>JAFMSR010000002.1:24534267-25087940 GCA_022818135.1 Saxidomus purpurata | reverse complement strand
AATACACCACAGTCAGTGGATCTGTTTTTTAATAGCTATGAGCACTATAAATTATATATTGTTTCTGTTTGGAGATTGAAAAGACCTTTTCAGAAATGTATGTATCATAATTTTAATTATAGTTCGGTACTACCTTAAGAGTACTAATGCATCAGACGCGCCTCCGTGGTTGATTGGTTACGGTACAAGACTTCAAATCACTAAACCTTTCACTGACTGAAAGTCAATGGTTTTAGCCCCGTTCTGACTTAACTCTTTGTGAGAAAGTTGGCAGTCTCTTATAGAGGGTGGAAGTGAATTACTGGTCCTTTCCAGGAATGACAGTTAGGTGTAAATACTAGTAACTGAAATACTGTTGAAATGTATGTTAAAACCTAATGAAAGAAGAATCTGAATAGCCTATTTGCTCATATTGCTGTTGAATATAATTACAGAACTTGACTTCATGCTTAGTAGAAAGCCTACAAGAGGTATGGGTGAAACAGTGACACGTGCTTTGAAGAGGGTGTGTGACATCCATAACTTTGACAAATACGATGTTGATTCCAAGAAAGTTTTGAAAGTCTGTAAACACATCAGAGGTTAGTTATCATCTTTTTAGCCTTGAAATAATGCCACACGATAGAGTATGCTGTAATGTATATTGTCAAGGTCACATGACAAACTTGGCCTAGATTTTACAATCACAATATTCATTGTAAGTACATTTTATTAAAGAAATAAAGATGTTTACTGTTACGGTGTAAACATTGTTAAAAATTGCAACTTCTGTTAAATCAGGGGCCATAACAATGTATTAATCAGATCAACCCCATTAAATATAGTTTCATGACCTTTGTGAGACCTTGACCTTGATGCAGGCTTAGAAAATGTGTTCTACACATCATCATGGTTACACAAACATGTGTCCCAAGTTTCATGAAAATCCTTCAAGTGGTTTAGAAGATATGGAGCAGACATAATAAATGAATGACACCTATGTATGACCTTTACCTTGAGTTGACAGGGTTGAAACATGGATTATGCAAGTCGTCTTAAAGAAATTAACATTTTATCCAAATTTCATGAAAAACCTTCAATTTAGGGTTCCTGAGATTGGAGTGGCCACACAAATGAATGACCCCTATGTGTGACATTGGCTTTGGGCTAATGGGGTTGAAACCTAGATTCTGCACATTGTCTTGATCATGATGAGATAAATATTTGACCAAAGTTTGATACAATTCCTTCAAGTGTTCAAGAGATATGGAGTGGACATAAAAAACATTAACTTTTAATTGCAACCTTGACTCAGTGGAGTTTGAGCAATGGTTAGGCACGTCACCTTGATGAGATGAACATTTGACTTAAGTCTCGTGAAAATCCTTCAAGGGGTTTAAGAGATATGGAATGGACAAGTAAAACTGATGACCCATAACTGTTACCTTGACCTTGTGGTGACAGGGTTTGAACTTGGGTCTTGCACAGTGTCTTGATGAGTTTAACCCAATTTCTATTGTCTTGTGACCATTGTGAGACCTTGACCTTGAGCTGTAGGCTTGGAACATGGGTTCTGCTCATTATCATGGTTACATAAACAGTTGTCCTAAGTTTCATTAAAATCCTTAATGGTGTTTAGGAGATACGGCGCAGGCAAAAAACCAACATACCAAGCAACTGACCGACCAACCTATGAACCAACTACATTTTGTACCTAGAGTGAAAATATAGTTTAATATTGCAAATTTTGTTAAACCAGGGGCCATAACTCTGAAGAACTGAAGCCCATAAGCAAACTCATCTGGGAACTTGGTGGGAAGTGTAGTGGTGCATATTGTAATTTGGGGTAATCATATTGTCAAATTTCAAAAACACAGGGGCTAGTGGATGGAAAATAGTCTACTCTTCATCTCAAAAACCTTTTCTAGATTTTCATAAAACGTCAGTAGGAAGTGTACTTGTTATAATAATGGGTCACATTGGAGTTTCTTACCCCAGTGAGTTGAGTGGGGCAGTCATACCCCAGTGTGTTTTTTCATAGGGATGGGGGCAGGGGGAAGACATGTTTTTTTTTTCAAAAAAACATTATAGCTTTTACTATTTAACCTAGGCCTGTAAGTATAAAAGTTCTTTTCTGCTTGGCTCAATTTCATGCTCAGATTTTGGATCAATATAATTCTTTTGTAAGGATGTGTTCAGTAAGTTTTCTGTAAAACTTTAAAATGACCTCTAAAATCATTACTCTTTTGTTGTTTATACTGTGCTAAAGGAGAAAAACATCTTGTTTTCAATCTGAATCAAGCATGAACAATCTTAGTAATTTAATCCATTTCTTAATGAAATTAACTACATGTAGGTAACGGAAACAAAACTTTAAGTTAAGACAGGTCAGAACTCTGCAACTATAATGGAATGTCTTGAAGCACACTGCTTTATATGGAAACTTCATTCAGAATTTTACTTACAGGTGATGAAGAATTGGAGGCAGTCCTTATATCAGAGTATGGTCGTAAACATGCAGTCGGGAAACAGACAACATACCTTGATATTAACCAGATGATCTGTGGTACTGTGTTGAAAGTCTGTCATGAACCTGGGAAACTGGAAACTAATGATGAGGTATGATATGAAAAAAGTCAGCATTGTGTTATGAGAATGTTAATCTTAGAAGTACAGTAGAGCTGCAAGAACTCAGTTGCAAGGGGATGAGTTAAATGCTGAAGTTATCCGATTTCTCCAGTTATTATCCAAATCCCCGAGTAATTTATAAGGGAGAACCTTTTTTCCTGCTACTATTGCATTTATACCGTTTTTATGGGTACAAGTGTATCAATACACATGTAGTTCTTGTTCTTTAATATTAGGCTGTGTTTAATATACTATGTTTTATTTTTCTGATAGAAAAAAAACTCATTTTATTTTTTACATGTATATTTCTAAGGTATCTTTGAATAATTATTGTACAGCACTCTTGAGATTTCCAGCAAAATTTATTACAAAGGCTGTCTACAAAGCACATTTCAAGTTTTTGTAAATGCAAATCAGTAGAAAAAAATAATGTAAATTCTGTTTTAAATTGTCATCTAATGGGATGAAAAAATTATGTACATTATAAAAATAAGATTTTAACATACTTTATAGGATGGTGGGATTGTATATGATCCTGTGGTAGAAGACTTTTATGTCAAACATGGGAAAAAGGTTCGAATCCCGCACCCAGTTCAGGAGCCTGGAACTGAACCTAATGAGACAACAGAACAGGAAAGCAGCGAAAATACAGAACCAAAAGACGGTCTACAAACTGAAAGCACTGAAAATATAGAACTAAAAGATGGTCTGCAAGCTACCGAGAAACCAGAAGTTGTAACCAACTTTGCAGATGTTCATGATGATGCAGATACTCATGATGAACTTTAGTTTTGGCATTATTTATATACTTTCTGTTCAACTCATCTTGTCAGTAACCAAGTTTTTGAATATATTTGTTTATATTTTACAAGGCACATACAGAAGTGATATTTTCACTTGAAAAGTCTTAATGAGTGGAGATAACCACTTTTCAAATTGAAGAAAAAAAAATAGTGCAGGCAACATGCAATTTCTCTCTAAATTAATTATAGAGTGGTGATAAGAGCTTTCTCAGTTTTGAACATTTTCTGGATGTAATCTCTTGACAAAAATGTATTTTAAATCATAAATCTCTCAAACGTTTTTACAGCTCTTAATTTTTTCTTTAAAAAGTAACATTGGAGCTATACATTTAATACATGGCGGAGTATACCATTTCATATTTCAAGGCGTAATCCAGTGCATTATCGGCAAAGAGATCTTGATATGCCAAGTGCAGTCCGGTGCATTATTGGCAAAGAGGTCTTGATATACTGGAATATGCCTGTGTACGCCAGGCATATGCTAGATATATGCTTGCATGGATGTAATGTATAGCCCCATTTATTGTTTTTGTATATTCATGAAATATCTGAGAAGTTCCAGAAATAAGACTGAATATTTAATTGTTGAAAATGTTATAACCGAAATACCTGGGTTTTTTAATTGGATTGTCAAGTTAGAATATAATGCTTTCTTGCGGCAGCATGTTAGGGATTAGTTCCACTTCTCGATGATACCCAAGGTATACTGATCTAGCTAGATGTTACTGAAGCTATCATGGGAAGTCAAACAAATGACTAGCTGTTGCCGGGTGGCATAGCCTACTAGTCACTCCTAGAAAAATCAAACCTATTGGAAATGCAGCATATTTGAGGCATCATATTAGTATTTTTTTATGTATTTTCAACACTTGTATACCTACAGCATGCTATGCAAATATAATGGTACAAACAAACATTCCTACTTGTGTTTCACAAGTTTATTTAGCTCACCTGAGTATGAAGTGCTCATGGTGAGCTATTGTGACCCCTTGATGTTCATGGTCTGCCATCAACAATTTGCTACAACCGACATCTCCTCTGTAATCACCAAGTTGATTTTAAACAAACTTTACAGGAATGTTCATTGGATGACCCTCTTCTTAAATTGCTCAAACCGGTCCGCTCCACAGCACATAATGGGCAGCTAGAGCTAAAATATCAAAATTTATAAACACCTTCTTCTCCCAAACCACTGTGCCTATTTTTATTAAACTTCACAGGAATGATCTTTATATTGTCCCAATTCAAAATTGATCAAACCGTTAATCTCCGTTGCACAAAATGCTAAAAATAGAAATTCATTTACATAACATCTCGTGTCGCAGTGGGTCAAATTTAGTCAAATTTCACAGGAATAATAATTGGATGGTCCTCTTTTTAAATTGCTCTACTGGTTCAGTCCAATGCACATACCTTAGAGGCTACATTTTCAGCCTGTCAGGTAAGCCATGCTCTGTTTGAACCTGGTAACATCACATCAATAGCCATTTTACCATGTGATCTCTGCAATGTTCTCTATAGTTCTCAGGTGAGCTATATCAGCCCTCTTGTTTTACTTAGTAAGGTTGTACTAGTTGTTTCATGTATCTGTGATAACTGTTGTAATATTTTTAGTATCTCATGCAATAAGCTGTTTCATTTTTTGTTTCATTGATATTATTGTTTCATATGAATGGCATAATATTTTGGTTTCCATTTAACATTCAAGTAATTTGTAATACTCGTATCCTTCACACACATGGCATATTTTGATACACACTGGGCAGACATGCATGTGTTTTTGTAAATATTGTACATCACGTTATGCTACTTTTGGTTTCACAGCATGTTTTGTATACATCAGCAAACAGACTGAGCTGTAACATGAAAGCAGAATTTTCATTGGCCTACCTACATAGGTCACACACAGGGGTTGATTTTAAGCGTTTTCTTAGATGTCAACATACCTAGGTTTGAGCAGGACATGTCTGCTTTATGTCTATGAAAAGATATTTGCATGTGGTCAAAACACATTCCCACAGGGTCCTGTCTGCAAAAGAGGGTAAAATGAAAATTTTCAAACCTGGTAAAATTGTGTCCTTGAAGGTCATTTTCAAGGTTGTCCAAAAAGTGTCGGCATTTGCCTAAGACATCCCAGTTTTCAACATTCAGGAGCTGTTGGCAAAGCCTTTAAATTCATTCAGACAAAATGTGTTCCATATGGTAACTATCACTTCTGTGGAAAGCCAAACCTGTCTAAACCAGTGTACCGGTATACGTTTTATTATGCTACAGGTGTCAAAAGGATATCAGATATATTTACATGTGTTTGTACAAGAGCTTGTTATTTCCTATCTTATTTCTTATATTCATAGTTTTTTTTTACCAGCACTTTGTCTGTGATAAAATAATGTCTTAATTTGTCAATAGTATTTTTTGAGATTTTGTAGTCTTTTATTTTTGTGTACTCAATGCACTGAAGATGTTTATGTCTTTTGCTAAGGATGTTTCTATCATGTTATTGCAATCACATACAAAATCAAACAGGTAAAAGTGTGTTGTGTATATAGTAGATATATGTTGATATATTAGATTAAATTTATGTGTGTATAAAGAATGCCTTATCCTATATCACAATTTGCAGTTCACTGTTAACTTAGATATAATAACCTTAGTTCATAGTATAGCTTTGTTGTATTAAAGTAACAGATTTCTGGACATTTTTATAAACATGTGTAAGAATAGTATAACTATACAAGTAGTGAATGTAATCACAAACATATTCTCGCCTGGATCTTAAAGTTAATTGTATTTCTTAGCTCTAGGATACACGGTGGGGAATCACATGATCAAAATAATCTATAAACAAAAATAGATATATGAAAAATGTTATAAAATAATGAAAACTGTTCAGCTGTGAATATAAAAAGTAGCCTATCTTATGACAGCATTAACGTATTCTAGAACAATTCAGGTCTCAATAACAATCACCTTCTGATTGTACTGAACACTTCAAAAATAAATTAGTTCAGTGTCCTGAAGTGTTTATCACAATCGGAAGGAGACTATGATTGAGACCTGTGTTGTTCTAGAATACGTTAATGTTGCCATATGATAGGCTAAATTTCATATTTAAAGCTTAACATCTTTCAATATTTTTTAACATTTTCACATATTTACTTTTGTTTAGAGATTATTTTGATCACATGATTCCCCACCGTGGGATAAGGATGGCGAAAAATGAATGTTGAATGTGTAGGGGTGAAATCATATTTGAGCCCCTCTGGTGCCAATAAACTAAGGATTTCAACTTTTATTTTGATTTTTGGACAATTAGATCCTATGGTCCCATAAATCTAAAAGAATACTGTACCTTAATTGAGGCACCCCTTTTGGAAAATGTTACATCCCCACCTTAAAAACAACTTCTAAGGTATCTGCAGTTGCTTGATTTTAACTCTTATACTGGTAGCAAGTGATTCTGATTTGATCACTGGTGCAGATAATGATTCAGCCTAAAAGAGCATCTTTAACCTTGACAGTATATTCAAATATTAAAAGCTAAATGACTTTCTGGCACATGTATTTTAAGCTAGATTTTATTGTAACACTCACAGTTTGTATTTACTAGAAGCAAGTAAATCTGCCACATATAAACAGTATGTTACTGGTAAGTGAAAGCCTAAATTTTCTGTAGCCAGTAATTTCTCATCCATATTTTCTAAGTAGTATTTTTCTATTATGTTCATTGTGATATTGTATGAACTGATGTTTATAAGTCACTTCTTGTTAGGGCAAGTGTATATTTTTTCTTAATAATTCTTTTTTTTTTCAAAATTGTGTTTTGTCTGCATTTTTGTTTACCTTTTTGCATTTACATAGTATGTGACTACAAATAAATATGATTTCTAAAAATATTTTACAATAGTGATGCAATAAAGAGTAAGTATTTCTGTCTCTCATGTCTTGGTTTTTGTTCATTATTAAATGAAATTGTTGGTGGTTTGAAAGACAAACAGAAAGATTAGATTTGTGTCATCATGTTTTTGGCAGAGATGTTGCTCGTCCCTCTGTATGTTGATGAAGAGTTGTTTCCCCTTAATATTTATTTCACTCCTTGAAGTATTTTCACTTAACTATTGGGTTAAATTGATGTCTGTATACACTCTAAAAGAAATGTATATCTTCAGCAATTTTAACCAAACATCAGTACAATTTATATTGTAAAAAAATTCAGCTGTAAGGAAATTCTCCTCTTCATTTGAAACCATGAACTAATATTTCAGATTAATCCACTGTTCATTTGTACACAAAGTTTTGAGATTTTAAATCTTTGACCCAAAAATTTCATATCCATAGAGAAAACTTAAGAGCTCAGACATTGCTGGGACACTGCAAAACACGTAGGACTGTATAGTTTGTCAATGAAAGAGTATATCGGCAATATTTATGTTATTTTAAGGGAAAACACAAGTTTCTTGACTTGCCTTCGAACTTATATTCCAATGTAAGTATACACCTATAAAGTCATTCAGATGCTTTCAAATTCAACGTGCAATGGAACCAAACTACAGAAATAACTAAAAAAAATAGTTTGAATTTATTTTATGTTTTCCAGTGAATTATAGTTTTCTCAGTGAAATAAAAGTGATAATCCACAGTTATGAAACCGTGGATTACCATTTTTATTTTCACTGTTTTTGCTGATTGAGTATTACTCCGCCATTCATGGCGTGACAAAGAGCAGACTTGTTTATTCAAAAATTGTTTCAATTCATATCCTATAAATTGATGTTTCAGTTTCATTGGATGATAGAGATAGATATGACATTTTAAATATTTTTATCTGAAATAAACTTAAGAACCACTTTTGTTGCTCTATCAGTAGTGTGGTTCTTATTATTATGGGGTTCTCCATGGGGAACGAAAATACTATGATTCCAAATTTTCCTGATTATTTTGTCAAGAAAACATAAAATAATACGAAAATTTGTTTGTTTCAGTGAAATATCAATTTTATTTCACTCGTGAACACCAAACACACTGAGGATATGCCACTCGTGAAAATATCAGTTTTTTGGGGTTAATTTGTGAAATAAATTTGATATTTCACTGAATCAAACATATATCCTCTACTTAATATGTTTGTCTCAAAAGTTCTATAAATGTGGCTTTACTCGTGAAAAGTGATTAAAATTGGTAATTTCTGAAGGTAAGTCATCATCAGTTAATACATTCGATTGTAAGCAGTTAACTGCACAACAATTCCATTAATAAACAACACACTAGATATGCAGTTTGGTCTAAGAAGCTGATGACTTAATTAAGTGATATATACTAAATCAAAGGGCCAAATGCATTAGTTATAGATCTCATCTAGACAAAACAGAAATTTAAACAAGATGGCCAAATTGGCTTTAAATCGAGCCTCTGCACAAGCTGACATTGGAGTAAACATTGCGATCAGTATCTTGAAAATTTCTAATTAAATACATTTTTACTTTCTCATTACTGGAATTGCTTGTAATGGCTGGTTGTTTAAAACAGGTATGACTGAATATTGAATGGAGGTTAAGAAAGAGCTCTTAATTCACAGTACAGCTGCTGTCAAACTTTTTTAGCTCACCTGGCTACGCCAGGGTGAGCTTTTCTGATCGATGATTGTCCGTCGTCCGTCAACATTTTGATTCAAATGACATCTCCTCTGAAACCTCTAGGCCAATGTTGATAAAACTATGCAGGAATGTTCCTTGCATGAAGCTCTACCAAAATTGTTCAAGGAATTCCATTCCATGCAGAACTCTGGTTGCTATGGCAACAAATAGGAAATACTTTAAAAATCTTCTTCTGAAACCACAAGGCCTAGAGCTTAGATATTTGGCATGTAGCATTGTCTAGTGGACCTCTACCAAGATTGTCCAAATTATGACCCCCGGGTCAAAATTGACCCCGCGCGGGTGGGCACTTAGTTTTTGCATAGGAATATATAGGAAAAACTTTAAAAATCTTCTTCTCTGAAACCACATTGCCTAGAGCTAAGATATTTGGCATGTAGCATTTTCTAGTGGACCTCTACCAAGATTGTTCAAATTATGACCCCCGGGTCAAAATTGACCCCGCAGGGGTGGTCACTTAGTTTTGCATAGAAATATATAAGAAAAACTTTAAAAATCTTCTTCTCTGAAACCACAAGGCCTAGAGCTTAGATATTTGGCATGTAGCATTGTCTAGTGGACCTCTACCAAGATTGTTCAAATTATGAGCCCCGGATCAAAATTGACCCGGCACAGGGGGTCACTTGGTTTTACATAGGCTTATGTAGGAAAAACTTTAAAAATCTTCTTCTCTGAAACCACAAGGCCTAGAGCTTAGATATTTGGCATGTAGCATTGGCTAGTGGACCTCTACCAAGATTGTTCAAATTATGACCCACGGATCAAAATTGACCCCGCACGGGGGGTCACTTAGTTTTACATAGACTTGTATAGTAAAAACTTTAAAAATCTTCTTCTTTGAAACCACAAGGCCTAGAGCTTAGATATTTGGCATGTAGCATTGGCTAGTGTACCTCCACCAAGTTTGTTCAAATTATGACCCCCGGGTCAAAATTGACCCCGCACCGGGGGTCACTTAGTTTTACATAGGCTTATATAGGGAAAACTTTAAAAATCTTTTTCTCTGAAAGCACAAGGCCTAGAGCATAGATAATTGGCATGTAGCATTGCCTAGTAGACCTCTTCAAAGTTTGTTCAAATTATGCCCCTGGGGTCAAAATTGACCTTGCCCGCGGGGGGCTCATTTGTTTTACAAAGGCGTATATAGGAAAACTTATTTGGTATATAACATTATCTAGTGATCTTCCACCAGGCAAGTGGACTTGTACCAAGGTGAGCGATATAGGGCCATCTTGGCCCTCTTGTTTGTGGGAGGTGCTAGTATATGAGAGTCAGCTTGCAAGTCAGTAGGTTGGTTTCAGATACTTTTTCTTTTCGTCTTCATACCTCCTTCAACCCATGAACATTTTCATGAAATTTCAGTCAAATAAGTCAAAGTAGAATGAACAGATGATGTCCCAGTCTTTCTTTGCTTTAATTTTCTGTTGCCATAGATCCAAGTAAACTTTACAGAGGGCCATCATAAGAACCCTCTTCAGTAGCTATGTTGTCAAAGCAGAATGTTGAAAAGCAGGACGAAGGTTGATAATAAACCTAACAATAAGCACTTGAGTGCTCACATTAAAAAGAATACAAGTTACCAAGAAATGACTAGATTCTAATAAGTTAACTATGATAAAAGTATGAAGATCCACAACTTTTATCCATCTTTATTTGCATACAGCTCACAAATTTCAATGTACAGTATGATAAGAATGCAGACAAATTAATATTTCCAATAATATAGACAAGAAGACGTGGCAATGCCGCCAAAGCAGGTTTAAACGGCGCCTGTAGAAATTGTAGAATTGAAAAAAAGCCGAGTCACCTTGACTCCCCCCTCTGCAAAGAAATTAATTTTTTTGCTTAAACAATTTAAAAATTGAAGAAATTATTTTTTGCTTAAATTTATTTTTAGTAACAGTGACCTCAAACTTGACTCCAAAAATTTTTGTTGCTACCATTTAAAAGCTAAGAAATAAAAATCTATTTTTAGTAACAGTGACCTTTACCTTGACCCTAGTGACCTTGACCTGCCAAAATTGTTTTTTTGCTTAATACAATCTAAAAACTTATAATAAAGAAAAATCTATTTTAAGTAACACTTACCTTGACCTTGACCCTAGTGACCTTGACCCCCAAAAATTTGTTTTTGCTTAAACAATTTAAAAACTAAAAAAAATTATTTTAAGTAACAGTGACCTTGATCTTGACCCTAGTGACATTGACCACCAATTTTTTTTTTTTTTTTTTTGCTGAAAACAATCTTAAAACTTAAGATAAATAAAAAATCTATTTTTAGTAACACTGACCTTGACCTTGACCCTAGTGACCTTGACCCTAGTGACCCAAAGCTTCCTCTCCACACAAGCTACCTACACACCAAGTTTCATTACAATTGGTCACTCCTATCTGGAGTTATTGAGTGGAAACCATTTTTCTATTTTTAGTAACAGTGACCTTGACCCTAGTGACCCAAAATGCAATCCCAAGCTTCGTCTCTACACAAGCTACCTACACTTCGAGTTTCATTGCAATAAGTCACTCCTTAGTAGAGTTATTGAGCAGAAACCATTTTTCTACTTTTAGTGACCTTGACCCTAGTGACCCCAAATGCAATCCAAAGCTTCTTCTCCACGCAAGCTGCCTACAGACCAAGTTTCATTGTAATTGGTCACTCCTATCTGGAGTTATTGAGCGGAAACGATTTTTCTAATTTTAGTAACCTTGACCTTGACCCTAGTGACCCCAAATGCAATCCCAAGCTGAGTCTCCATGCAAGCTACCTACATACCAAGTTTCATTGCAATTGGTCACTTCTTACTTAAGTTATTGAACGGAAAACAATGTTTGATTCCCGCCCGCCCGACATACGACATCGCTGTTCTAATAAGCAGTTTTTTTAGCTTGACTTTTCGAAGAAAAGGGGAGCTATCCTACTCGCCCCGGCTTCGACGTTGGTGTCACACCTTGGTTAAGTTTTTCGTACCACCCCACTTTATTTCAAAACTATTAGAGGTATGGCTTTGAAATTACCGTACTTGTTTACCATCATAACCACCATCAACAGACAAGAGTACATAACTCTGTCAAGGTTTTTGACAGAATTATGGCCCTTTTTTGACTTAGAAAGTGTATTGAGCTTGGTTTTTCGTACCACCTCACTTTATTTCAAAACCATTAGAGGTATTGCTTTGAAACTAACCATACTTGTTTACCATCATGACCTACATCAACAGACAAGAGTACATAACTCTGTCAAGGTTTTTGACAGAATTATGCCCCTATTTTACTTAGAAAATACATTGAAAATTGGTAAAATCCACTTATTGCCTCAACCCTTCGAGATATTGCTTTGAAACTTTGAATACTCGTTTACATCATAACCCCCATCTGTAGGCAAGAGAAGGTAACTCTGTCAGGGATTTGTTTTAAAAATTAAGGTCCTTTATTGACTTAGAATCTTAGTTAAGTTTTTCGTACCAGTCCACTTTTTGACTAAATTGTTTGAGATATTAATTTGAAAGTTGGAATACTTGTTTACCATCATGATTCCAAAACATTGACAGGAGAAGGTAATATTGTCAAGGATTTTATTTGAATTATGGCCCTTTTTGACTTAGAAACTCAGTTAAAACTTTCATTCTTGTCCACTGGTTGACTTAACCATTTTAGATATTACTTTGAAAGATGGAGTACTTATGTACCATCAAGAGACCTATCTGTAAGCAAGAGAAGATACCTCTGTGAAAGTGTTTCTTGATTTGTACTTAGAAATGCTTTGTTAAAGTTAAAGTCTTGTGTGCCCTTAACTGTCAAAGTTATGTTTTATTGGCAAGCACTAAAAAAGTCGAGCGCGCTGTCCTACTGACAACTCTTGTTAAAAAAAACCTGCTTAATAAAATAATTATAAATGTATGACTCTGTATAAAAATTTTATTACTGCTAAATACTACAGTGATTTTTTGTTTTACTTTAGGAAAAAGTTGTCTGTTTACCTTTGATATATAGTAAACTTTATTCTATTACCTAAATTAAATTAAATATAAAATGTAACTTATATGAAATAAAGAAGGAGTTACAACAGTTTTGCAGTCAACCCTCGTAATGCTCTTTAATATAACTACTCCTGGGACAGACCGGGAACAGTTCACGGGAAGAAGGGCGAACCATTTTGGCTGTTTCACTCCTGAATGAACTGTTTCATATGCAGTGAGATGCATAGAAGATAAACAAGAGCACCGCCTACGGGTGCCTGACGCTCGTCTGATTTTATCCTTTTACGGTTTATTTATTACCATTTTTTTAAGTAACAGTGTCCTTGACCTTGACCCCGAAACACAAGCCAACAAAATGTTTTCATAATAATTACTAGACATAAGTTTGGTCACAATTATTCAACTGCAACTAAAGATATTGTGTTTTTCCCATTTTTCTATTTTTAGAAAAAAATCCTGAGCTTTGACTCCATGAGCCCCAAACACAATCCCAATAAAAGTCTTCATTTATATATATTACACACTTAATAATTTATTTACATTATATCATTTGTAACTAAAGATATTGAACATATTATTGTTTTTCTATTTTTAGTTACAGTGACCTTGACAATGACCCCAGGAGCCCCAAAACACAACCCCATTAAATATCTTCTTCAATACTTACTACAAACGAAAGTTGGTTACATTATGTCAACTGTAACTAAAGATAATGAATATATTATGGTTTTCCTATTTTTAGTAACACTGACCTTGACCCCAGCAGCCCCAAAACACAATCCAATTTAAAAAATATTCATAAATACTTCCTATACACTAAGTTTGGTTGCATTATGTTCACTATTACAAAAATATTGTCTGTGTGAAACTTTCTAAGTTAAGAAGGGGCAATAACCCAGTCAAAATACATGACAGGGTTATGTAACTTGTAAAACTCTTCCTTCATTCTATTGTACATTTGATAGTGAACAGGTATTCCAACTTTCAAAGTGATAGCTTTGATAGTTTGCATGTAACTGACCTAAACACAAAACTTAAAAAATCAGACTAGCTAAAAACTACAAAGTCCAAAAATATTAAAATATCCCCTCCAAAGGTAAAACTCAAAACCCAGTTTGATATGTTGAAGTACATTATCCATTTATTGTTTGTGAAAATTTGAAATCAATCTAACAAAAAAAGAAGAAGCTATGTCCAATTCTCAAAATCAACCAAAATCAATCAAAATTCATGTTTTTTACCCAAAAAAACAGGTCAGACTCAGCATCTTTAGCATACAATGTGAAGAAGGGTATTAGATGAACACGCTTTCCAAGTTTCAAAGTGATAGCTTTGATAGTTTCCATGTAAGTGACCTAAACGCAAAACTTAACCAACGCCGACGACAACGACGACAACAATCAAGTGACGACAATAGCTCGTCATTTTTTTCAAAAATCAGACAAGCTAAAAATTAGTACTAATACACGGGTTAGGCTGAAGTTTACTGGGACCCAAATACATTAGAAAATAATGATTTAGCTTTAATTACCTGAAATGAATGATATCAAAAGATTGTCTTAGGCTTATCTTTTCCATAATCTCTAATAATAGTGTTAAAGACAGGAATTAGGTAATATAACAATTATTTCATGAAGGTTCATCGGAGAATTTGGGAACAATAAAAACTTTTGTCCCTCTATATTAGGGAAGACGTGCATTTTGAAGTGTTGCCCTTGTCCTTTTGGCTGACAATAAGTTTTGTCTGTTCCCAAAACTCCCGAAACAACTATATAAAATAGGACATTTTATAATATTTTCAAATGCAAAGATTTGTTGACATCTTACATTTTCATATGTTATAATTTTAACAAGTAACATAAGTATAAATTATCAATCAAATACTGGTTGGATTTTGCTAACAGTTAAAAATATATTTGAGATTCTAAATTAATATTTTTCAGCTTCACACTTGATAACATACAAAGTTATTTTTAAACACAAGTCAATTCGGGTGTAACTATTTTGTATCTCATTCTAGTTTATAGACCATCACATTATTGTTTCCCCATATAGTTACAATCAGTCTGTTCTGTTGTGGATCAAAGCAAACTGATAAACTGTCTTTCACATTTCCTAGCACACCTAACTTTGTTTTGAATTTCTCACTTATCTGTACAATAGCTGATGAACCCCAGCCGCTAACAAATATGTTTCCTCTTCCATCTACACACACCCCCTGAGCCTCAGCTACATCAGGATCAGTAAATGTTGACACATAACATCCCTGTGTATCAAGAGTTATCAAACCTTTATTTCCATCTGTTACATACACCCTGTCTCCATTAGTACTAAGACTAACATGCTGACTTTGCCTGAAGATTGGATTGCCTGAACTGTCAGTTTTAATCTTATGTAGCAACTTTCCTGTAGTGTCATGGATATAGACTGCTTTACATGTATCAGATACAAACAGTTTGTCATCCTTATAAGCCAGACCATAGCATAGGTGATCAAGCTTCAGCTTCCTGCTGGCTGACATCTTGTCACTCAGTGATACAAACTGAATGATGCAGGGTTTCTTCAGACAGACTGCAGCTTCATGTTTACCTGTCAGACAGACTGCACGAGGTGACTCCAGAACCAGATGGTCCTTTATACGCCGTGTAGAAAGATCCACAAGTTTCAGTTTCTTATTGTCTGCGTCTGAAAGCAGCAAAGAACCATCCTCAGTGAAACATGACCCTACGATTCTGCACATAGTTGCATCACTTGATTGCTTTACACAGACTGCTGTCTCTTTTTTCCAAGCATAGACTGTTGACCTTGGTTTGTATGTTGTGCCTTTTCTGCTGACCTGTCCAAATGCCTTCAGTTGCTGTAGAAATGTTTGAATTTGTGAATCTATCCAGAAATTTAATTCTACAACTTCTGGTTCTTTAAGCTCATTATCTATTTCTTTCACTTTCTTGATGCTTTTCTTTGAAGCTTTCACACAAACAAACTCCTGAGCTTTATTACCACCAGACATTTTCAGTTTATTAGCATACTGTTCCAGGTCAGCAGCTACATTATCTGCTTCTTTGATGGAGTTTTGTAATTTTGCTTCAATTCTTCCATACTCAGCCTCAACTTCTTTAATGGATTCCTTCTCTAATTTCTCCAGGACAGCTTCCATTTTCTTTCTAAACTGTTGAATGGAATCAGTGGCCTTCTTTTTGTGCTTCTTTAACTCAGTGATGTTGTCCTCCTTTGCTTTCTTTGTATCTTCCATGCTTTTCTTGGCTGCAGTAAGCTGTCTGATAATCTCTGCAGACTCGGACTTCTGGTATAATGTGTCTACTTCATCTGGAATTGAATGTATGTCCTGGCATGTTCTGAAAAATACAATAAACAGAACTTAATTACAACCAGGTGGAATGTAATGTTTACAAATTTGGTTTATGTACAGTACAATTTCACACTCACTAAACTTTTAACTTGAATTGAATACAGATTACAAAACTATAATTTTTGTAACAGCACTTATAGTTAAAGAAACATATTTACGACAAATGAAAATCCTAATGCAAAAGTTCTGTCTAAGAAATACAAGTATTCTTTTATTCACAGTATTTTCTGTACATTCAAGTTGATACTAAACAGTTTCTGAGCCCTGAAAAAAGTTACTTTTTTTATTGTAGAAATATTGTATTGTATTCAGTAACCATAAGATAGCAGCAAAATTGTTTTTCAAATTAAATCCACGAAACACATGTTTGTTTTGTTAAACCTAAGAAAGTGTAATTGTGGTTCTGAAAACATGCTGAACAAGAGCATTGGTAACATGCTCCCCAAAGAACACATTTCAGTTGAGAATTCTTACAGATGAAAACTTTACAAGTTTAAACTAGAAAATTGTAGGGTTTTTAGAAAAAAAAGTAAATGTATGAAATCCAACAAGTGATGTAGGAGATTAAGAGCGGACAAGATTTTCAAAGTTTCAGGCCCCTGTGACTTTGACCTTTAATGATATGATTCATACTGATGCTTCCCCGAAAGTTTGACAAAAATCAAACAAGGGGTTTTGGAGCTTATATAAAGAACTGACAAGATTTTAAAGTATCGGGAGAGTGAGTGTGTCCTTGATATTTAACTATTTGACTCCACAAAAATCAGATGAATATCCAAGGGGTTTTTATTTGAAATGAAGATATTTTCCCATTTCAGGTCCTGTGACCATGACATTTGACTGATGTTTCCCTGAAACTTTGATGAAATTAAACAAAACGTTTTGAGAAGACCAGACAACAATTTCAAGTTTCAAGTTCCTGTGAGTTTCATCTTTGATTATATTACCCTGAATGTAATACACACAACTAGACTTCATACTGATGCTTCCCTGAAAGCTTGATGAAAATCCAAAAATAGTTCTGGAGAAGAAGAGCATACAAAATTTTCAAGTTTCAAGCCCTGGTGACTGACCTCTGATTTTATGACCCCAAATTGCTGAATGCTATATAATTCATCACCTTCAGCGATAGTTATAGTTATGAATGACAACAGCAAGAAGTCACTACAGTTTTATTTGAGAGTGTGGGGGTCTAATTTTGTAGTCTCTTGATCATAAAGTAGGTCAGGGAATCATTACATACAGTCCCAAAATGAGGAAACTACATTAAGCAGAAAACAAAACTGTCACTTAAGACAGGAAGTCACAATAAACAGATGGTCCGTAAGGTAATTTAACTGATTAAGGCACACAAATGTTAAATACAGTTGAACACTTACCCAGGCTTTTTACTGTTAATGTAAGAAAACTTACCTGTGATCGATAGCTACGCAGGTAGCACAAACTACCTCATCATGGTTCCTGCAGTACATTTCCAGCAGTCTGGCTTTGTGAATTGGGCACACTTCTGTCACAAAACACGGCAAAGTGGAGTGCAGACTAGATGTATCAAAACTTGCCTTGTCCAGCAGTTTGTGTCCTCTAGTAACAGGAAACATCTTATGCATGTCGGAACACGGTATGCAGTAATATGCCTGACATTCTACACAATGTTTCTCTGCCTCTCTTGTGATGTTTTTCTCTGCACAAATACTGCATTTTATATTTATGATTTCATCAGACGCACTTTCAACCCCACCGGTCGCCATTTTAGGCCTCTATCTGCGGTATTTAAACTTCCTTCTGCAACATTGATATTAGAAATTTCACCATCAGTACATGTAAGTGGAATAGAGTACAGTACTATGAGAAGTTGCAAGTTTATCTATCATGATCTTCACAGTTTAAAGTTCAAGTATTGTTTGGTTATTATCAGTTTTGAGTAGTTACGGAAGTATACACTAAATATCCATGACACTACAGAAAGTTGCTACATACGTATACTGTACAAGTACTATTTTTGGCGGGGCTTTTATTTTGGCTATATTGGCAGTGACCATTGATTACGCAAAATCTAAACACCATCAATATATACCACCGCCAATAAGTAATGTTGAACTGTAAAACTCAGAAAGACTTTTTAATCAGTCTTTAATGGTACACAAATTGGTATAAATTTCATGTGTTTAACAGTTTTATTGCAATTATTGGGGTCCTTCCCTGGAAAAAAATCAAAATATAGAAAGGAAATGGTGCAATCTGAGTACACTTGCCAGTGCCCTTATCCTCCAGTTTGCATTTTTGTTTTGATACAACAAGAGGCCCAGAAGGGCCAGTTTGCTCCACTGGTCTGTCTGACTGGATTGCTCTGAGTAAGTGTTGTGCAAATCTTTTGCAATGTAACCAAGGAAAAGCTAACAGAGTTCATTGTGACATTGACCCACTGACCCCAAAAAACTGTAGGGATCATCTACTCACTAAGACCAATCATCCTTAATGACGCTTGAAGACCGTGGGTGATGTAGATCTCAAGATATTGAGTGGAAAAGGTTTTCAAAATTCGGGTCACTGTGACCGTGACCTTTGATCCACTGACCCCAAGAACAGGGATCACCTACTCAGTAAGACCAATCATTTCATGAAGTTTGAAGACTGTAGGTCAAATAGATCTCATCATAAAATATTTTCAAAGTTTGGGTCATTGTGACCTTGACCTTTAACCCACTGACCCAAAAATTAATAGGGATCATCAACCTTCTGAGCAAGTTTGATGAAAGTTGAATGAAAATTGTGACCTGTAGAGTGATATCAAGGAAAATTTAATGGAAGTCACTGTGACCTTCGTCAACTGACCCCATAATCAATAGGGAACATCTACACCTTACAGGAAACCTTCTGAGCAAGTTTGATGAAAGTTAACAGAAAACTGTGACCTGTACAGGTGTTATCAAGAAACAATAGGGCCATTATGGCCCTATATCGCTCACCTGACTACCTTGATTTAACACAAGGGGTCATGATTCTGAAATAAGTCGTAGAGGCCTACAACATAATGCTAAGTACCATTCCAAATATCTATTTGCTGCCTGTCGGCCTTGTGGTTGTACAAAGTTTTCCCCATATAAGCCTATATGAAATCAAGTGACCTCCCCCACTCCTGGGGAGGGTTAGTTTTGACCCAGGGATCATGATTTGAGCACTCTTAGTAGAGGTCCACTAGGCATTTTTACATGCCAAATATCTTATCTATAGGCCTTGTAGTTTCAGAGAAGATTTTTAAGTTTTTCCTTTATAAGCCTATGTAAAACCAAGTGACCCCTCAGGCGGGGTCAATTTTGACCCAGGGGTCATACTTTGAACAATCTTGGTAGAGGTCCACTAGACAATGCCACCTGCTAAATATCTAAGCTCTAGGCCTGTGGTTTCAGAAAAGATTTTTAAAGTTTTTCCTATTTGTTGCCATAGTAACCATGTAGAGTTCTACATGGAATGGAATTCTTTGAACAGATTTGATAAAGCTTCATGCAAGGAACATCCCTGCAAAGTTTCATCAAAATTGGCCAAGTTGTTTCAGCGGAGATATCATCTGAAGGAATGGTGAATGGACGATGGACCCCGTACGGTGAGTGATCCTTATAGCTCAACAGAGGTCACTGTGACCTTAACGTTTGACACACTGACCCCGAAAACAATTAGGAATCATCTATATATTGCAGGGAACCTTCTGAGCAAGTTTGATAAAAGTTGAAAGAAAATTATGACCTGTTGAGTGTTATCAAGGAATTGCTATTTGAGGTCACTGTAACCTTGACCTTTGACTCACTGACCCCAAAAACAATAGGGAACATCTTCAAATTGCAGGGATCCTTATCAGCAAGATTCATCAAAGTCAATCAAACAACACAAGGACTAAAACAACATCCATGTTGCTTAGGGAGAACCTATCAAGACATCTGTATACTGTATAGGGTGTATTCATCGGGAGAAACTATCAAGACATCTGTATACTGTATAGGGTGTATTCATCGGGAGGAACTTTCAAGACATCTTTATACTGTATAGGGTGTATTCATCGGGAGAAACTATCAAGACATCTGTATACTTTATAGGGTGTATTCATCGGGAGAAACTATCAAGACATCTGTATACTGTATAGGGTGTATTCATCGCAGAGTTATTTGTTTGCTCTACATTTGTGGACTTCTTTATTACTGTAAAACACTTCAATTTCGCGACACCGAAATTTCGCGATTTTTGTCTAATTTTGACGTTTTTAATAATTCGCGTATTTTTGAATTCGCGAAGTTCAACATCCTGAAAATCGAAAGTGACCTCTTCATTGGATAAACTTGGTTTTCAACTTAGTATACATTTGCATCGTATAAATTAACCCAAAGCCGAAACTGCCGTTCCCTGTAAAAATGTTTAATCCTACTTGTATGTTTGTTGAATTAATCACTCGTACTACATATCACTCGCCTGACATGCACAAACTATAACAGGTTTGTAATTGATTGATTTAAATTCAGGTAGCCAACAGCCAAGGATGTGCAAACAAATTTTAATTCACGCGATTTACAAGTTATTGTCAAACAAACAAAGAGATGAGCTTGTAAAAACCTTATTGACACCTGTCATCCGTAATTGTTTTAACACGTCTGTGTTAATAGACGCTTAGACAATGATCAATTTACAACCTGCCATGTTGTTAATTTACGTTTTCGAACATGGGACTCACAAAACGTCAGTTAACTTCATAACATACAAAAGATACGTTTGTAAGTTCCACAAATTCGGATGAAATTTAATTCGGATTAGGAATTTTTCATGATATTCTTGAATTCGCGAGGTACTGAAATCGCGAATATTAGCGAAAATTAAACGATCGCGAATAAATCCTGTTTTACAGTACTTGAATTCAATTACCGTGATTTATGTCCATACATTAGTAGTAAAAAATCTTATTACCATACATGTACTTGAAACAGAAATTTTTAATTGAAACAGGAAGAAAAACAATTCCTTCACCGCAGATCAATTAAAATTTATTCAATATAAATGTCCTGTAGAGACTTGAAACAAACAGACACACTATTCAACTTAGTTAGTAGAAATTTTATGATGGTCTACTTTATGGACTAGTCAAGTCCGACAAGGATGCTAAAACCCTCCAGAAAGATCTTAAATTTCTGGAGAAGTTAGAATATCAGTGGCAAATGAAGTTCCATCTGGAGAAAATTCCAAGTTATCCATATTATGCACCAGTATATTAGGTACAGATGTCCACAAAAGTACACTTAGCATGGACATGTACTAGAAGCAGTTGACATGTATCCAATTATCTTGGAGTCAACATCAGTGAAGATATATCATGGAAGACCTATGTCTACAAAACAACGGCCAAAGCCTGCAGAACCCTGGGATTTCTGTGAAGGAACCTCTACAACTGCACCATGTATGTCCTTGAAAGTATAACACATTTGTACTGCCAACATTGAGTTATGCCACAGTAGCATTAGACCCCTACCACACAGGCGATATTGAACAACTGGAACGAGTCTAATGATGAGGTGCCAGGTTCATACACAACAATTATAGGAATCAAACACCAGGCTGTGTCACCAACATGATCAGTTACTTTTGTTGGCCCTCACTAGCAGACAGGAGACATGCCCACAAGTTGAACCATCTATTCATGATCAAGCCCTGCGAACTCGACATTGATCCAAGTGACCTACTTGTCAGGCAACTCTCGCACTAGAGGCTATGGAAGGATCGGACAACACTGTGCTACCACCACTCCTTCTAGCCCCCGAAAAATGGAGAGTGGAATAAACTGACAACTACCATCAGAGACATCAGTGTCACTGAGGACTTTGAAGCTGCCCTGGATGGCTCATCAGAGGTGGCTCCTTTCTCTTCAAAGCGTCACTAAGATACACCAATGTCATGTAAATAATTTTAGTCTGTATACACGGTTCTTTTAACTCTGGAGGATGATGGCTGTCTCATCACATAACATAATTGAGTCAACATAGGTAACCTTTACAGACTAAGTAAGACTTCAGATACAACACTTTAATTGTTGGTTTCAGCGAGTGGAATCTGAATGCTCTCGGTCAGACTTTCAACAGGTTTTGCATCGCCGCATGGTCTACGTCCGCTGTCTCACCAGATGCACATGCAGCATGAATTTCACGCATTCAAAACGAGACCATTTAAACTTTAGAAATAATGTTTTGTTAAGCCTTTTCCATGTTACAGTTAAAAACTCTGCTAAAATAACAGCTAAATTGAAAAACATATACATGTACTATGCAAATATTTTACCACTATGTTGTCATAATATTAATAAGATGTAGGTGTTCATTGAGCCGATGGTGTTCTTATCCTACTTTTTTGCAATTGTCAGTGTACAATAATTGTAGGCATCAACTTACACTGACGGCTACGTGGCAAAAACTTGCGCTACAATGCTGGCACTAATGATGGCACAGCTTCAAATGCACTCTTAGCCGTATAGCTGGACAGTCAGAAAGACAGACCTCGACCGACATACAGACAGATGCTATTTGCTGTACACATTAGACCTGGGCTGGTCCATTTTTAAGATTTTGCGGACAGATGAACAGATGGACAGTCGTAACTTCCGTAACTTTAAAAATTGTTTTTTATTTTGTGGATATGTTTATCATATCAATGATACCTAACTTTTCTCTAAATCTAAAAAAAACCACCATGAAATAAATACACTGGAACCAATTAAACGAGTTGCGTTTTCTTCAGTGGAATTATTATACCTACAATGTAACACTGAGTGTTTCAGTCTGAACAGACAGATAGCTAGTCACATGATTGTGTGCACTTTCAAATAAGATGTGTTCTTAATATTCATACCATATATGCTAAATATAACTAGGCACCAATTTAAACACGAAAGCCACTTCTTTGTATTTATGAAGATTAGAAGAATATGCCAGGCTTATCTACTGAGAGAATAAAATATGTAAACAGCAATTTAATAAGAAGCCAATAATGAAGTACCATGGAGGGGAAACAAGCAAAATACATGTAGCTTGGTTACAGTCCCTTTGATCGAAGTGAAGTAGATTTACCTACTTTGAGTATTGATGATAGGCATAGGTTAACCCCTAACCCCAGTAGCCTTCACTTTTTATTGCAGATTCGGACTGCTAAAAACTTTGTTGTGGTGGGGGGGATGATGATACAGCGTATGCCCAGCTATGGGCCTAACCTTTATCACAAGTTAGACTTAGTTACTTTGTCGGGCAATATGGACTTCTGTACAATAATAACCGTAGTTTACAGTTTTAAGTTTGAGTTATGTAATAGTAGCCGTTTTGCATTTTATGTCAAGGATTTATTATGGCAACTTAGTTACTTTGTCGGGCAATATGGACTTCTGTACAATAATAACCGTAGTTTACAGTTTTAAGTTTGAGTTATGTAATAGTAGCCGTTTTGCATTTTATGTCAAGGATTTATTATGGCAACTTAGTTACTTTGTCGGGCAATATGGACTTCTGTACAATAATAACCGTAGTTTACAGTTTTAAGTTTGAGTTATGTAATAGTAGCCGTTTTGCATTTTATGTCAAGGATTTATTTTGGCAGCTTATGTGATTTGCATCAATTTCAGACACCGTCAACTCAAAACACTTAAAAAAATGCCAATATTTTGCACCGCAGAAATAAAGTGCCATATTGTATACTTCTGTGGAATAATTTAGGACATAATATGATGGTCTCTCATAGATGGGATAAAACACAATCAGTCAGTGATCCTTTTGAAATGAGGCTTATTAGAAAATATATCATAACTGTTTAAGTATGACTCCACTAAATATTTTTCCTCAGACTGTATAATATTTAAGCTTGGTCCGCCCCTCATGCTGGAGGTTGCGGGTTTAAGCCTCACTGGGGTCATGACAGTACCTCCTCACATGACACCAGATTTGGTTTTTCCAGGAAGCGGACTAGAGTGACTGGATAAGCTTAAAGCTTTCTTCACAATCTAGCTAAACTAAATTAGTATAAACTAAATCTGTAGAACCACGTTAGTCACACCCAAAAATGCCTTCTTTATATACATAATGTATTACTTTATAGCCAAAAATTGCACCAGTAGGACATCACCCCCTTGTCTGTGGGATTTTTATTTACATTCTGTCAAAAAATTGGATATATTCAGATAGCCATAGGGCACGGTAATATTAATCAGAAAATTTATAAACTTTTATTTTGTTATGCTCAACCATGATCATTGTACTTTCTATTTTAATTCTAGAAAACATCAGTGCTACCAATCATTTTGGACCAATCACAGACAACAGCTATCTAATAGGTCCGCAAGTTCCCTATAGAAATTGACTGGTTCCAAGTCCCACTGATTTAATGAAGTCATACCTAAGCTTACATTATAAAATATATAATCAGAAATTCCGTCTCTAGAGGATAACGTGTGCAGTAAACTGATAGCACACTCTCCTTTCACTAATGTTTTGCTCTAGCTGTCCATACGAGTTCTCACTGTTTGCATTGCCAGTATATAGTGCAGTCAAACAAAGCTGGTTATGATCAATACTTTTATTCAAGGGTGATCCGAGGAATTTACAGAACAGTCCGTGTTTAAATGATGGAGCAGCCTTATTTGAGTAAGTAAAGGGTTGCCAAAGAATCATCTTTATGGTGTTTTAATTCACTGAACTCATGACATAGTACTCTAGCCATATACCGCAGTTTTACTTAGATGAGCCAGTAGTCAAATTGAGCCAACCGTTACCCCTCTGAACAAAATGGTATCAACTACCATATTTTTTAAATTTAAACCGTACTATTCATTGTTCTGGAAGCGCTAAATGAAATTTATTTATTGAGTGGCAAATAATGCAGATCATTCAGACCGCAGCAATATGGTCTACACTGTTCATTGGAAAACCTACCCTTAATGGGAAAATATCTGTAAGCAAATATCTATTTGTTTTTCAACAAAATTTCTGATGAAGTCCGATGTTTTCTCAAATAAAATAAAAAATGGACACTAATCAGCTGCAAATGCATAATGTTGAGGGTTTCTCAGTTAAAGCTGTTATTAATTCAATATATTATCAAATCTAAAAAGCTATTGCATCAAGACTATTTAAGCATATTTTAGAGAAAACAAGAGGGCCCTATATGGCTCACCTAGCTACCATTGGCTGTAATACAAAGTCAAATTGGGCCACAGGAAGGGTCAGTTTTGATCTGGGAATCATGATTTTGACATTATTCATAGAGGTCCACTACACAATGCTACAATCTAATATCTAAGCTCTGGGCCTTGTGATTTTTGACAATAAGATTTTTTTTAGTTCTCCTACTTCCCTACTTAAGCCTACATGGGTGAAAGTATAAAAAATTGAAAAACCTGAAAAATTTGCTGGGGGCATGGGGGCCGCAGGGGGGGGGGGGGGTCGGGGGGGGGCAACGGCCTGGAGGGATCCAGGGGCCAGAGGCCCCGGAAGCTCCTGGGATTTAGCAAATAATAAGGCTGGAAACCCTTTTCCTGAGACAAGAACTTTTGTTTCAGATCATTGAAGTATCCATCTGTTAGGGTTGAGGGGTCGTGGGGGTGGTTTTAAGACCTTTCTTTCCACTGGACCCATATTTTATCGCTTTGCCGCAAAATTCGCAAAACGCCATTTGGCAATATCGGGCTTTTTTGTCAGTTTCCCCAATTGTCCCGTTGTCATCGCATTCAGACAGCCCCTCCCATCTCCATTTGTTTTTCGACCCTTTTCTAGGTCTTTTATGTTGTAACATGCGGGTACAAACTTCATTTCCCTTCAAATGTTTGTTTTTCCACGGTCAACTTTCTTGTTCCGCCATCTTGGAAAAGACAGCCAAACGGGGGCTGTCGTTTTGAAACCTGTTATTTCATTGGGACGGCAGATAATTAGCAATCCAATTGCAAAATGAATCACTGCTAAATTTAGGCGAAGAGGGGGAATCGAAACCTGGGGGGGGGGGGCGCACCCCCTCCCCGGAAATCTCAACGGATTTACACGATTTGGAAAAACGACCTCTTGGGACTTCGAAAAACCGGAACTTCCGGCACATGACGGAAAACTTTCACCCTTGAGCCTATGTAAAATCAAGCAACCCCTTTTGACCTGTGACCATGATCCAGATGTCATGATTTGAACAATCTTTGTAAAGGTCCATTGACAATGCTACAGGCTAAATATCTAAGCTCTAGGCCTTGTTGTTTCAGAGAAAATTTTGAAGTTGTTCCTATATAAGCCTATGTAAATCAAGAATCAAGTGATCCCCATGCAAAATCAATTTTGACCTGGGGGTCATAATTTGAACATTCTTCGTAGAGGTCCACTAGGTAATGCCACATGATAAATATCTAAGCTGTAGGTGTTGTGGTTTCCTATAATTATAAGCATATGTAAAAATCAAGTTGCCTGGGCCTGGCCAATTTTAACCCAAGGGGCATAATTTGAACAATCTTAATAGAGGTCCACTTGACAATGCCACACACCAAATACCTAAGCTCTAAGCCTTGTGGTTTTGGATAAGAAGACTATTTGTTGCCATAGCCACCAGAGTTCTGCTTGGAATGATATTTTTGAGTAAGTTTGGTAAAGTGTCATGTAAGGAACACCCCCACCAACATCAACATTGGCCCAGTGGTTCAGAGGAGATGTTGTTTGAAGGAAATGGTGGACATACGTACACCGATCGACGTACGCCAGACTGTGAGTGGTAACAATAGCTCAATGTGTTGGAGGGTCATGATGACCTTTGCCCAACAGTTTTTCTGCAGCTTCTGCCGACTGTCCACCCCTGTGGGATGTCATATTAAAGACAAAAACTTTTGCAGGAAGGTGCCTTTCAATTTTATTCATATCTTAAAGATTAAGTTTATACAATAAAGTCTGTCTTATTCTGAACTATTCAGTTGAAGCAGGATGCTGGCTAAGTCTGGTTTTCTATTATACATTAATGCTGCAGGGATCAAAGGATAAGGCAGTTTTCCGTTAAAACCAGGTGTCAGGTAAGACAGGTTCTACTGTACATTCTGATGAGAAATTCCAATAGCACATTCTACAATAAATTTGTTAAAAATAAAAAAATCCTTTAAATAATCTCTAAATTGTAAAATCCTAAGTGAGCAACTATCATATAGATTTTTCTACATGTTGTATTTTTTCGTCCTTTTCTTGAACAGACACTGGCACCATCCCTTCCTCAGGTGATCGTAAAGTAAACACTACTGGAATTTTCTCTAAACTAGGGTTAGTCTCTTGTAAACACCGGATCCAGCTGATTAAGGAGTCTTTAGAGCTGGTTCCCGTAATACACATGCCTAAAATAGTTCCATCTTCTTGCTGATGGATGTTCGGCCTCGGGGCAAGCTCCTTGGGCTCTTCTGTGTCAAAAAATGTCTCAAACTCTAGGTCTGGAAGGCAAAAGCAAAGAAATAGTTCATTCTTTAAGAAGACTGTATTTCGCTGCCTGAAAACATAACTACATGTATTTTTAATCATGTTTCCTGCAACTTTGAGAACCATTCTGCAGTGTTCTTGATAAAAAGTACAATTTGATTTTAATTTAACTGGAATATTCAAATGAAATCATTCTCTCAGTATTTGGGCTGGAAGGAATACTGGATAACTCAAGAGTAGGCCAGAATATAATCATTACCTGGGCGAGAAAACTATTATCTAGATACCTTTATCATACGGAACATACTGCTATTATGATAATCATTTTGCTTAAATATTTCAAGCAATCAGAGAAATTACTACTTCCTACAAAACATTGAGAGGTACTTGCAGTCTACCACAAAGTGTCATAAACTCTGTGTAAGTCACTTAAATACATGTGTTTTTGTGCCGCGTTCCATTTAATAGGCTCATTGACAAAACTATTTCTGTGCAGAGTTTATAAACCATTTTAAGCCGATTTTAGAAGTGTTTCAACTACATGTAATGCTTAAAAATCTGGTTGTCTGTGTGTCTATCTGTTAGTCACAAATAGTGTCTTCTGTATAATTCTGGAAAAGTTTTGAAGGATTTTAAAATAACTTGACCCAAAATGATAAATTGCAGAGTAACTGTTTCAGCCAACTTTGTTAAAAATTAAGGTCACACTTGGTGATTGAAAGTCATGTGACTATAATTCATGTCTCCTTAAAATAAGCATCTCTTGAACAGTTTGAATGATTCTGGCACATATATCGCATGTTATATTTCAACCAGCTCAGTTCAAAGCCAAGGTCAATCATAAAAGTCAATGGCAAACTGACAAAAAGCATGTGTTGATCTTACTTTCATCTTCTTCCTCTTTAGTCGGATACTGAAATGATTTTGGATCACTATCTGCTCTCAGTATGAAGTACGTCTGGTATTTGTCTCTGAGCCATACAATGTAACCACCTTCAACATACAATGGGTTTGATTCTGGATGTTTCCGGATCATCTCTCGCTGAGTCACACTCTGAGCTGATGCTATAAATGATTGTTCTCCTTGATCTGTGACCTGAAGATGTAATGCAAGAGCCATATTAGATGACAATAGCTGTCTTTGTGCTTCAGGACTGCCCACAGGTACACAAAATATATATGATGTAGCAGCATACTGATCCACCATGATCTCTTCAAAAATTTACCAACCAGACTTTCATAATTTTCAAAAACTTTCAATCAACAGGCTCTTAGAAAAAATAAGAAATTTCCGGCCATGACAACTACAAGGTATACCTCTCTACATGTTTATAATCAATAAAAGTGGTTTAAGACTGGTTTACCTATTGAAATTGGCATGCATGAATTATAACATGTCCCAAGCATCTGCATTTCTTGCCAAAGAACTGAACAGGCTCAATAGACACTGGCACACTGTGATGTTTATGGCAATGAACTGGTATACCAATTGGAAAAACAAGGAGCTAGAGGTGACCAGCCACTAAATAGAGTCACTTATGAAGAAAACCTGATGGTGATTAATAAGACTCTTAAATGAGTGAAAACATAGAAAGATGGCTACCATTTACTAGACAGATAGGAACAAGTCAAGCTTCCTACAGGACACAACAGGCTCCATTCTCATATGTACAGACAGTTGAAGCTGTACTCAACAGACCAAAGAGCAGAGCATTTACTTCAGATATGTTGAGATGTGTTCTATGTTCCACGAGATGTTGCTTAAAGACTGTTCTAGTTTTAGCTAATCACTTCTATGAAGTATCATTAAATTCTGACCAAGGGTTTTCTAGATTAAGCGTCCACAAGATTTTACTATCCTGAGCCCCTGTGAACTTGACCTGTGACCTAAAGACCTAAAACATGGACCATACATCCAAGTATGGACCAAGTATCATTAAATTCTGACCAGTGGTATTGGAGATTTAGTGTCCACAAGATTCCGTTTACGGACAGACGGACAGACAGATGGACAAGCTGAATCAAGTACAGTAAACCTCGGTTATAAGGAACTCCGATATAAGGAACACTCGGTTATAAGGAACATTTTTCAAATCCCCGATCTAAATCCTTCTTTATTCAATGTAAAAATCCTCGGTTATAGGGAACTCGGTTATAAGGAACACTCGGTTGTAAGGAACAAATTTTCCAGTCCCAGAGTACAAAATTTCAATGGAAAACACCTCGGTTTTAGCGAACAGACATAAAGAATAAAATTATTAAAAATCGGACGCTGATGACTCAGGCGAACGCCGACACTTTCATGCGCGTTCATGTTATTTGAATGAATTATTTCATTTCTATGATCTTTAGTTTGTTAATTCACTGGATACGATAAAAAAGAAAGAAAATATAATACTATCAAAAAGTTTAACAAAGACTAGATCTAGGCGACAGAAAATTTAACATTTACTGTACTCAAAAGGGTTAAATTTGTACATGTAATAAGTATTTTATGTTAAATCTAAAATATTTAGTCAAATATTATTCATTCTCAATCTCAAACGAGTATCCTTGATTACTTCAAGAAGTCATAAGCACTCCTGCTGGGAAGGAAAGGATCGGTACTAGACTCGCAACTTTCTCATTAAAAATTGATGTTCGGCCCGATGTTCAGTAAAATAATGTTCGCTATAAAAATTGTGTTCGCTATACAAACCTCGGTTACAAGGAACTAGTTCGCTATACGGATATAAGGTACCTCGGTTATAAGGAACAATTTTCTGATGTCCCAAGCTGTTCCTTATAACCGAGGTTTACTGTATAACCCCCTTTACACTTTGTGTTCAGGGGGTGTAATGATAAATTTTCTGTAAACTGTGTTGTTGTGATGCAGTTCAAGCTGGCATAACAAGACACTATGGCATCTTTGTGGACATGGGATAAAATGGAATATGAAAAGGATCAAAAGTCAAACAAATCTTTCAACAAAAATTTACCTTAAATACTTTTATTTCATTTTCCAGATCAACTGCCATTTTCTTGAGTGCAAGGATAGCCAGTTCTATTGGATCGAGAGGAAGATGATATGGCAGTTTGTACGGGTTCAAATTCTGGAACTTTCTAAACCAGTAAACCATTCTTCTGAATTTCCGTATTGTATGCGAGTGCTTTCCAAACCTGGCTTCTAGTAAATCTCGTGTTTCCTGGTCAGGTATGACAGCTACAAATATAAAATACACAAACCATTGTTGGGTAAATAATCAAACAGGTAAGGTAATTTACAATACGTGAGGAATCTGTCAATTCTTGAATATAGGATGTAATCATAAAACGAGGCTATTGCACTGTGGGTAAAGTCCATTACAGTAGGATAACAGTTTATTACAGTAGGGTAAGTCCATTACAGTAGAGTAAGAGTATTTTACAGTATGGGTAGAGTCCATTACAGTAGGGTAAGAGTCCATTGTAGTGTGGGTAGAGTCCATTACTGTAGGATAAGAGTCTATTACAGTATGGGCAGCTTCCATTATAGGAGAATAAGAGTCCATTACAGTAGAATAAAAGTCTATTACAGATTACAGTAGAATAAAAGTCTATTACAGTGTTGGTAGAGTCCATTACAGTAGAATAAAAGTCTATTACAGTGTTGGTAGAGTCCATTACAGTAGGAAAAGAGTCCATTACAGTAGGATAAGAGTTGATTACAGTGGAATACAAGAGGGCCATGATGGCCCTTTATCGCTCACCCTAGTACAACTGTTTTAACAAAGTTGTTACGGATAAAATTCCAGGATATTTGGGCTGAAAATGTTACCTCTAGAGTGTTAACAAGGTTTTTCCATATTTGGGCTCTGTGACCTAGTTTTTGACCCCAGATGACCCATATTCGAACTTGAGCTAGAAATCATTGAAACAACCTTTCTGACAATTTTCCAGGATATTTGGGCTGAAAATGTTACCTCTAGAGTATTAACAAGGCTTTTCCATATTTGGGCTCTGTGACCTATTTTTTGACCCCAGATGACCCATATTGATACTTGAGCTAGAAATCATCTTACCGACCTTTCTGACAAATTTCCAGGATATTTGGGCTGAAAATGTAACCTCTAGAGTGTTAACAAGGTTTTTCCACATTTGGGCTCTGTGACCTAGTTTTTGACCCCAGATGACCCATATTCGAACTTGAGCTAGAAATCATCAAAACAACCTTTCCGACAAATTTCCAGGATATTTGGGCTGAAAATGTTACCTCTACAGTGTTAACAAGGTTTTTCCATATTTGGGCTGTGTGACCTAGTTTTTGACCCCAGATGACCCATATTCGAACTTGAGCTAGAAATCATCGAAACAACCTTTCTGACAAATTTCAAGGATATCTGGGCTGAAAATGTAACATCTAGAGTGTTAACAAGGTTTTTCCATATTTGGGCTCTGTGACCTAGTTTTTGACCCCAGATGACCCATATTTAAACTTGGGCTAGAAATCATCGAAACAACCTTTCTGACATATTTCCAGGATATTTGGGCTGAAAATGTTACCTCTAGAGTGTTAACAAGGTTTTTCCATATTCAGGCTGTGTGACCTAGTTTTTAACCCCAGATGACCCATATTCGAACTTGAGCTAGAAATCATCTGAAACAACCTTTTTGACAATTTTCCAGGATATTTGGGCTGAAAATGTTACCTCTAGAGTGTTAACAACGTTTTTCCATATTTGGGCTGTGTGACCTAGTTTTTGACCCCAGGTGACCCATATTAAAACTTGAGCTAGAAATCAACCAAACAACCTTTCTGACAAATTGCCAGGATATTTGGACTGAAACAGTAGCCTCTAGAGCCTTAACAAGATTTTTCTATTTTTGGGTCATGTGACCTAGTTTTTCATCCCAGATGACCCATATTCGAACTCGTCCGAGTAATTACTGGGACAAACATCCTGACCAAGTTTCGTGACAATTGAGGTAAAAATGTGACCACTAGAGTGTTAACGAACTAAGTGTGGACGGACGACGGACATTCATCGATCCTAATAGCTCACCCTGAGCCTACAGCTCAGCTAAAAAGTCTATTACAGTGTTGGTAGAGTCCATTACAGTAGGATAAGAGTCTATTACAGTGTTACAGCCTATAGACAGTGTTGGTAGAGTCTATTATAGTAGAATAAAAGTCTATTACAGTGTTGGTAGAGTCTATTACAGTAGGATAAGAGTCCATTACAGTAGGATAAGAGTTTATTAGTTTGATTAGAGTCCATTACAGTAGGATAAGTCTATTAGTCTAAAACAGTATGGGTAAAGTCAATTACTGTAGGAAAAGAGTCATTAACAGTATGGTTAGAGTCCATTACTTATAGAATAATATATGAAGGAGCAGGGCTTTTGAGTGATAATCGCCCCGGTAATGGAATAATTGCCAGAGGGCTTTAGCCCGAGGGAAATTATTACATACCCGGGCGATTATCACTCAAAGACCCTGCTCAGCCATTTCTTTTTCTGTATAATACATGTGTTTCCCCTTTGTCATTTATTCCACTAGAATCAAACATACTTTCCCCAATCTTAGCTTACAAGTGAGTTATCAATAAAAGCTATGCTCATTCAACTTAAATATAACATGTAGTAAGATATGTGTTCTTGGCTATATATCAATATATATTTTATGTCTGTTTGCTTCAACTGTTGTAAATCGACCTGACATGGCACTCCATAAAGCAGAAACATGAACATTGGAAGACGGAATTCAAATAGGCCTATAAACAATGAACCTTTATCCTTCTTATTCAACAAAATCCTTTTTACGTCGCTCTTTGTTTTCATCGTTGCAGATTTATGAAGTTGTGCGTTTCTTCTTCATTTACATGGCGATTCATGACGCGCTTTCTGACCTTTTTATCATCTAAAACAATCATTCTGTTAGCTAAAGTAGAATGTTAGGCGTCAGCCATGTTTTTTTTGTTAAATGCTGTCACGTTTGCATGTGCATGTTTTCCTAGGGCAGTTATGCGATAATAGCCCTGCACGCGGAGGGCCAAAAGCTGATAATACTTCAAAAGGACGGATAAAATATTTTTTCTCTATACAAAAGTGTTACTATATATAGTAACATATGTATAATAGTCTGATAAGTCTATTACAGTATGGGTAGAGTACCTTACAGTAGGATAAGAGTCTATAACAGCACAAGTAGAGTCAATTACAGTAGGATAAGATTCTATTACAGTAGGATAAGAGTCAATTACAGTATGTTTATAGTCCATAACAGTAGGGTTAGTATTTTACAGTATAGGTAGATTGCATTACAGTTGGGTTAAAGTCTTTTACAGTATGCTTAGATTTCATTACAGTAGGGTTAAAGTCTTTTACAGTCTGAGTAGAGTCCATTTCAGAAGGATAAGAGTCTATTACAGTATTGGTAGAGTCCATCACAGTAGGGTTAAAGTCTTTTACAGTATGGGTAGAGTCCATTTCAGTAGGATAAGAGTCTATTACAGTAGGGTTATCAGTCATAGAGTCAATTACAGTAGGGTTAAAGTCTTTTACAGTCTGAGTAGAGTCCATTACAGTAGGATTAGAGTCCATTACAGTAGGGGTTAATTTCAGTAGGATCTTTTACAGTCTGCATAGAGTCCATTACACTAGGGTTAAAGGCTTTTACAGTCTGAGTAGAGTCCATTTCAATAGGGCAAGAGTCATTACAGTAGGGTTAAACTCATTTACAGTCTGCGTAGAGTCCATTACACTAGGGTTAAAGGCTTTTACAGACTGAGTAAAGTCCATTTCAGTAGAGTATTACTTTTACAGTATGGGTAGAGTGCATTAAAGTAGGGTTAAAGTCTTTTACAGTCTGAGTTGAGTCCATTTCAGTCAGAGTAAGAGTCTTTAACAGAATGGGTAGAGTCCATTAAAGTAGGGTTAAAGTCTTTCACAGTCTTAGTAGAGTCCATTTCAGTCAGAGTAAGAGTCTATTTCAGTGTGGGTACAGTCCATTACAGTAGGGTTAGCTTAGAGTCTGATTAGAGTCATTACAGTGAATAAGAGTCTATTTCAGCCGAGTCAATTACAGTAGGGTTAAAGTCTATTACAGTACAGAGTAGAGTCAATTACAGCCAGAAGGTTAAAGCCTATGACAGTATGGATTGAGTCCATTACAGTAGGGTTAAAGTCTTTTTCAGTCTGAGTAGAGTCCATTACAGTAGAGTAAGAGTCTATTACAGTATTGGTAGAGTCCATTTCAGTAGGGTTAAAGTCTTTTAAATTATGGGTAGAGTCCATTACAGTAGGGTAAGAGTCTATAACAGTCTGAGTAGAGTCCAGTAGGGTTAAAGTCTTTAACAGTCTTGGTAGAGTCCATTTCAGTAGGGTAAAAGTCTATAACAGTATGGGTAGAGTCCAATACAGTAAGATAAGAGTCTATTACAGTACAGGTTAAGTCAATTACAGCCACAAATCAAAGACTATCCCAAAGAACAAAGAGCACAGAACAAACAAACAAACAAAGCATTATGCTAGTAAAAAAGGCATCTTCGGAGGTCCATGGAATGTGAACTAGTCGTCAGACGATGGTAAAATAGCAAGCATGTTATTCCTTTCAAGATAATGTACTGGTGTAATTATCAAATTAAGAATTTCAGACATATTTACCATTATCTTCCATCTGTTCCAATATATCTAGAGCAGTCTCTTGTTGTTTAGGATAGTGAAAAAATTCCACTTGTAAAACTGTTGAAGGAACCATCACACCAGTAGGAAACACCTGAAAATAATACAAAGTAGAGCTGTCACTGAAAGTGATTCATAATCCCAACCACAAACTGTGTCAGAAATTAGGGGTATGTTTTTGTAACAGTGTTGAACCCAGTTACCTAATATGCATGTCAAAACTTCATCTCTTTTATGAAGTACCAAATTGTATGTGCATGCACCAATTTTAGTTACAACAGTGAACTCCTACATGTACCTATAGTATAGTTACAAAGAATCAAATGTGACATAAAACCTGCTGAGCAACAGTTACTATGTGACAGAACACTACAATATGCGAGATACTATTCAATATAGTGCACTCACCAGTCCACGCATCAAACTGTTGTTTATTGCAAAATTTACAATGCTTCAATTGTTTCTTTGTTTCACAAGAAGAAATTCATATTCATATAAGAGCTCAAACAGTAAGTGTAAAATGAGTATCATCACTATGTTGTGTGTGTGTTTTACCAAGCATAAACAGAGCAACAGAGCTCTCCATGAGGCAACTGTTACATTCTGACTACTGTTACATTGTACCTCAAACTTTACAAAGGCAAAATCATTAGTGAACAAGGATAAAGAATGCCGAGTAAAGTCAGTTTTTTTTCATTATGACTAATGCCTATTACAGCAGTATTACAGTCACATACAGACAGGAAGTTTATCTAACAGTTCTTCTTTAGAACAACCACTACAAGACTCCTATCCTAGGAAGAAACTACAAACTAAAATTGGAATTTGTCAATAAATTGTGTGTTTTATCAGCTTTCCAATGATACAAAACTTGTTGGAAGATCTTTAGTTTAAAGAAAGTTATGATCATAAGAAAAATATCACTAACAATGGAAAAATAGTGGGTACCGGCATCTGCTAGCCCGAAACTGGAGCTATGTCTTATCAGAAGAAAGTTTTGTGTTATATTTTCAAAACATGTTCTCCCCTATTATATGTAATAGAAGCTGAAATTCTCGGTATGGACGTTTTGACAAAATTTATGACGACCCACGACTTGCTGACCATGATGACTCGAACTACCGATACCTTCAAATAAAATCTACCCCTCTAAGTTTGTGTGTACATGTAGTTTCAAATAATTTTGATTTTCTCTATATAACATACATTTTAAATAAAAGTTTTCAAGACACACTCCAGTTTATACTAATTTATTTATTTTAGCTTGATTGTGAAGAAAGCTTGCAGCTTATCGAGTCACTCTCGAGTCCGCTTCCTGGAAGAACCAGTACCGGTGTCATATGAGGAAGTACGGTCGTGACCCTGATGGGGCTCGAACCCGCAACCTCCGGGATGAGCGGCAGACACCTTAACCTCTACACCACCGCTCCACACTCCAGTTGATTATTACTTTTGATTATTATTCAGTTAATTACCTTTATGAGTGCATTATAACAGGCTAGCTCTCTGTGTACACCAAGTTCATACATTCTCTGAAGGGCTTGCTTCAAAAATTCTATATGACCCCTTCGTAGACCTGACTGATGTGGAGTTTCAGACTTTTGAACATAAATATCAACTGCCTCAATGAACATCCATCTCCGTAACTGCATGTCTCTTTCCGTCGGATCATCCGATAACTGTTGATATTTATAGATTATCAAGTTCTCGTTTGACTTGTGTGCATCTAAAACGGCTGCATAATAATCATCAAATGATTCCGTAACTCTCTTCTCTGTTCTATGTGCTATGGAGGTAGAAATTTGTTGACTATGCTGAAAATGTCCATATCTCTTCTTCTGATATCTTACTGTGGCACAAGTACAGGTTGCATTCTGTAAACTTCTCTGCAACCAAAACTGAAGTCCTGGATGAGGCAGACCTCTGTTGCATCTACTTCTAATCAACTGCTGAAAGAAGCAGGCACTCATGCTCTGTAAAACAAGATTAATAGACACATTCACAGGTCATGTGAGATACACTTACTTACAGCAATTACAACATCTTAAGTTAAATGTATGTGACATGTGTCTGTCAAACGGGATTTTGACACATCAATGTGTGGTCTTGACAGGTAAGTAGAGGAATTATAGAGGAGTATTTATCACAGCTTCCAGTGTTGTGAAGTTATTCTGAAGACAACTGATCTAATCTGTATAACAATAGTGTGACCTTGACCTATAAGCTAAGAACCTGAATTCTAGGTGCAAAATGTCTGTTATTGGTGTTTTATAGATTGTACATTTTGTACAATGAAATACAAATTAAACGTATTGCTAATACATGATTGACAGATGCTTTTACATTCAAGTGTGACCTTGACAATAAAGCACAAGAGAAGAGCAAGCTGTATGACTGAATAATGATCTACATGTACAACTACATCTATGTGAGGCTTCACTTAAGCTGATTAACAGTAACTAATTTTCAACTGAGATGGCACAAAGTCTCATCTTAATATATGAACTGAAGACTTGACTTAAGTTTGACTGAAGATCCATATTAAGTAACAAAATAATTCCTGAAACATTATCTGAGAGAACAAACAGTACTACATGCAAAGACAGTGGGATTACTTCACACAGTCTAGTCTTCTTACAATATTTTTCAGGAATAACAAACAATATCTAGAATCTCCATCAGACTTCTTCTATTTTATTTTGGTAATTATTTATAGTAAATAATGTTAATGTGAAAATTGGTTCATACAGATACTACTGTAGACACAAACAAATCTAGATGTCCTCATTGGCTGAAATGCTAGTTTTTACCATCTTTTGATGCATTATTACTAAGCTTCCGATGATCCTTTCACTACTGCTGCACCTGATTAGTTACTTGTTTGTACTTTTCAGTGCTGTTACACACCTAATAAACAGGTAATTTCAAATATCAAACAGTTTTTAATCTTTTATTATGTGCATGTATAGTACAATACAAAACAATTATTCTTATAACAAATCAAGTTAAAATGTTTACACAATAACATGGAGCAAAACATTCTTTATAGTCCTAAAAGCTTATTGATTTTGGTCTTGCCTAAATTTACAAAATACATTTTGTATATAAATTTTGATAAAATACCGAGATTCGAAGTCCATAAATTTCTCAAGTTATCGTGTACAAATCACCATTGACCATTGTTTGTACACCTAAAGACTTTAATGATGCAACACTTTTGTATGTTTAATATTTTTTTAGAGCAAAACAACAAAATATTTTTAACATTCTCATTTTATAGTTATTATACTCATACATTTTATTCTGGCTTTGACTGGGGAATGGGCAAATATTACATAACATAGGATTGCTACTATAATCCAGTCAATGCGAAGAAGATGCATGGCCTGATTAATGCTAACGTTGACTAAACCAAATATTGAATATTTGTGAGTTTGGATTTGTAGGGCGATACATTTTGAAGCAATGAAGCCAAATTTCTGTTTATGATGGTTGGATTTGTCTTAAATTTGGATGCAACAGTGATACTAGATTAAATTACTATACTGAATAAGTTTTCATTTAATATTGTTTAATAAAGCATTTTATACAGAGGTTTATCCAAGTGTAACACTATTTTGGTGCAGATGCCTGAATACATTTGCTAACTACAGTACAGTCAAGTTTCTGTAATAAGGCCACCCTTCGGACCGGCATAAAGTGGTTTAATTATTGAAATGATCTTATTATCGAGACCTTTTTACTGTAAAATGGACCATTTGGTTCTTTTTACCCGGTGGTCATAATAGCAGAACTTAACTGTACAATAATCTGTCTGATCAGATACTATTATTTGTTCAATATTATAGAATAATTGAGCAAAATGCTTTCAGAAATATTTGATTGCAATGAAAATAAATAACCTGAATAAAATAAAGAAATAATTTGCATGTATGTACAGGTCCATGATGAATCCTACTTTCTGGGCTTCAGTTCATCAAGGCAACTTTGTCACATAGTGAATTCTAAACAGCGGGAAAAACACAAGACCTGTCCGTAGAATGACACATTCGACTTTTCTCAGTGCTTGCCAATAAAACAAAACTTTTGGCAGTAAAAAGCAAAACAAGAATATGTGTATTTTTAAACTGTTGGCAGTAAAAGGCAAAACAAGAATATGTGTACATGTATTTTCAAAGTGTAAACAAGGGCTGTAAGTAGCAAGATATTAAGTAAAGAGTTATCTAACTTTATTGTTTGATATCCCTGAACACTACAGCAAAGTTTTAAATTAATACATGTACTGTCAAGTGGTTAGTGATATACATTGTATGTGCATGACCCTACCAGTTGCACACAAGACTTTGACTCAGAATTTCTAAGTACAATAAAAAAATATTTTTGACAAAGTTATCTACTCTTATAGATGGGTGTCATAATGGTATAGAAGTATTTCAACTTTTAAAGTAATATCTCAAATGTGGACATGTACGAAGAGCTTAAGCTAAATTCTAAGTTAACAAGAGCCATGTGCTCTTTCTATGATCAAGAAATTTGAGGTGAGAGGAATGGATATGGTATAGGTTATAATTTAATAAAATATAAGTAATTATAGCGTGTTGAGGGTTATTCACCTGCACTTTCTCTGTGTTAATGTCACACTTCTACTCTAAAAATCTAAAATTGTATGCTATGTACAAACCTTTTATGCGAAAAATAAAAAAGGGAGATAACTCAAAACCAGGGTAAGTTTAAATTAGGGTTCTTTGACACTGCACTACATCTTTATGTCCTCTATGTCAGACTGTATGCAATTTGAATCAATTCAGTTCAGTACTTAAGGAGTTATGGCCCAGACAAGAAAAAGTAACAAGAGCTGTCCATAAGACAGCACGCTCGACTATTGTGGGTGTTTGCTAATAAAACAAAACTTTTATCAGTATAATAGCAAAACAGAATTCTGCTAACTATTAAGTATAAACTAGGAAAGTTGAATCATAAAAAAGTCAAAATCTATAACTATAGATTTAATTTTTGGTAAATTAATTGTTTGATACAAAATTTACCCTGAACACTATTGCAAGGTTTGATATAACTACCATAAGTGGTTACTGTGTACCTAGCAGGCAAAACTTTAACCAAATTTTCAAAGTCAAACAAGGGCCATGATTTGCACTAAATTTAAACAAGAGTTATCTGTCTTGACTGTGTGACACCTCTTAAGACATTAAAAAAGTTTCAAGTCAATATCATAAGTGGTTACTGAGGTATGTGCATGATAGTACCTAGCAGGCAAAACTTTAACCAAATTTTCAAAGTCAAACAAGGGCCATAATTAGTACTAAATTTATACAAGAGTTATCTGACTTGACTGTGTGACACCCCTAGAGACATTAACAAAGTTTCAAGTCAATATCATAAGTAGTTACTGAGATATGTTCATGATAGTACCTAGCAGGCAAAACTTTAACCAAATATTCAAAGTCAAACAAGGGCCATAATTTGTACTAAATTTATACAAGAGTTATCTGCCTTGATTGTATGATACCCCTTAAGACATGAACAAAGTTTCAAGTCAATATCATAAGTGGTTACTGAGATATGTGCATGATAGTACCTAGCAGGCAAAACTTTAACCAAATTTTCAAAGTCAAACAAGGGCCATAATTTGTACTAAATTTTTTCAAGAGTTATCTGCCTTGATTGTATGACACCCCTAAAGACATGAACAAAGTTTCAAGTCAATATCATAAGTGGTTACTGAGATATGTGCATGATAGTACCTAGCAGGCTGATAGTACCTAGCAGGCAAAACTTTAACCAAATTTTCAAAGTCAAACAAGGGCCATAATTTGTACTAAATGTTTTCAAGAGTTATCTGCCTTGATTGTATGATACCCCTAAAGACATGAACAAAGTTTCAAGTCAATATCATAAGTGGTTACTGAGATATGTGCATGATAGTACCTAGCAGGCAAAACTTTAACCAAATTTTCAAAGTCAAACAAGGGCCATAATTTGTACTAAATGTTTTCAAGAGTTATCTGCCTTGATTGTATGACACCCCTAAAGACATGAACAAAGTTTCAAGTCAATATCATAAGTAGTTACTGAGATATGTGCATGATAGTACTTAGCAGGCAAAACTTTAACCAAAGAAGCAACGCCGACGCCGACGCCGACGCACAAGTGACTGTAATAGCTCTCCATATTCTCCGAATAGTCGAGCTAATAAAGGGAGATAATTACAAAATAGGACAAGCTAGAGTTAAGGTCCTTGTACACTGCACTTCCTCTCAATGTCCTCTGTCTGTGTGTAAAGTTTAAAGACCATCGCTAGAGTTTAGTTCTTGGTTATATTTCAAATAATTTTATTTTTTAATGTTGTTTTAATTAAATTGACAATTACTTTTTTTTTTAAATCATACTAAAGGAGTATCTTAAGCAGTTATATCACTATTAACTATTTCACACATATAACTATAGCAAAAAATTAGTATATCAAGAAAATATATTACCTCCCTTTAAAAGCACCCAAAAAATCAGTATGTCACAAAGGTTGACTTTTAAACCGTGTTAAATGCTTTCAGAAGGATACTGTTTTGTTACATATTATTTGTATGTGTTTTATTACGCACTATTTGTCTGGTTAAAGTTTCACTGAGCTATCTGTTTTACGTCAGTGGCATTATACAGAACAGAACAGAACAGAACATATATTTTATTTTGATTTGTACATAGTACATCATCATATACAATACATATTGTTAAACAAGTTGTCACGTGTAAATAGTAAGTTAACATGTGGAGTATTTTTAATACATGAATCATATAAGTACATTTTGAACTGTATTTCACTGTGAATAAATGTATAATACTTATAATGTCTTTCTACACTTTGGAATGTTTCAAAGATATACGAAGTAAGCGTTAACACATATACATTTTGTATACGTACATAATACAATGTTTAAGCACAATCAGTTGTTGGAATTAATAATAGTATTTCTAATTTCAATGGATTCTTTGATATATTTCGATAGATTAAGTACAACACTCTTTTTATCTATATTCATTAATTCAATAAATTTTGCCATTGATGGCCTATTGTAATAATACTTCTTAATATATTTCTTTCTAACATCATCGTAACAATTACATATCAACATTATACACATGGCCTCCCCTCCACCACCACCCTCCCACCAGAGACAACGCTGTTGAACAGCTCATTTTCCTCAATAACAAGGTTGGTGACCTATTATTTTCAAATTAGTTTTCAAGAAAGTGATGTTAGAACATTTCTTCTGCAAAAAATTAAGAAACTCTCATTGCTTGAACATTAAGAAAAAAACTTTGATAAGAGACTACAAATTTTATGTAATTTTTTGCAGAAACTAGTTTCTCTTTATGGTATATTTTCAATGTGAATACATTGTGAAATCTCAATTCATGTAGTTTCATGAAATAGGATCAATTGCTTAACATTTGAAATAAAAAACAATGGTGAATTGCCAAATTCAGAGTTTTATTATTGATAAACATGAGATAGGGGTCATTTTCATTGCTTTCGAGGGTATACTTAAAAAATGTCCATTACTTATAAATAAGGCTGGTGACCTAACTTTTTTATTTTATATTCTGACTTATCAGGTATTACCCTAACAACAAACCAAATTTCATAAAGTTCTCATTGCTTGCAAAAAAAGATGAAACCTGTAGCGATCGTCTTTAAACGAATTCCCCTGAACACTTTCAGAGTTATGTTCCGGACAAAAGCGTCATATGAAAAATCAATTAGGTAGATAACTCAAAAGTAGAGTAAGGTATGGTTATGGTTCTTGAACACTGCATCGCGTCTTAATGTCCTCTGTAAGTGTATGCAATTTGAATCAATTTGGTTCAGTACTTAAGGAGTTATGGCCCGGACAAGAAAATTCAATAACACAAAAAAATAAAATAGTACAACCTAGAGTTAAGGTCCTTGTACACTGTGCTTCCTCTCAATGTCCTCTATCTGTGTGTAAAGTTTAAACAAAGTCCCTTGAAATTTTTCATAGTTATGCTCTGTACTAAAGTGTTATATGAACATTAACTGGTGTGAAGATGAACAGTACTTCTCTTCTTGACAGATAGAAATTAAAATTTACATAACAACTGGGTAGATTTCTAATTTTTTTACTAGAAGAGTCAAGAAAGATTTTCATTGTTTTACATTGATATTGAATAAGAATAAAACTGTGATACACATTCACATTCAATAATGATGTATAACCAGCATTTTCTCTTTTGATGGAAATATTGTTCCAATACTTTTGCAGCTACATGCATGGCCCAGATAAGAAAAAGAAATAAAGGGAAATAATAACAAGAGTGCCAAACTGTCACAAAAACACCCCTCACTCACAGAGAATTAACTCAGTATCCGGCAGTTCAGTTTTGAAAATTCTTCATGAACTAAAGAGCTGTGAAGGCTAATTTCATCATTTTTCGATAATTCAAGGGCCATAATCAAAATGTGCCTAGGGCGATTTCGTGGGTTATCAAACTTGGCCTAGATATTATGCCCACAAATATTTTCACCAAGTTTGGTGAAGATCAGATGAAAACTGTTTAACAGAGAGCCGACAAGGCTAATTTGGCCAATTTTGCATAATTAAAAGGCCATAATCCAAAAGTGTCTAGAGTTATTTGGCTGGTTATCACCCTTGGCCTAGATATCATGCCAACAATTATGTTCACCAAGTTTGGTGAATATCTGATGGAAACTGTTGGACTTAGAGAGCAGACAAGGCTGATTTTGCAAATTTTGCATAATTCAAGGGCCATAATCCAAAAGTGCCTGGGTCGATTTGGCTGGTTATCGAACTTGGTCGCGATATTATGCCAACAAACATGTTTAGCAAGTTTAGTGAAGATCAGATGAAAACTGTTCGACTTAGAAAGCGGACAAAGTGTGGACGCCGCCTGCCCGCCCATCATGGGTGTTCCCATAATACATCCCTTTGGGCGTATAAAAAAACAGGACGAGCTAGAGTTAAGGTCCTTGTACACTGCACTTCCTCTCAATGTCCTCTGTCTGTGTGTAAAGTTTAAACAAATTCCCTTGAATAGTTAGGAGTTAAGTTCTGGACAAAAGTGGGGGTTTTACAGGGTGCTCCAGCCAAGCAAATCTCCTTTGCAGAGTTACCATTCCTTACACTCACTCTAGTGAATGTAATGATAGCCGATAGTGTAAGACAGTGCAGCCAAGGGTGTTCTACAGGTCTGTCACACTAAGTATCTCTTTGAGTATTCATTTTGACTGATCTGTATGATCTGTTTGTGCATCACTGGACCATTTTCAGCTTTTGTATATTGACCTGGGTGTGTGGCAGCCACAAAGGTGATTCATTGGGCTATTGCCCTTACACAAAAAACTATCTATCTTCCTGTACTGTCCAACACACAATAGGGACTTATACAAACTGCATATATATACAAAATATCTGTAAAAAGTTGTATCATCCGGCTGCCACTCCTGTCCGGTAACTACTACGATACTGTCATATTTATATTGGTGTAACTTCAGTCCAAGAAAATAAAGAATCTATCTGACACACTTTCTGACTCTTCAGATTTTAAGAAAACATTTATTTCTGTAGGCTCCTATACCTTGACGGCAATCCTAAAATTTGCGATAATTCAGTTTTTCGTCATTTTCTGCTGATTTCGGCGATTTTCAAGCGTCTGCTTGACTTCTTAATGCACACTTTTCCAAAGTAGTGACTGAAAAATTGCGGTTAATATCTGTGTTAAATTGTTAGAATATTACCTATATTGTTACAAAACACTTTATGACGCTTCATACTCTTTAAGATAGACCTTTTTTTATATGTAATGAAAATATTGATGCACAACTACAGAACCAAAGCATTTGCTGACTCAGATCAGATTAGGTCATCAAAATAAAGGGAAAATTATTTAGATTTTACCAGATAATTCTTCGTTTCAGAATGAGTGAACACGGTAAGTGATTTAATTCAAGTTTTGCTTGTTCAATATTTTAGAAACGAATCTTCACTTAGCGTTAGAGTTTCCGAATAATACTGTATACACGGAGTCAGAGGCGGGGCAAACAACACTGAACAAAAGCGATTTTATGTAGCCTTGTAGGGCATAAACTAAATTTCGTTTTTTTTTACACCCGACTTTTAGATCTATAAAACAGTTCTGGACATTGTCCAAAACATAAAACTTTTATAATTGCTTACAGGTAAAGGAATGAATGAGAGATAAACTAAATTAATACCCCCTTTACATACACGGATTTTTCTTATGAGTCCTAACGGATCACACAAATTCACGGATCGTTCATGAATCTTTACAATTTGGCCACTTTCACAACCGATTTAAGAGTACGGATTATTACGAGTTATTACGATGCATTTATGGCAAAATTCCACAATTTGTTACGAGTTGTCACGGATAACTACTAGCAACTTGTGGGCATTTTATGAGCTTTTTACGGATTGTTACGAGTATATTACCGTTTACGGAATGTTACTATTCATCGAAGCTTTTACGTGTTAGTTAAGACCTGTTTATGTGTTGTTACGAATAGTTATGAGTTAGTTAAGAGTATTTACTAGTCCTTTCGATTTTGAAGCTTTTATACTTTTCCCCAAATCATAAACAATACGTAGGAATACGTAAAGTATAGGTATCTATTCGTAAAGTACTCGTAACTACACGTAAAGTGCTCGTAATAACTCGTAACAATCTGTAAAGCCATCTTAACACGACCCGAATGAAATCATAAACAACACATAAGCACTCATAATAATCCGTAAATAATCTGTACACATAAACTAACTGTAACAAATCGTAAAAAAATATTGGCCCCATTCCCCTCCTAAAATAATATGTTTTTTCCCCTTTCTAAGAAAAAAAATCCCCTCGAAAACAAAAATAAAATAGGAAGGAAAATCACGAAGTTACTCGTCGGCCGGACATAAAAACGAATAGTTTTGAGTACGAATCCGATTAAACATTCACGAGCCTTCTCCCTTGATTGACTGTCGAATAATTTTCTCGTAACAAGTCGGTAAATATTCATTACAGGGTTCCCGCTGTCTTTCGCCAATGGCACCAAATGCGACAAAAAATAAATTTTGTCGCTAAATTCTTTCAGTTGGCGAATTTTAGTGGCGCCAACAAAATAATCTCTGCAATTCTGACGTGTCAATCAAAAATCGATCGTCGTCTGCTGGCCCGTTTACGGAAGAAGGCGGAGCTAATAAGACGCTGTCTGATAACGCGCACGAGGCCGTCTCGGTCGTTATCAGAGGTATTAATTGATAAACAATCATAAAACGAAATATAGTAGATCTCGGCGAATTTATAATACGTTGTTTGTTACACGGATTTAATTAGCGATGCTTGGTTGACACGACTCTGTGTATTGTTACTATGTAATTCACAGATTGCGCTTCGGGCGATCATAACACAATTCATGTATACCCGTTTTTCCGATAATCACGTGTCACAACAGACTTATAATTTGGGCATTGTTTTTCGGGGACAATTATTAAATTATTGACTTACATTGTGCATTTTCAAGTTGCAAATTGTGCTGGACGTAAATTTTTCCCCAATATATCTATTGGCAATACTCGGCGCCTTCAAAACCTTCAGTATTTGTTTATACTTATCAATACTTATTTTAAACCTTTAAACATACTTTTGACAAATTGTGTTCTATTTAAAAGTGTTTAAATCGCCCAAATCGAAGAAACATTAATGTACGATAATAAGTTCACGGACATGCGAGGTCGCGAAAATATGTGTCAAACGGGGAATGCATACAGTTACTTTCATTTTTGAATTCATGGTGCTGCAGAACACGAACAGAAAATTATGATATGCAAACTAAAATTAACCCAAAGAGAACCCTGTTCATTCGGATTTTTCGGATATTGTCCTTAGCAGGTGAAAAATGTCACATAATCAAATAAAGTTTGCATGTGTCACAGAGATGTTTTAATTCATGAAAGAAAAAAATAAATATAGTAGATCTAGAACAACTTGCATAATCTTTGTTGTATTTGTCAGAAAACTATTATGTAGCTACATCTGTTGGAAATGATTGAAAACAGTATTAATAAGTGTGAATAGTAGTAATATTTATACGGCTAAAAATTCCCCTATTAGTCTTAAAACGACGAAAAATTCCCCTTCCAAAGGGTATGGGTACCTGTCCCCAAAAGCTGTCTAGTGCCCTGTTACGTGTTGTTGCGAGCGGTTTACTATACTTACGTATTGTTATGAGTTATTTATGGAAAAATCAATCCGTGGACAATCGTAAGAAGATTTTTGACATGTCAAAAAATTTGCCTCTCCTTTCACAGATGCTTAAGAGTGTCTGTGAGTTGTTGCGAGTTGTGACGAGTTATAAACGGATACCAGCGAGTTTTTTACGGATGCTTGCGATTGACTACGAGTTGGCGATCTGTAAGGACTTGTAAGAAAGATCTGTGTATGTGAAGGGGGTATAAAGGAATGGTTAGATTTTAACTTCTTTCCTTCTGTTTTTGTAATATGATTGCCATGTATTTCTTATAGTATCGAAAACCCGTCAAACCATGATACATAGTCTCACTATTTCCACTTTGAAAGCAAACTGATTTTAGACCTAAAAAATAATTGTGTTTCTGGTGGCTGGACCGACTGTCTATTTTTGCCGCTAACCATAATTTTTTTCTTAACATTCTCTCGGCATGAATATCGAGAAATACCCTTATTTTACCCGCAATAAAAATGTCTTGTGCATCAATTTGACCCACGGAAATGTTACTGAATACTTATCATTATATGTAACTTCTATGTCAAATTCCCAATATATGGTCCGGTTTACCGACTGATTCAATGTTTGTGGTTAATATATAAAATATATCAAATTGCATATTTTTAGAAAACTAAGAACGTAAACTTTCCAATGATGTATTTATTGTCACAATATAACAAGCAACCATGTCCGGTGGACAGTTTACAAAAAGCTTATTTTCTATAGATTGTAAACGTAATACATTCAGTTCACTCGAAATTCAAAGGAGATAACTCTCAAGTTCACTTGATACACTTGGGATATCTACGTTGTACAGTCTTGAAACTGTAAACCTGTGTATTCACAGATTGTTGGATACATAAAAACGCCTTGGGCGATCAAAAGACTATTTAGAAACTTAAAAATGTTGTTTTTTTAATTTGGTGCAATATAAAAGTAACTTACTGAAAATTAATTTCTTTTAATGCTGTGGACTAATCTTAAATGAATTCTTACATCCAGAGATGTATAATATGTCACTTTATATCATAACACATGTCAACAGACAAATGAAGTATACAAATTGAAACATTTTTAGATCTACATGTAATATGTTGTTTCTAAATGCTGAAACCTCCTGTGCCTGTTATTGGCTGATAGGGGATATACCTCCTGTCTGCAAATTTCCGAACATGATAAAAAGTTTTCAGTCTTGGTAGTTTTCATATATATAGGATGATGATTGCTATGCATTATAACAACAAGTTTATTTTGAGAGGCTGCACAGTTGGGCAATCCCAATCTTCCGTGTGGGCCTCTGAATACATACATTTTACAGCATTTACAGAAGTTATAACAGAAAGTTACTGAAATTGGTGACAAAGCTAATAACCTTGCATCTGGTTATAGTCACTAACCTTGACAAAGTTTACATTCTAAATGGATTTTCGAACCATTAAATGTTTTTTAACTCAACTTTTCAAAGATTTTCACAGAAATGATTTTTATGTGGCCCTATTCTTGAAAGAAATTGAGTGTTTATTTTGAAATGAGGAATCTGGCCATATTAGCAGAATATTGAAGGTCTGTTTGGATCTTTGTTGTTAACCAGGTTTTCCGAAGGAAAAATCCTGGTTATTAGATTGGGGTATGTCGGCGGGCGGCTGGGCGGGCGGGCGGGCGTAAACAATTTCTTCTGTGCGCAACTCCTCCTACATTTCTCAACGGATTTCAACCAAACTTTCACAGAAGTATTGTCATGAAGTGCCCTGGCGCATATTGTCGGGGTTTTGTGATTCGGTCATTTTTGACAGAATTATGGCCCTTTGTTTTTTTTCACATGTTATTCTTCTGTGCGCAACTCCTCCTACATTTCTCAACGGATTTCAACCAAACTTTCACAGAAGTATTGTCATGAAGTGCCCTGGCGCATATAGTCCGGGTTTTGTGATTTGGTCATTTTTGACAGAATTATGGCCCTTTGTTTTTTTTCACATGTAATTCTTCTCGCGCAACTCCTTCTACACTTCTCAAGGGATTTCAACCAAACTTTCACAGAATTATTGTCACCAAGTGCCCTGGCGCATATTGTCGGGGTTTTGTGATTTGATCATTTTTGACAGAATTATGGGCCTTTGTTTTTTCCACATAATGTAATATATATAGAGAAATACTCTTCTGTGTGCAACTCCTACATTTCTCAAGGGATTTCAACCAAACTTTCACAGAACTATAATTGTTAACTAAAAGAATATTGAATGTATAATGTTCTGCCCTGGTCGTCCGTCCGTCCGTCCGTTAGCAATTTTGTGTCTCCTTATTTAAGTATATATAAAAGGGAGAATACTCTGTTATTATAAAAAGGGAGAATACTATGTTATTACTGTCTATTTTTAGAATAGATTACCAGTCCTGTATACTTTGGAGTATTCTGTTACAGTAAGATGACAAAATTTCTCATGAGACCAGCGGTTCAAACCCCACACAGAGCAAGTTTTTTTTTTTTTTTTTTTTTCTTTCTTTTTTTTTTAATAATTTTTGCCTGAATTATGGCCCTTTGCTTTTTTTCCACATATGTTATATATAGAAGAATACATTTGCGCTCGGCCAGCAGACTGGAAAATGAAAACCTGGTTTTGTGACAATTTCCTGTCACTTGTTATCTATTTATATAAAGTAAAACTTTAAAATATCTTCTCTTCTGCATGTTCAGCACCAGTTGATCTGATTTGTGCAGGGAAGCATTGACTCCTGACATGCGTTACAATAATTGCTAATTTCTGCAGAAGATTGTTTTCATTACAGTACAGTCAAAAAGCTGTATGCTGTATTACTGTTACAGTATCCTTAATAAACTGTATAAGATCTAAATTTGTGTAAATATTGTCATACTAAATTAAGCTTATTATCTCCAGGTGTTATAAGTGGTTAAAAAAATATTGGCAGTTGTAACAGACAGGAAATATAGGTGTCAGTGACCAGAATTGAAAGAAATATAGGTGTCATTGACCTGGTATGGCCGGTCACAACTGGCCAGTGCCTACAAAATGGTCAATAAAATTGTTTATAATATTCCCATTGCACAATGTGAAGGTGTGACTGAAGTTTTTTTTGAGCTTATCAAACTTGAAAGAAAAAACATCGCATTACATTATTTGTCAGAATATTTTACAGCGTGGATCTTAAAAGGAATATTTCTTATAATGAAAGGTATTGTAAAACATTTGCTGTGATTGATTGTTTGATTGATTGTTTGATTGGTTCATTCATTTATTAACCAGGTTTTCCAAAGGAAAAATCCTGGTTATTAGATTGGGGTATGTCGGCAGGCGGCGGGCGGGCGTAAACAATTTCTTCTGTGCGCAACTCCTACATTTCTCAACGGATTTCAACCAAACTTTCACAGAAGTATTGTCATGAAGTGCCCTGGTGCATATTGTCAGGGTTTTGTGATTTGGTCATTTTTGACAGAGTTATGGCCCTTTGTTTTTTTTCACATGTTATTCTTCTGTGCGCAACTCCTCCTACATTTCTCATAGATTTCAACCAAACTTTCTTAGAAGTATTGTCATGAAGTTCCCTGGCGCATATTGTCCGGGTTTTGTGATTTGGTCATTTTTGACAGAATTATGGCCCTTTGTTTTTTTCCACATATGTAATTCTTCTGTGCGCAACTCCTTCTACACTTCTCAAGGGATTTCAACCAAACTTTCACAGAATTATTGTCACCAAGTGCCCTGGCGCATATTGTCGGGGTTTTGTGATTTGATCATTTTTGACAGAATTATGGGCCTTTGTTTTTTTCCACATAATGTAATATATATAGAGAAATACTCTTCTGTGTGCAACTCCTACATTTCTCAAGGGATTTCAACCAAACTTTCACAGAACTATAATTGTGAACTAAAGAATTTTGAATATATAATGTTCTGATACTGGTCGTCCGTCCGTCCGTTAGCAATTTTGTGTCTCCTTATTTAAGTATATATAAAAGGGAGAATACTCTGTTATTATAAAAGGGAGAATACTCTGTTATTACTGTCTATTTTTAGAATAGATTACCAGTCCTGTATACTTTGGAGTATTCTATTACAGTTAGATGACAAAATTTTTCATGAGACCAGCGGTTCAAACCCCACACAGAGCAAGTTTTTTTTTTTTTTTTTTTTTTTTAATTTTTGCCTGAATTATGGCCCTTTGCTTTTTTTCCACATATGTTATATATAGAAGAATACTGTCACGTGCCCACTTCCTCCTACATTTCTCAAGATATTTAAACCAAACTCTCACAGAACTGTTGTCATCAAGTGCCCTCGTGCATATTGTCTGGGTTTTGTGTTTGGATCAATTTTGCCTGAATTATGGCCCTTTGCTTTTTTTACACATGTAATATATAGAAGAAGACCTTTGTTTCTTTTTCACATTATGTATATCTACTGACTTTAAAACACATTTGCGCTCGGCCAGCAGACTGGAAAATGAAAACCTGGTTTTGTGACAATTTCCTGTCACTTGTTCATTCATTCATTGTGACAGCAGTTTCAAACTTTCTATGCATGTTTAATTGTGTATGTAGAAACATAGAGGGCAGAATGCATGCCACATAGTTCGCAGTGTTCTGATTACAAAAAATAGGAGCAAGACAAGGGAACCATTATACATAATATTAGATGAAGTACTAAGTTTAGAAGCATTTTATTTTGACAGGTGATAAGCCAAGTGATGTGGTTGATGCTAAACCAAGTGACACCATCGATGCTAAACCTATGAGTGGGTCCAGTGGTGCTGGCATAGGTGCTCCAAAATTCCATGCTGTTAGGTAGGCTATGGACTTATTTATACATGTACATGTAAATATTTTCCTATAAATTTGTATTATTTGAGTGTTTCCTCTATATATCACATGTAATAACTTTCTTAAGTAGAATGAGCATTTTAATTGCATGAAACAGAACAAGGTTTAAAAATTAATCATACTGACAGCATGAACGACACAGGTATGTGTTCCCATTCTCTCTGTTTCTGCTTATCTTTTTACCAGACTGGAATGCCCATCTTTCCATGCTTCCACTGAGTAATGAAGGAATTTTCATTACTTATTTAAAACTTGTAAATCATTGTTTATTGTGCTTAAACATTTTCATTATGCTAGTTTGATATTTTTGAAAGATTGCCATGGTATTATTTGAACAGATGCTTTGGTTATTGAGCTTCAGCCCCAGAAGAAAAATGGTATATGTAGCTTAGTTGAAGTTTTCTTTTTATTTTATGTTTTTGGTGGTTTATCGAAATATAACGGTGGATTATATTCCGATAAACTCACTGTCCACGCAGTAAAAATTACCAAAATATGTTACCCGGGTTAAGGTCAAAAAGTATACCGAGCGTAATGAATATCACTTTGGTACCCACTCGGTGAAATTATAACGTGATCTTACACAGAAACCAACAATTATGCTCTATGTACATGTACATTTTGTAAGAAGAAACTATTTATTTGGTTCAACAATTTAGTTGGTTCAGCAGAGCCACAGACTCGGGATGAATTGTAGTGATCACCTTTAGCCGATTGTCCATCTGTCTGTCCAGCTGTTATATCTAAGCAGAGTAAATATTTCTTCTTTGTTGTAATTCATTCCATTATGCTTTTACGTAGTACCTATTTTATATTGAAAGGTAAAAGAACAAAATATTTTTAATGAGAGAGCAAAATGTTACCTACTCCTCAAAATGTCTGTTGGTCTACCTTGGTTACATACTAGAGAACACAATTTTCATTGGATCCAACTGAATCTTGATTTGAATACAGTGTTTTTCTTGATTAAATATTCGTTAGGATTGAAACTGAATCAGATGGACGTGGAAAATTTGATTTGGGGGGCGGAAATGCTATCATAGGGACAAAAAGAGCACTATAATATTTTTTATCGTCAGTAGTGTAGCAGCAGCTCTCATAGTTATCAGATCTTCATGAAACTCTGTGTCAGATCATTGCTCTTGATGGAATTCTTGATTGGGATTAAAACTGGGTCAGTTGGGGACTCTTTGTGATCATTGTTATTATTTTACAAATCTGTAAGAGATTTTGTCACAAGGCTGAAGGAATTCTTCCTTGGAATAAAAGGGAACAAAAAGGTCAAAAAGGATCATTACTCTGTTAAGCAGATATTTTACATATAATCATCATATTGTTATGCAACTTGTTTACGATGGTGGTCGTGATAAATTCCTGTTTGGGAAAGAAACTGAGTCAGGGATAAAAGATGGAAGCCAGCAAGTCTGATGATACTTTCAGATTTTTTTACGCTGGAATAGTCTTTCATTAATTTTTGTACCATCATAATACATTGTACTCTGTTATTTCTGTGTTGACTTATGTGACAGGTATAGGCTAAGGATCATAGTAGCTTGTTTGGTTTTTGCTCACCTTGCACAAAGTGTCAGTCTGAGCTATTAGGATCGCTCACAGTCTGTGTTCCGTCTTACATCTGTTCACCATTTCCTTCAAATAAAATTTCCTCTGAAACCACTTGGCCAATGTTGGTGAAACTTGAAACCACAAGGCCTAGAGCTTAGATGTTTAGCATGTAGCATTGCATATTGGACCTCTACCAAGATTGTTCAAATTTTGACCAACAGGTCAAAATTGGCCCAGTGCTGGGGGGTAACTTGATTTAATATAGGCTGGCTTATATAGGCACTTCAAAAATTTTCAAGTCAAGAACCACTGGGTCAGTGCTTAGATATTTGGAATGTAGCATTATGTAGTAGACCTCTACGAAGATTGTTCAAATCAGGATCCCCCAGGTCAAAATCGACCCTTTCTGCTAGTGTTGACCTTTGTATTTTACTAATGGTAGCCAAGTGAGCGATATGGGGCCATCTTGGCCCTATTGTATCATGTATTACAATATAGTAGAGGACATAACAGTAGACAGTTTTAACCAAGAGCCGACTACAAAACTATGTATGTAGAGAAAGATGCAATTAGGACAGTTTGCAATTTTTGGGATATTCATGTATATACAGTAGATATGTATGTAGTTAATAGAAACAACATTATATCATGTAAATAGGTCTCACATGTCCAAAATTGATAATTTTACTGAGATATTCATTCCAGTGGTGACGGGGAACCAGTTATATCTGCGGAGGATTTTTATGCTGACGAGTACAAGATGGACTATCCTCAGAGGGGTAAAGCAATTATTATCAATAACAGGACATTTGACCGTGGGTTAGGGCTGGGTGAGCGCACAGGCACCGATCAAGATGCAGCGGCATTAAATATGAGATTCATGGAGATGGGCTTTGAAGTAGATACATACCACAATCTGGTTGTAGGAGATATGATCGCAGTTCTTGCAAAAGGTAAGAGCTCTTAATGGTTTTTACTGCTTTATAGTAAGTCCACTTATCAAGAGTACTGCCATGGCACTGGTGAGAATCATACCTTGAATCCTGAGTCGAAGGGGCTGCTGCTGCGCCATTGCGGCTCCACAAATAGTATTCATTTAGAAATGGTATTCATTGAGAGCTAAGATTTTAGGATTTGTTCTCTCTAGAAATCCATGAAAATTACAAGTGTTTCACATAATTTTACTAATGTTGCCACTTTCTAATGGACTGATGTCTTTGCAAATTTAACTCTCAAAACAGTGCACTGCAACAAACAGATTGTTAGCCGCATGAGTGACATGGGGCCATCTTAGACTTCTTACTTTCTGAAACCAGTAGTTTTGATTTAATTCAACTTACAAAAATTAAGTTCCATATGACTAACTTTCAGAAAAGAATAATCACCCCACAGATGAGGCCCCAAGAGGGTTTATTGAACTTCACAAAATTAGTACAGTCCTTTTCAAAATGACATTGTAACCTATATAGTGACGTGTAAAACCTTCTTTGAATCAGAAGTCTGAATTTTATTGGATTTGGTTATATTAATAATATTACTGTCCCTTTAACCAAATATCAGAAAATTTATTTCTTTAGAAATGAGACCCCAATAGGTTTGGGCTCTTATCATTCCATTTTTTTGTGTCTGTAACTTTGTCATGCATGAAGGGACAAATGTTCAGCACATGAAGATGATGTGTCATGTGCAGGCCCACAACCCTACCTCAAAGGTCAAGGTCATACTTACAATTTAAAGGTAATGCATGGATCCAATCTTTCAAGCAAACTGACAAAAGTTATCAGTTGGTGCTATCGCTCAGCTTTGTAACTTACCACTATATTTGTTGCTATGTGTGATCGTGAGGTAATCATGATGGTTTATAGGAAATTGGTCAGCATACTTGTCCAAAATTATAAGAATACTTGAAAGAGATTTACTTTATCTTGATGTTATGAAAAGAAAATGTTCTATTTATATCGCTTAATCCTTTCAATAAATACTACTGTGCAAATTAAATGAATTCTGCATTTGTATTTAATTAATATATTTTTGTGGAAATGTTTTGACAGAACAGTATCTTAATCCTACATCGGCAGAGGACATGAAATATTTTTGGAAATGTTTTGACAGAACAGTATCTTAATCCTACATCGGCAGAGGACTTGAACTCGCAAAATTTCATCATTTAAACTCTATACAAGGAAAATACATATATTTGAGTAGTTGAATGGCACATCTGATTTGTTTTATATTTTGTGTACTTTGCACTTCAGATAAAAGTTAACCATTTAAGCTTGCAATTAAAAACTTTAAATGTCCTCGACTTAATGGACATGCAAGACTGTGGTACTTAATGTGTGCTGTTTCCTTATGCATTTTATCGATTAAGAATTAGATAATACATACTGGTTAATAAATATATGATAAGATGTGGTTTTGAGTCTATTAAAATACGGTTCCCACTGGTTTTGTCTGAATTGATATTATTTCTGAAGAGCAGAACCATGTGCATTATCATTTTAACGTGTATATTTAATTCACACAAAGTTGACAGTTTGTGGGGCTCAGCAGGTCAGAGCCCTACAACTACTTGTAAAATTAACGGATTGAACTTTCTGTTTGCTGGCATGATGACTGGTGCAGCTCTGTTCTGTCGGCACACTCCTGAAGCTTGAGTATTTGAATACCTGTAGGGTTTTGATCAAGCCGACAATGTGCAGTGATCATTAATCAAAACAAATTTGACATTGACAAAATATTCAAAGTGTGAAGATTTTATTTAACACTAAAACAGTGAGTAGACCTCTGTGAAACATGAATAACTGGCTGAAAAATCTTTCCACTATACTGAAATATTTTGAAATTATTTACAGTTTCAAATTAATTGTAAAGACATTCAAATATATTACATGGGAATTTAATGTCACCACAATTTACTTTGCACATTATGTTTTTGCATGTTACGTCTTTTTTCATTAGGTTTCAGTACCGATAACTGGCCAAAATAATCACTCTGTTGTCTGAAAAATCTTGCGTATTTCATTATACAAAGCTTTGTTAATATACCTACATCGTCAGACACATTTAAATGATTTAATTAAAAAATTATTTATCATAGTTTCCGACATTTTCTGTTAGGAATTTACCATACTTACTACTGTGTATCCCGCATCTTACTTTGGTTGATTAGCCACCATTTACCAAGGGGGGCGTTTCTTATCAGAGAAATTGGATCCATGCATTGATTCCTTTATACATGGTATCTCTGTCAGGCATGGATGGATTTTAAAATTTTTGGCACAATAATTGTTGAGCAAATGAAGATGACATGTCAAGCGCGAGTCCCGTGTCCTTACCTTGAAGTCACTGAGGTCAGAGTATTTAGAATCTTGTATATATGCTAATGTTCATGTACGATCTCTGTTATACATGGAAGGATTTTGAAATGAATTGGCACAAATGTTCAGCACATCAAGATAAAGGGTTATGTGCAAGTAATGCGTCCAGACCTTGAAAGTCAAGGTATCAGAGTGTGAGACACCATTTCTTCACAGCTCTTGTGTTATTCTCACACAAATAATCAACTTACATTATTCAGATAAAGGTGATCAAAAAAACAAAAAAAGTGATCAGACTGTAATTTATTCTGGTCAAATTGATAATTTTATGCCCATTAACCAACACAGCAAAAGGGAATTCATCCTTTAGCAAGAAAGTCATACTTAGTGAAAGTAAAGCCACCTAAGGCCTTAGTAAGGGGTTGGGGCTGTTTTGCTTATACATTCTGTTTTCCCACTCTTTCCCAAGTTCGCAGAAAATGTTCTCTCTGCTGTATAAAATGGCTATACATAATAATATAATTAGAAGAGAATTTTAATGGAACTTTACCACATTAATTCTGTCTCATTCTCTCATCTTGCTCACTTAATCCTCTGTGAATTGACTGTATTTTCAGAAACAACCAGTAATTTCCTCAGGGAAATAATATCGTTACCCAAAGCATATGTTTTCATGTTTTCAAAATCCATAGCTCATAGTGAAGTAAAATACTATAAACTTGGTTCGCTGTCAGTTCAGTATTTTTAAATGTATGTTATAACCTAAAACTCTGATTTATTTATCTTCTAAAATGAAAGGCAGCGTATTGAATTATGAACATTTATGACATACCAGTAGTGTGTTTTTTGTACTCTGTATTTCCAAATAACAGAAATACAAGAGAAAAGAATTGAAAATACCGTTACAACTGAGAACAGTATTTGAATAGTTCTCAACACTAACCCTGCTGGCAGCAGGTGATTCTGTCACTGCAATAAATGCAGAATATTGTTGTCTGATCAATCATGATCTGCACAGTGTTGTGTCTGTAAATTTTCAGTATTTTTTAAATGTATGCACTCTCTTAGTGATTGTGCAGTGTAATGAAGTAAGTGAAGTTATAAAACTGCTATTGTATTGTAAGAAGAAGTATTAAATGATGACTTCCTATTCTATAGAATGAAGTAATGATGTATTCACTAACACCAGTATCATATTTCAGCATCACGTGATGACAGCTATAACCTCAATTCGGACTGTTTCGCATGCGCTATACTCAGCCATGGTGAAGAAGGTGTTGTTTTTGGAACAGATGCAAAGGTTGAGGTCAAACAACTTTTAGAACCTTTCAAGGGAAATAACTGCAAAGGACTCATAGGAAAACCAAAGCTATTTTTTATTCAGGTTTGTATTCAAATGTTTTTTTTCTAAGTTCATGCTTGAAAGATAACAGTGGCCTATGTCACACTAAAATAGTATGGTTATGAGTAATAACATATATTTTTAAGAATCCACTGTTGAACTCAAATGCTGAACATAGAAATGGAAGAATTTGTCGTAATTAAAGTACAAACCTTTGTCTTACAGGCATGTCAGGGAATGCAGTTTGATTCGGGTGTTGGGGTTAATACAGCGGATGCCAAAGGTCAGATGGAGATGGAGAGAGATATACAAGTGCACAAGATTCCATCTGAAGCAGACTTTCTTATTGCATACTCTGTTGTTCCAGGTTTGTCTATTAACATTTTACCTATCAAGTTTATTATTCACCATCGTAATGGGGGAGGGGAATATAGAAATGGTCCTACAATTTTGTGTCTGCACCATGTCTTCTAAACCCCTGGAAGTAATTTTATATATCTTTGGTCAGATGTTCACCTCATCAAGATGACATGTAGAACCCTTGTCCCAGTCCCGCCCACTCAAGGTCATGGCCACAGGGATTATTGGTGTCCACACCATAACCCCGAAACACCTTTGATTTTCATAAAACTTCCGTAAAATTTTCATCTCATCAAGATGATGTCTAGAACCCATGTACCCACCTAGCCCACTCAAGGTCAAGGTCACACTTAAGGGTCATTGTTTTTGTATGTCCCATCCATGCTTTCTATATCCTTTAAAGACCCAGTAGCACAATAACAAGCAGCTGTAATTTTATTTAAAAAGATGTCTTACTGGTGGAAAGACCTTTATTTGTACCAAAAACATTCCCTTTGCTTTTTAAATTGATTGGTACATGTTAGAAATATAGCGCAGTATTTTTTTCAATGATATTGCAAAAAAAAGGCTTTCTGACAACTATTTTTTGTGAAGAAACGACATGAATACGAAAGAAATGAATATGTCAACATTGTTGTTGAGTGAATAGAACATGGTTCTATCATTTACCCTATCAGTAAATTCATTTATTAAATCAGTAAATTCAAAGTGATCCTGCTACTTAAGGTAGTGGGGGTCTAAAGGACACTATTCCAAAACACATTAAATTTAATATTTATATGATCTACATCTGTTAACCGACTAGTGTGCAAAATTTAAAGACATTTTACCGTTTAATTAAAAATTAATTCCATTTTTTGCTACCCTACCCCCACTTGAGAAATACTGACCATATTAAAAAGTACCATAAAAGTTAAAATAGGTGTTTTTGCAAGTATCTATTCACATTTTTTTAAAATTCCAAGTTCAAAAAGTACTGCAAGCAATGTAGAATTACAAAACATGACTTATAATTCTACAAGCTTAACATGTGTAACAAAACATGTGCAATAATGCCAAAAACTAGGGTAAACAATTTGCCTAATTTTGCCATGAGACATATCACACATTTACATATACACGACTGTAGCAAAAGATTCGGAGTAGGGCCATCACTATTGATTATAACACTTTTATAAGTAGTATATGAATTGAAATATAAGAAAAAAATAAAAATGTTTTACCGTCTACTTTTTTAGATATTCAACTTTTAAAAATGAGCACGGTCAATTTTTGTATTTTCAAGTATCTGTACAGCTTGATAAAATCAAGGAAAATTAAGATACAGTTTTCAAATCTTGTAAAATGGCTTAATTTTTCATGTTATTCAATTTGATAACTAAAAAAGAAAAAATAACGAAAAAAAGTTTTGGCTGCTTCTGGGATTGAACTCAAGACCTCTTGATCTCAAAGCAGACGCTCTAACCACTGCGCCACAGTACAAAATAGGTACAGCTATAACATCCAAAGTATTCCAAATGATCCTTAAACAGGAAGTACTCATTACACATCCACTACCTTAAAAGGTTATGGTCACCCTTTGGGATCAAAGGTTATCTCCTTGACATTCCTTCATATGGTGGAGAGAATAGCTGTCTTTTAGACTGCTTTGTTATTAAAGTCACGCTGATTCTGAGTATGCAGATAATCCTTTCAGTGTTTTATGGACTTTGACAGAGTGTCCGTGTACACTGTGTAAAAGGAGGCTGCGAAATATAAGCAGTACAAAGCAGTATGAAGCAAAGTGATTCTAAGGAGCTTTTAAAGCAACTATTTTTACTCCCACCAACATTTAGAGTGAAAGAGGCTACGTTTGTTTATGTAAGAATTCCATCATTCCTTAAACATTTTCTGAAATGTAAATTTATATACTTAATCCTTGTGCTGTTTTGTTTCTAAATTAACATCGCTGTGCTGATGTTCAGTTACAAATTATATTCACTACATCAAAACACTTTTGTTGTGGTTTGCAATCACTTTCAAGGATTGCTGTAGTTTTATGTTTGTATTAATTGCCTTTTGTACATTTTACTTCGCAGGGTACTACTCATGGAGAAATAGTGCAAATGGTTCATGGTTTGTTCAGGCTCTGTCAGATGTACTTGCCAAGAACTGGCGTGACATGGATCTCCTTACTATCATGACACGGGTCAACAAGAAAGTGGCATACGAGTTTGAGTCAAAGACTGGAAAAGATTTTATGAATCAGAAGAAACAGATTCCATGTATCACGTCCATGCTTACTAAAGAAGTAATATTTAAGCCGAAAAAATAAACTTTTGCCAAAAAATCTGTGATATTTCGGCATTTTTTGTAAGAGCCACTGAAATGAAATGGCCCATTTGTAAGAACTTATGTAAGGACTTTATATCAGATTTTATCAGATTACAGATGAGTTACTTAAAAAGTACTATAATATTTTGCATGCGTAGCATAGTAATGGCACTTCAAAGTATAAGTTTAAACTTTGAATTTCTAATCTGAATGCATCATTTTTAGTTTTATACAGTTTTAACTGGTATCAGTGAGTGTTGTTGACAGTTGAGTGAGACCTGCGAGTTCAATAAATAATAAATATAGATTTTTTGACAGACTGTAAAGATCATCTGCAAATAGTTTTGTCTACACAATGTCACAAAGTTCAACAGGGTAGTAGGGGATACTTAAGTCCACAGAAAAGGGTCATTTTGTCAGTTTGAGTTGACATTTTGATATGACACAAGATTATCATAAGGATTGGCCTGGGAACTGTACTATCTGCTACTATTTCTGTGTACTTTTAGGACAGTTTTACAGTCTGCCTTCAAAAATTTCTCTATAGTGTACTTTTCATGTGAAAAAGGTGTCAGTATATTTAAAGAACAGGGTTTTAAAATCTATTGGGCTGAACTAATGGAAACATACTGAGAGATATTTGTATTGAATCCTTAAGTATACTTTGTGATTTGTAATAATGAAAAGGAGAAAGCAAGCATTTGATAGTTTTAATATGATTCAATTTAGATATGATTTCTTGTAGTGGCTGGAGATGAGATTTTAAAAATTCAGAGCGGGATGCTTTCATTTGACATGGCTTATTAGATTTTTATGATGTCATTTCATTGGCAGCTGTGCAGTTCTGCTGTAAAAAAGGTTTAAGTGTGTTATATCTGAGAAGTGTTTAGTTCCTAGTTACCTATATTGAAGCTCAGGGATTTGTTAGCTTTGTGGTCCTGGGCTTTACACAATTTGAAATTTTAAAATGGCTGAAAAGATAGAGCTGAACATAAAAGACACAGTATGAACTTTTTTAACTGTAGAAGTTTTTAAAAAAAAATGTTTTGCAATTACAAAATAGCTAATGCCTGTATTTGTAAGTTTTATTTGGTATATGAAAGTTTGAAGATTTTAATGAGTTTCGATAATTTTGTATGCATGTAATTATTTTAGGTCTAAGTAGAAGTTTGAGCAATGTATGCATGTTACTGTACCAGCTTGGCCACTAGTCCAAGTTCATTCTTAGTCAATATAGCCTATCATCGAATTCCCACGTTTGATTATTTAATTTATAAGGTAAATCACAGGTAACAGAATGAGAAGACATTGGTGCCAGTCAATGAGTACAGCATGAAAACATTGTTAGTTTTGCACTTTATATCATTTTTGACAATAGATAAATATGGAAAGCTCTCAAATTTAAGGGGTAACATACTCTAGTAATGTTGTAGAGCTAAGTTCATTGAGTTTCTGTACCTCTGTGCAGACATAAATTATAAATTCCATTAAACAATCACTGGTTGGGAAAATCACAGTGTAAGAAACTGTTTAAGATGACTTTCAGGAATTTCATGTTAATCGCATTAGTCATTAAACTTACATTATACACATACTTGTCGGCCTAAGATTTAATAAATTAGTTCAAAAGTAACAGTTGAACCAGTGTTGGCAGTCAGCTGAAACAAGCAGCTATCATTGTTATATCCCAAACTACCGTATATTATATGGTATTAATTTTTTGTTTTTCATTTCTTGATGCATTAAAATATGTCATATGATCTTAGGACAAGTTATATATAACTTTTCTTCCTGATTTGATGGTTTCAAAGAGTGGCATAAAAGGAAAACATTGTATGTTTACGTAATGCTGCCCAATGATACATTCTTAGCAATTAATTTGTGAATGGTGTAAATATATCAGGACTGTAACTTATTTGCTGAAATTTCATTTGGCTAAATAGGGTTTCTGCATTTAATATGTGTAGTATCCAAAACATATGTAGCATAATGCACTGATTATATGCACTGTGATAGTTAGTTTGTTTATCCCCCTGCCGAAGGCGAAGGGGATATTAGAAATGGTCTCCGTCCATCCGTCCGTCCGTCCGCCCTTACATTTGGATACTTAGGTGGCTATAGGAACAATAGGTAACAGTAAATACTCTTTGATGTCATTCATTCCGTAAGCTCTTAGGTGGCTATGTTTTCTCTTACGTGGCTAAAAGAACAATGGAGAGAACAATAGAGTAGCCACATAAGTATCCATATGTTAGGACGTTCGTCCGTCCGTCCTTGCGTCCGTCCCAATTTTGTCCAGAGCATAACTCCAAAAGTACTTGAGCGATTTTCTTCAAACTTCATACACTGACAGAGCACATTGGGAGGAAGTGCAGTGTGTAAGAACAAAAACTCTACCTTGCCTACTTTAGAGTTATTCCCCTTTATCAGATTTACTTGAAAAACTTTGTCCGGAGCATAACTCCAAAAGTACTTGAGGGATTTTCTTCAAACTTAATACACTGACATAGCACATTGGTAGGAAGTGCAGTGTGCAAGAACAATAACTCTACCTTGCCTACTTTTAGAGTTATTCCCCTTTATCAGATTTACTTTAAAAGTTTTGTGCAGAGCATAACTCCAAAAGTACTTGAGGGATTTACTTCAAACTTAATACACTGACATAGCACATTGGTAGGAAGTGCAGTGTGCAAGAACAATAACTCTACCTTGCCTACTTTTAGAGTTATTCCCCTTCATCAGATTTACTTGACTCCAAAAGTACTTGAGGGATTTACTTCAAACTTAATACACTGACATAGCACATTGGTAGGAAGTGCAGTGTGCAAGAACAATAACTCTACCTTGCCTACTTTTAGAGTTATTCCCCTTTATCAGATTTGTCCAGAGCATAACTCCAAAAGTACTTGAGTGATTTACTTCAAATTTAATACACTGACATAGCACATTGGTAGGAAGTGCAGTGTGCAAGAACAATAACTCTACCTTGCCTACTTTTAGAGTTATTCCCCTTTATCAGATTTACTTGTCCAAAGCATAACTCCAAAAGTACTTGAGGGATTTACTTCAAACCTAATACACTGACATAGCACATTGGTAGAAATCGCATTGTGCAAGAACAATAACTCTACCTTGCCTACTTTTAGAGTTATTCCCCTTTATCAGATTTACTTGTCCGAAGCATAACTCCAAAAGTACTTGAGGGATTTTCTTCAAACTTAATACACTGACATAGCACATTGGTAGGAAGTGCAGTGTGCAAGAACAATAACTCTACCTTGCCTACTTTTAGAGTTATTCCCCTTTATCAGATTTACTTGAAAAGTTTTGTCCAGAGCATAACTCCAAAAGTACTTGAGGGATTTACTTCAAACTTAATACACTGACATAGCACATTGGTAGGAAGTGCAGTGTGCAAGAACAATAACTCTACCTTGCCTACTTTTAGAGTTATTCCCCTTTATCAGATTTACTTGAAAAAAAAATTCCGGAGCATAACTCCAAAAGTACTTGAGGGATTTTCTTCAAACTTAATACACTGACATTGCACATTGGTAGGAAGTGCAGTGTGTAAGAACAATAACTCTACCTTGCCTTCTTTTAGAGTTATTCCCCTTTATCAGATTTATTTGAGAAAAAAAAATTCCGGAGCATAACTCCAAAAGTACTTGAGGGATTTTCTTCATACTTGATACACTGACATAGCACATTGGTAGGAAGTGCAGTGTGCAAGAACAATAACTCTACCTTGCCTACTTTTAGTCAAATAGAAAAATATCATACCTATACTGATAATGAACATTAATATAATTTTGCAAACCTTCTCTTCATTGCCTTATTCTTTTTCCACTTACTTGAAAACTGTACTCAGCATGACCATAACTATACGGCTTTTTAAGGATTTCCTCTCACCAAGTAAAATGTATGAAAGTACAACCTTCAGGTAACTTCTTCCCGGCAGGGGGATTAACCATGTGTAACATGGCTCTTGTTTATAAATTGTATGAAGGCTGGTAAGCATGGAAAGTAAAAGATGGACTGCTAGATAATGCTTTATCTATTTTGTATGTTTGTGAGCACTTTTTCTTGAAACTGAACAGGTTCCTTTAAATTTGAGAAGTTTGGTTTTTAGTACATTAGGATAAGTTTATAAATAATACATGATTTGTTTGTCCTCGGTCTGTGTCCATTCATAAATTTGTGACACAACTGACGATGTCACAGTGTAACTTTTGCCATACCTTGATGGCTAAGGTCCAACTCGTACAGCTATATGTTTGTGCCTTGGTGGGTACTTTTTTGACCCATTGTGCAACTATACTTTTTAAGAAGATTTGATGTAGATTTTACAATGAGATAATGTAACAGCCAGCTAGGCATTTTCCTTGAAGGTCGTGGTGAGTCAGAGGTCAAAGTAAGCTACAGGGGTCAACGGTCATTCAGATTTATACTGGTATCTGGTCTTATTATCTCCTGCATAAAATGAGTTGTAGGTGATAAAGAAGTTATCACAAAATTCAGTGTAACATGAAATTTGCTCCTGTCCAGCTTACAGACTTGCATTATGTTTGTATGTGTTAGTGGCCAAGGTCACATCAGCAGTAGGCATGTGGTCATAATATTTGAAATACTCTAAATTAGTCAGTATTCCATTGCTTAATTATTACAAACTCTTTCTTAGATACAATACAAGATGCAGTGGCTTGTGATGTAGAACTTAGATTATTTTCATAGAGTTTTTAACATAGCTACCTGCATGTATGTCGAATTGTCTTTCCACCACAATACTTTTCAGCAATTATGTTTTAAGACATATCATTTTGAGAATGTAAATATCAGTTTCTTAAGCATTTTCCATGTTCTTTAGCTTACCTGAGCCGTAGGCTGCAGATCAGCTATTAGAACAGGTTCTTTGTCTGGCGTCCATCTTCCATTGTCGGCATTTTCACATAAAGCTCTTCTTCACAAAAATTACATATCAGATGTTTACCGAAATTTCTCTGTAGCATCCTTAAAAAATTAGGAACTTGTTCCGGTCCAGTGCACACAGGGGCTGCTGTTACTGAATATAGAATAACCTTTCAATGTCTTCTTCTCATGAACCAATGGATGGAGTTTTGTCGAACTTACTCAATAACATCTTTGCACTATCCCTTTTCTAAAAAATGGGAATTGATTTCAGTTCAGTGCTTCATAAGAATGGATGGAATGCCATCAGACTTGCTCTGTAGCATCCTTGCATTGTCCCCTTTCAAAAAATAGGAAATGGTTCCGGTTCACTTCACACAGGGACTGCTTTTACTGAAAATAGCAAAACCTTTGAAAAAAACAGTTCTACACAACACCATTGAGTGATAAGGTACTTACAAGGTAACAGAACTAAGTCTTGGTGACATTGATTCCAGCTGCTGCCCTCATGAACTAAAACTTGCTCAGATAAGCAACTTGGCCCTTTCGTCTTGTCTATCTGCTGGTAGTTTTTATATTATGTTTCTTGCATATTCATGCCATACTCTAGCAAATGTGTTCATACATGTCATATACAATGTATGTAGTTTCAACTTGTTTGTAAGAGTGTTTTTATGTTTTTTTGTTTATGTTTTAAGATAAAGATGTTGGAATTGCTTTCCAGCACTATCAACATGAAGTGTATGAATGATTGTTACGAATGTCCTTGATGCAGATATTTAGTTTTACATTTTTTCTGAACAAATACTGAAGTGCAGCCAATGCTTTGTCTCCCAGTTTACATCTGTATGTTTAGTAGTTAGTTTGATGCCTGTTTAGCTATCCTAAGTACAATTTAATTACAAGCTATTGTATTCACCCCGTGTCCATCCATTGTGTGTCCACTGTAATCAGTGTGCTTCAAACAACATCTCCTACCCAATCCACTTTGTCAATCTCATTTAAACTTACATGTGTAGTCCTCTATCAAAACTGTTGAAAGAATTTCATTCAGAACAGAACTAAAAGTGGCAACTTTCTATGTTCAGGACCTGGACGTAGAAAAATAACAATTTTACGTTAATGTCCCATACATGTTGGAAAAAGTTATTGTGACCGACAAGTATCAGTAAATGTGATTTTAACAAGACAAAGTCAGATATTGAATCTTTCTTGGCAGGTTAACACAAATCAACTTGTGGGTAATCTTAATAAATATCATATATATTTTAGTTTTCAGTTCAACACAGCTGTTTAGTGGAAGTTCTTGAAAAACTGTTACATTAAATATAATTTAAAGGACTGGTCCAGCATTAGATAAACTGATGAGTGATTGGTTGTTGAGATCCGAGTGTTTTGATTGGCCAATACATTTTGAGACTGAATTGGCTGCCATCTTGTTTTTTTGTAGGATTATCTCACCTTGTATGGCACATCAATGTAAAGTTAAGATTGCTTTGCTATTTTTTAGAAGCAAATATTGTGTAATTAACTTCTGTATATAAAGTCATCAGAAACATATGCATGTACCTTAATTGAAGCAAATATAACTGTCAGGCAGACCTTATTTCTACAAAAACTCAGTCTCTGTGCTGTATTTTGTATGTGTATGCTGCAACATTCCTCGTCTTTCATTTTGTATTTATATACAGCTCTCAAGGCTTGTTTCTTGTGCCTTGTTTTCAACACTCTTAGCAAGAATGTGATAAGAACTTTTAAGTGCTAATGTACTTACATGATAAAGTTGTGACAGTTGCTACATGACTTACACATCCACCATTGTTCTTCTGTCTTATTCATGTAGGAATATCCATATTTACTGACAGATTATTGAATGGAATATTATACAATAAATGGATGCAAACAGTATTATTTGACAGTCTTTGTTTTATATTCTCATCTCATCTGTACTGAAGGTTAGTCCAGTATCCAGTCATCAACATTTCACTAACATTTTCTTCTCTAAAGCTACATGTCAGATATTTACCCAACTTAGACTTTAGCATTCTTACAATGACTTCTAACAACAAGAGGGCCAAGATAGCCTTATATCGCTCACCCGAGACCTACTTCTGACAATATGTGACCAAATTTTTCAGCCCTAAACTATATAAATGTATCATAACCACAAACATTCTGTTTGACATTAACAAGACAAACCTGCTGACCAATTTACATATTGATTGGATTGTAATTGTCACCTGTATGACATACACTAGGTTTTTAGCCATGTGACCTAGTTTTGACCCATATTCGAACTCTGTCTAAATTTTATCAAGAGAATCATACTGACCAAGTTTTATGAAGGTACAGTGAACAAGGATTTTCTATGATTTGACCTGGTGACCTAGTTTATGACCTTACATGACCCCATTTCGAAGCTGATCTAGAAATTATCAAGACAAACATACTGACCAAGTCTCATGACTCAGAGAAAGAAACTGTGGCCTCTAGACTGTTAACAAGGTTTTTCTTAAATTGGACCTGGTGACCTAATTTTTCAACTCTTGTGACCTAGTTTCAAACTTGACCCAAAGACCATCAAGACAAACAATCTGACCAAGTTTTGAACAGATAATGTGGCCTTTACAGTGTTAACAAGGTTTTTCTTTGATCTGGTTTATTAACCTAGTTTCTGAACCAACATGACCCTGTTTCAAAATTGACGATAAGACATCAAGATAAACATTCCGACAAAGTCCAAAGAATTTTGAACAGAAACTGTGGCCTCTAGAGTGATAACAAGGTTTTTCTTCGATATGACCTTGTGACCTAGTTTTTGATCCTGCATGACCCGGTTTCAAACTTGGCCTAGAGATCAAGACAAACATTCTGACAAAGTCTCATGACTTTCGAACAGAAAAATGTAGCCTATAGTGTAAAGGTAAATTATTGCAATTTTTGTTACATCAGGGGCAATAACTCAATGAAGTACTGGTCCAATCTGGCCCATAATCATACTCATCCAAGAACTTGTGGTCATTTGGTTCCGATTGCTCAATAAATGTAGTGTACAGAGTGTAAACAATACGAGATACTGCAATTTTTGTTACATCGGGGGCGATAACTTGAAGTACTGGTCCAATCTGGCCCATAATAGAACTCGTCCGAGAAATTGTGGTCAAACACTTTCCGCCCACATTTGGTTCCGATTAATCAAGAAATGTACTGTACAGAGTATAAACAAGGTGAAACATTGCAATTTTTGTTACGTCGGGGGCAATGACTCTGGAAGTACTGCTCCAACCTGGCCCATACTCTAACTCATCCGAGAACTTGTTGCCATACACATTCATCAAAAGACATCAACAATACTAAAATCTCACTTCGTGCTCGGGTGATCTTAAAAGCAGGAACTGGTTTTGGTCAACTGCACACAGGGGTCATAGTAGCTTTAACTAGATGGTTATTTTTGTCACAAAAACAAATGTCTCCCAAATGGCAGTTTGTCAATGATTGTAATACTGAGACAGGATATTAAAATAAAATAATTGTGGAGAAGAAGTGAAGATAAATAATTAAATTCCATTGTTGAGTGGGGAATGTGTCTGTTACATCTCATCACAGTTGCTGAACACTTCGTTCAGACACGAAATACAGTCACATGACTTTTGATCTCTAATTGTGACCTTGACCTTGAACAAAGGTGGTGGCTTACGCGATGCGCTCTGCACATCGTCTCAATATGGTGAACATTTGTGGTGAGTTATTCTAAAATCCTTCAAGGGGCAAAGAGATATGGAGGCGGACACAAAATATAGTCACATCACCTTTGATACAGTACACGCAATCTAATTGTCATTATCATCTTAGTAACAAATAAAGCTACCACTTTCTTGTAATAATCTCATTAAAATATATACACAACTTTAACCTGTACTTATATCTAGTGAGTTAATTGCTATATTTAATGTTTTTCCAAGATGATAAAGGGGGTAAAAGCCTTCTCTATTAAGCTTCCAATTAAAATATGTTACAAGCGAGAAATTGACCAACGGTCACTGTGACCTTGACCTTTGAACTACTGACCCCAAAAACAATAGGGATCATCTGCTCAATAAGACCATTCATCCTATGAAGTTTGAGAGCTGTAGGTCAAAAGGAACTCTAGTTATCGTCGAACCGAAGGAATGGACGGGGGGGTGGGACGGACTCCCCCAGTTTGAGGGTTTAGGTCAAAAGGAACTCTAGTTATCATCCGGAAATGAGAAATTGACCAACGGTCACTGTGACCTGACCTTGACCTACGGCCCCAAAAACAATAGGGATCATCTGCTCTATAAGACCAATCATCCTATGAAGTTTGAGGTCTTAGGTCTAAAGGAACTCTAGTTATCATCCGGGCGAGAAATTGACCAACGGTCAGTGTGACCTTGACCTTTGACCTACTGACCCCAAAAACAATAGGGATCATCAGCTCTATAAGACCAATCATCCTATGAAGTTTGAGGGCTGTAGGTCAAAAGGAACTCTAGTTATCATCCGAAACGAGAAATTGACCAACGGTCACTGTGACCTTGACCTTTGAACTACTGACCCCAAAAACAATAGGGATCATCTGCTCAATAAGACCATTCATCCTATGAAGTTTGAGAGCTGTAGGTCAAAGGGAACTCTAGGTCATCGGCCGAAGACGAAGAATCGGACGGACTGGTGCTGACGGGTGACTAAAAGCAGGAACTGGGCTTGGGCAAAACACAGGGTCCCCATGGGAGACATAAATAGAACAGCTTCATATCAAAGGGCTTTAAATTTCAACAATGGAATTGTCCATCTGTACAGTTACCATAAATTGTTCAGAAATGTACTGACTGCAATTGCACTCAATGAATAGTGGATAGTGCAGATCATGATCAGACCGTATGCTAAGAGTTTAAGAAATACCAAGACAAACAAATCTGTCTATGTTACAAAAAACAACAATGAAACTTGTTCTTGAAATAACATTCTGTTTATTGCTTAGCAGTGTTGCATAGCAAACTGCTTTAAACATTTACAACAAATTTTTACTACTGAAATGTTTAAAAGTATTTTTTTAAATAAACTTGAAATTTTGCAAGTAATAAAACATAGTAAGATCGGTAAAATGTATGTTTTAAAACCATTTATAAAATCTAAAATGTTTTTACAACATTACTAACAACCTCTTGTCTCCAACATTCTGCAATATGTTCTTTTATAAAGCACTATATGTGTAATGTTTTTACAACCCTTTATTTAGTACAACATTATACTCGTGTTTATTGTATCAAAAGTTACAGCGTTGTTGCAAAGAAGGGACATAATTTGGAAGACATAATTTCAGACCATTTAAATAATCAAGCATTATATACAATCACAACAAATAAATACTGTACATATAAAAGGCACGCTAACACAGATGCTACAAAACTTGCTTAAAACAGCATATAAAGCAACACATCTTTGTACATTGTACAATATAAATACATGTAAATTGAGATCATTATATTCTATTGATTATGCCATTAAAATTCTAAAACTTATTTTAAAAGAAAAGGTGACATTATTAGTTTTCATATGTCAAACAGTACATTTATTTTGGGAAATTTTAAAACGAGAGATTCATGGTGAGCCTCGACTGCTCACCAGTCCTGTGAAGTAACTTGGTGATAAAAAAAACCCTATACATGTTCAACTATGAGCAACTTTTCTGTAAGAATACAAGCAGTCAATCATTGTGAACAACAAAAGTTATGTAGAGTCATACACACAAAAAATAGATCTTACCTTAAACACTATTTTCTTAAGATGCTTTCAAAAATTGAGCCAATCATATCCAATTCAATTCAATTCAATATACTTTATTTAACGACGGTTACACAATAAACAATTTCATTTATCTCACTTGCGGCCGTCAACAATATGATTAAAGAAAACATTAGTTCTTATGTAAAGGTTTAACCTCTAAACATTCTGTTTTCTTTGTAAAAATTAGTTTCACTTTAGTGCAGTTGTTTCCTTTACCATTAAATGTGTTGTATGCCAAAAAGCTACACCTTTTCAACATACATGTAATTAGCTTCTATTGCTTTTACCTTTACAAAAAAATGTCCATCACTTAAGCAAGCATTCACAAATACTGATGTCATCATTCTTTTTGTGCACACAAAGTTATGATGAATAGCAGCAAACAATGATGATAAATCAGCCATGATGATGCTTAATTTTAAATGATTAAATCTATAATAAACAGCATGAGAAAGAAGATAAACATTTCAACACACTGCTCAGATTTTCAATTTTGATCGTTTTGATTTCCTGAGAGAAAAAAATTTGGCACATTATTAATGTCATTGTTGATACCTATCTCTTATTCCTCCCATCTGACGAAAAGAGTCGAAAAACTGAGCAGAGGAATAAGGGATCCAACAAAAAGAAACAAACATACGGTATTTCAACCATGTGCACTATGACGGATGAAAGAGTATCACAAGTATTTCAAATGTTGTATTAAAAGATGAGATGAATTATTCCTACGCAAATAAATTAACAAAAAAAACAACACTGCCATTTTGAAATAAGCTCACTAGCATTTTCTGTGTTCTCTAGCATCACACAACACCAACAACATGGAAATCGCCTTCAAAGTTAAATTTCTTGGCAACAGATTGTTTAGGATCAAAGTCTGCCTGCACGGCATTACTTTCAGCAACATTCGCTTGATTCAGATTCTGTGATGACACATTGATTTCTTTATGAAGGTATTTCATGTTATTTAGCACCTCATTCTGACTCAATCGAACATTTTCGTATAATCTGTCTGAAGATAACCTTTCAAATGAATCCTCTGAGCAATTGTCAAGCTTGCCCATTGAATTATTAAGTCTTTGTCCGTTTTTCAAATTATTGCACATAAATCCATTATGACCTTTTGAAATATTGCTCTCCGCCTTTTTGCTCTCACTTGAATTTTCCAAGACTCTTGGTGAACTAAAGCCACTATCTCCAAAGGATAGTTCCTGTGCCTCAGCAGTAAGTCTTTCTAGATGTTTATTTGCAATTTGCCTTGTATCAATAACAGTCCCTAGACTGTGTTCACTACTCTCTGTTCCCTCAATAGCACTGTCTGTGGAACCAGGCTCTTGACTAGAATTTGAATTCAAGGTACCACCACCACTACTACTTGTTTGTTCATCCTGACCGAAGTAACTGCCATGGTCCGAATGGCGATCACTCTCTGGCAGATCCAGTCTGTAATGTGTTGACCTATCACATAAAAAATCCCTACTTTCTGTGGATGCTTCTATTCTGCTTTGACCTTGACTTTTTCTGTGCGTTCTTTCAGGCACTTTTGGTTTTGTTTCTTGAGAAACATGAACATTTGCATAAATGTGACCAGGAACATCAGTCTTTACAGCAGCTTCATTCTCCTTCACTGGATGTCTGTATGACTGTGACCTCTGATACTTCTGACCTTTAGCCTGACCTTGGGACATCTCATGCTGAGAATCACTCACTGTGTGTCTGTACGAGTTTGATCGTTGATACCTTTGACTTTTGATCTGACTTGTCTCTGGTGCAATACCTATACAGTTCACTCCACTGCTATGTGACTTACCAATAACTGTGTTTTTGTTAGGTAGCTGACCTTGAAATTCGTAGCTAATGTCATTGTCCATTTCAGCTGCTGTTCGGGCACTCATTCCACTCACATGCCTTGTCATTGGCAAATAACTAGAATGACGATCATGATGTGTTTTTTTCTTTGTTTTATGTGATTTCCTCTGTGACCTTGACTTATCTTTTTCACCTTTTGGCTGCCTTTCTTTGTGATCACCATCCATATGTGGTACAGTGTCTTTACTGACTCCATGTTGTTCAGGAATTGCACTAAATCTTGGAGTAGAGCTAAACATAGGATGAGAGACATAATTTGAATGTAGGGTCTCCCCAGACGGAGACAGTCTTGTTGGCAGGGAACTTAGACGTATGTTCGTCTGACCTAAACTGTTTCTGTAAGTATGTTTCTGATCTATATCAAGGTGTGTACTTTCCCCAGGATTATTGGCTATCACTACAGGCAACCTGTCCTTGTGTTTATGAGATTTCTTACTTGATTTTCTCGGAACACTACCTCCGAAGCTCTGACGGTAACTCTGATTAACATGTGTACTATGCATTGTACTAGATCTCTCTGGGACAGAGTTAGCTCCCATGTGAAGACTAGTTGTTGGGCTGTCACCTAGCCTGCTATTTAGGTAGTGGTGCCAGGTACCAGATTTGCGCATCTGCTGTTGTACCCAGTTTTCAGTGCGTAACTGACGATCTAACTGCTGCTGGTACCACGTCCATTCAGGGGGAGGGAACTGTGCTGAGAATGTTGCATATTCCACGACTGGTTTCTCAGGTTCTGGGGCTGGCTGCTTCTTCTTGTTACGACCAAATAACTTAGAGAAGAAGGATACTTTCTCTGAAACAAAAAAAAATGTTTACAAATACTGGTAACAAGTCATAATATGCATTTAGCAGTCCAATACAATTGTTTGAATGAAAAAGTGTCATTTTTCCATCATGTTCTAACAGAGAAGAAGTTTTCCAATCAGTGTGACAATGAAACTGCCCGAGTATCTTTTCCAAGATCTATGTATGCAAGAGATTAATTCTATCTTTATATGTATAGGATAGCTTTTAAGTATAAGGCTTGGTGTTTCACAATATTTATTCAATTTATCCAAGTTTTTGAAACTTTATAAGACTTCCAGGGTTCCCTCAAACTATTGGCAACAGTATTTCAGTTCGGTCTTATTCCAAGCTTATTTAAGTAATTTGGGCAATTTTGACAAGGTTAAATTCAATCTCCACTAAAATACGTTTTGCTTAAGAGTTATCTAAATTTATAAAAGATTTCATTTGCCTTACCTTTTGATTTACCTGGTTTGCCATCACTCTTAGTCTCCTCTTTTGCAGAAGATTTTGACTTGTCACTTCTCCCCTTCACTGATGAACTTCTACGTACCGAGGCAACCTCCCAAACTTCATCTCTTCGTCCTCGATCTCGAGGTCTTCTACCGCTTACGCTCATACTTCTCTGTAACCGTGGAGTTGGAAGCTCAATCTGAAATGTTACACAATGAAGATTCAGAATCTGATATAAATTAAATTTTGTCAATTTCACATTGTGAAGCTGTTAAAAAGTCTGTGACCCTGTTTCAAATCACACATAAAAGGTCAGAATTAATGATTTGGTGAGTTTTCTTTCTCAGTCTATACCTGAAGGAACCACTTAGAAAAGCAGGTGGACCCCAGAGTATCACTACATTTTTAAGGTTATGATAGCAAACAAAGCAAAACTAGAGTTTTCACTAAACATGATTAAATGCCCCCAGAAATGCAATAAATGGCTCCTCTCATTACTCAAACCACATTAACTACATGTATATGAATAACATTTGCGACACGCTCATCTGAAATCCAGTTTGTTGTTCAAGAGTTATATACAGTGGACACAAAATTAAGTAACATACCTAAATGTGATCCTGACATTGAATCAAGATAGCTTAGATACACACTATGAACATCTCTTGATATGGTGCGGGGTCAATTTTGACCTGGGGGTCATAATTTGAACAATCTTGGTAGAGGTCCACTAGACAATGCTACATGCCAAATATTTAAGCTCTAGGCCTTGTGGTCTCAGAGAAGAAGATTTTTAAACTTTTTCCTATAAGCCTTTATAAAACTAAGTGACCACCCGCGCAGGGTCAATTTTGACCCGGGGGTCATAACTTGAACAATCTTGGTAGAGGTCCACTAGACAATGCTACATGCCAAATATCTAAGCTGTAGGCCTTGTGATTTCAGAGAAGAAGATTTTTAAAGTTTTTCCTATATATGCCTATGCAAAAACTAAGTGACCACCCATGCGAACTCAATTTTGATCCGGGGGTCATAATTTGAACAATCTTGGTAGAGGTCCACTAGACAATGCTACATGCCAAATATCTAAGCTCTAGGCCTTGTGGTTTCAGAGAAGAAGATTTTTAAAGTTTTTCCTATATATGCCTATGCACATAAGTGCTACCCAGAGTTCAGCATTTTGAATTGGGATTCAATTTGAACAATTTTGGTAGAGGTCCATAGCAATGACATGCCAAATTCTAAGCTGTAGGCCTTGTGTTTATCAGAGAACATTTCTAGGTTCCTAGTGGTTCTCAGAGTTCGAATGGAATGCTTCAATTTTGGTAAGCTTCACAAGGAACATTCCTGCATAGTTTTATCAACATTGGCCTAGTGGTTTCAGAGGATGAAATGTTGACGGACGATGGACGATATACGACGGACAATCATCAATCAGAAAAGACAAAAAAAATCAATCAAAAGGCTTAGGAGATATAGTTTAATGACCTTTGACCCTTAACTGTGACCTTGACCTTAAGCTGGTACAGTCAGAACATATGTTTTGCATGTCATATAAATACTCTGAACATTTGACCTAAGTTACATGTAAATCTTTCAAAGGGTTTAGAGAATATAGACTCATGACCTTGTCCTTGATTATCTCCATGGGGTACCGGTAATATTTAAATATATAGTAGTACATCAGGAATGCTAGTATTACATACCTGTAGCTTTTCGCTGAAGACAAAACCATCATCTTTTTTATCACAAGAGTCTTGATGACCACTAACACTGTGTTCCGAATCTACCTGACAGGAAATCGATCTCATCGGCTGTCGTGGCGGATGACTGAAATATTATTATTTAAGAAATGAGAGCAGCTATACAAAAGCCAGTGTTTTGCTTCATTGATAACTATGCATCAGGATCAGCCTGCTTATTTGTTGTGTTTCTCTTGGAGACTTAACACCCATTTCAATAGTATTACAGTTAGTGTTATGATGTACAGGCAATCAGTTTACCTAACCATCATTCCTGAGACGGACTAGTGACAAACTCCCATTCTCAAAAGGAAACTGTTGACCTTCTTACATAGTCTGGTCATGAGTGGCTCAAACCCATGACCCTCAATCACCCTCAATGACATTCGATCACTTCTGCATATAATCTGTGCAGTTTGATCTGAATCCATACAGTTTATTTATCTCACAGAGACCACCTTAGCAACACACAGACAACCGTAACAACACAGACCACCTAAGCAACATTAGACCATTCATTTTGCTACTCTCCTAAAAGATGACACTAAGTCTTCCTTCTCTTTTTTTCTTTCAATTTACACGAACCATTGGCTTTTGCAAAATGGGATTTGCAGGGAAAATTCAGACATATGACGGTACTATAATAACATGTCTTTGTTTAGATACTTTCATCTTCTGTTATCTTTATCCAACATATTCTTTTTATTACGAAAATCAGCTTACTTGTTAAACTGTAATAAATCAGTTTTGTAGCATAAACAGACTGATGATGTAAAAAGTTGCAATTCAAAATCTAAAATCTGTTGCACATCTTATAAATTAAGGGAAGCAAATTATAAAAGAAACTTTGATGCATTGCAAATCTACATCTTCTGGAAATTGGGGAAAATTTATGCAAGGGCAGTTAACCTAAAATATGGTAAAGCATCATTTTGCAAATAATGTTTCAACTTTAAAACAAGGATAACTCACCTAAATGCAGCAGGTATATACATTGGATGAAGATGAGTCCATGGTGAAAGCAGTGAAGACGGCTGAATATCATCACCATGCATACGAAATGTGTCCGGTGTAACAACAAAATACCCACAACCTGAAAAACACAAGTTTTGCAGTTTTTTTTAGAATTACGTAATATACCAGCATAACATACAGACAGGAGATTTTACAACCATACCCTGAATGAGGTAAGTTCAGGTGTTAGAGAAGGATGTATTACAAAACAAACTAGCTTCTTGAATAATCAGGAAAATTAATCAGTTTTGTGATTTGAAGAAGGTAAGGAATGCAAGGTATGAAAAAGACATATATCTCAAAAATTTGCCTGAAAAAGTAGAATAAACAAAAGTAGACATGCTCTCCAATAGTTTCATGCAATTCATCACAATTTGTTTATAATTTTTAGTGCAGAGTGATAAAAACTCAAAGGGAAGTAATCAATATAGTTGTGTGGTACTCATGTTAGTAGAGTTGCATACCTTTATTTAAAAGTACACAAATGCTTCTAATGAACAACATGGTGGCAAGTCAGTACAAGTCTTGGTAGTATGAATATTGATAGAAATTCACTGTTGATTTATGGGAGCAATTTCATTAAAGTATGGACCATAAAACACCCATACGGAAAATAGCCCAAACCTTTAAATAGTACATGGATGTGCAAAAATACCAATCAAGCGGAGATATTCAATATATCAAACCAGTAATAAAATGATGGTCTTTCCCCTTAATAATGCATGTAAAGATATTGTCATCAAAGGCAGAACATAGATAAAGAGTTCAAACTGACACTTTTTCGAGATCTAACGGAAATTATTTTATTTTATGAAGTACACAATTTAAGAGCAGATTTTCAAATGTTTCTTTAAAATTGATTACAAAATTTCCTTGACTTATAAATTTAGTGATAGTGTCATTCATCAAAAACTTATTCAATCAATTTTCCAAGCAGAAGTGATCAAACTAAAATTGTGAAATTGTGTTTAATTTCAATAATTCTAGTTTTTGTTTGTTTTTGTTTTGCTGTATTTTCTGGGTTTACCTTGTAGAGTTAAATTAAATCAAGCTCCTTTTATCAGTGCTACTTCATTATAAATATTACAACTATTGTTATGGTAAGATATGCATCAAGTTGCAGTGCAACAGTACTCCGATAATAAAGCTGTTAACATGGTCGCCCTGATGTAAATACAGTATAAACCTAGATTAACTTGATTTCAATGTCCAAACTTAATTAACATATCCATAAAACAGATTCTCTTGTGAACAATAAAGTTTCTTTTAAAGAGGCAATAAAATCCTTATCCATTTTTCTATCTGTGTTGGGTGTAGCCTTGTCAATGTGTGCATTTATGGACAGTTTATAATCAAAGTGACTTTCGAACTCTCAAAGAGTCATTTCAATACAAAGATCTCAGCCTACTTTAATTTGTTTGAGTGTTTTGGGTGTAATGCCATCTCTCAACATTGAACTTATCTTTATTCTGTGGTTTCTAGTTGTCCAAAAATTTCATAATGTCATACATCATAAGTGTTGTACTATATCTAGGTACTATAAATTAAAACCCCATCATAGACACCCTCACCTCTCAACAAATTGTGGTTTATCATCTAATAAACAATGCTTTGTAGTTCTGACCACAAAGGAAGTAGAGCAATGACCAATGCTAAGAAGGATTTGATAACACAGTCACATAGCAATACCAAAATTACAAAAAAAAGAAAGAAATGCAGATGGTTTTTATGCAGACATCTTGTACTAAGTCATGTGGATTTTATGATCTTTTACCAGTCCATATCTCTAAACAGTTCTTGCAGAATTTACGGTTTCATTTAACAGACAAACTGAATGAGCAATGCTAGAAAAATAAATTTTAACGAAATCATGAAAGTGCCTATTTTTAAACTGTATTAATTAGTACACTGTTATAGAATTGTGTTTACAATCAGTGCACTGGCAAACTGCTAAAGACACAAAATTTTATTCCAACACTCCCAGACGAAAATATCTCACTAAATTTCATTTACCTACATCATTTATTACCTATATCGATTTTTTATTTTGTTTTCTGGCATTGCATCAAACCATCAACATTCCAGTCAGAATCTAGGTATATCACTATTGTAATAAACTTTCATTTACTCTTTTTTTCTACAAAACCGGCAATTATCACTATATTACAAAATCTCAACCATTAAAATGTTCCATTAGAATTATCAAAATGGCTGTTTTATATCGTACTGTAATTTTTTATAAAGTAAAAGCTGACAATTAATCTAAAACACACTCACTGATACCATTTGCTTCAAAGAATTAAAAGTGGAATAAAGAGTAATAACTGGATTAACATTCTTTAGTAAAAAAAACTCTATTAATCTCTGTTTAATTTAAAACAATTAAATTTCTTATCTACTTAATCAGTTACCTATGTTAACAGATTTCAACTCATCCTTTCTTTTATATTGAGTGCATTCAGATCAAGCAAGTTCTTTATGTAATCATATCTTCAAAAGAATATAAAAGGAAAAAAGGACTGGTTGCACCAAAAAAAATGATTTCTTTTACTGGAATTTCAAATATTGCCTTCTGCATGTACATCAAATGTTGAGAGGTTAAGGAAGCTTACTTAAAATCACTGTAACCTCTCACTGAGGGTCATGGGATTTGAGCCCTGCTACTTACAATGTCTCTTTATGTGAGAAAGATGGCAATTCTATTATTATTCTATATTTATGACTATCTAAAGTGCTAATGGCACTTTAACCTGTTGCAGCTGGGATTGAGGTTGAACTAGTAAGTTTAGTGATAGAACAGAGACAGGATCGCTAAATTCCAGGTGTAACAGGATTTAGTTCATAATAGAAAATACATGTTAATGATATAACAGACACTTTACTGTTGGAAATCTGCAAAAAATATGTAGATAAAATCTTCTGCACATTTCTCAGCACATACGTACTGCTATTTCTTATCATCTACAAAAATCCAACAAATTTTTTTTTTTTTAAAAAGGACAGAATATTTATTCAACAGGCTGATAACAGAACATTCTTGAAACTGAAACTTTCACTGGTATCCAAGATGGTCTAAACTTGTATAATCCTACTTAATTGCTTCAGACCAAGGCTTGGACAGGTGCCATACTCCAAGTCTTCATTAGAAGGAACCTATTAATTTCCTGGAACATTTTTGATGATGCTTAAAGCTGAAAAAACTTCTAGGCATACCTCTTAAATCAGAAAAGCTGAAACATAAATTTGTTCCTTCAGACAGCCATAATTCCTTTCAGTGAACTCTTTAGATGCTGTGCCAAGTATTAAGCACCATTTGCAAGCTGAATTGCATTTGTACCTTCATTCCATAAATTGATCTAAATTTAATATGCTCTGTATGTTCTCATTTTGGCCACGTTTTGTACCATATTACAACATAAATTATATGCAGCTACAAATTCTGGGCACCTGAGCAAGTATATGCAACCAAGCTGAATTGGACATATCTTTACACCAAGTTAACACCCTAAAGAAACATCAGAAGCATGAATCCTGCCAGCAACCTATCAGTCAGAGAGTCTAATCTTTGCAGGGAAGTTGTATCCACTTTGAAGATTCTCTTGCAATGCAGTTAAAAATGTTGCAGTAAAAATCTATAAACTAGGTATCAATTCACTGTTGGTACATAATTCTGTGCAGTGCAGATATCAATATTTTGTACAGTCTGAGCAGGTTTGTGCACTCATAAAAACCTTTGAAGCTGGTAACTTTATAAATAATCTTTAAAGGTACATATTCTGTAAATGAACTGCAAAGCTACTACAGTCACAATTTTTGCACAGATCTAGAAGATTGGTGCTATCTTATACCACATAATTAACAATACCATGCAAAATTTGGACTTCATCTTTTAATACAGACAGTACCATAAATTGTTCAAAAGGCTGATTACAGGGGCTATATGCATCTTCCAAGCCGGCATATATCCCATGTGCCCTGGTATAATGAGACCCCTTGCTGATAATGCGCTGAATTCGGCCTGGCTATATGAAACGAATATACCGGCGTATGCCAGTGCGGATTTAAACATATAGCCCCACTAAAAATGTTAAAACTGTTTTAACAGCCAACAGTACATATCAGGATGTGCAGGCTGATCATGATCTACAATGGTCCTATAGGTAGAAACACTTCCTATTGCCGTGGATATCTCACTTTACACTAACATTTTCCTTGACTCTGCATGTGGCCACCATAGAAATTTCACTTTATTGTGCAAAACTGAGTTTTGTAAATAAATTACTTTAATGGAAAATGTCAACTGTGTGTTTTTGTGTATTTCTACAATCAGAATCTTATTTTAAAGTAAAGTAAATCTAAATGACTGAAGTAGGTAACAATTAAACATAAACGTAGCTATAGCTCTACATATATTCATGGAGCCAGCAAATTAAGTTAAAATGATATTGAAATGTAAAAAAAATCATAATTTGCTACACCCATTAATGTACCAAATTTGATGACTTCCTTTAAATTGATTTCAAAGCAAATTTTCTAAAAAAAAAACGGGTATTTCACATAACTTTTCACAGGTAACCCTTTAAAATGTGTATTTAATAACTAAGTTAGAAAAATTGAGATGTTATGACTTAGAAAATTGCCTAAACATTTACGTTTTAATGCATCCCCTATTGTCGGTAAAAGTTATTAAAGTAATTTATGGTAGAAAACTTAAATATTCACAATTTCGTTTGTTCAATTTAGAACCATTAAACTAATTTTACTAGCATGTGAACATTGCAACTGCTTATTTGCGCTATATACCCAAAATATAAAACCAGAAATACATCAGTGATTTCTAACAACACATGGGAAATTTTTTGTTAAAAAACTGAACCAGTATAATATCTAATGTTTCCTTAAACACTAATAAAAATTATAATATGAAAATGCAAAATATAGCATTTCCATTATATATTCTAACACAAGCGGCTGCTTTTCCTATATAAACATATAGAGAAAAGCCTGTATTTTATTTTACGATAAAATACAGCACGTTTTTCCAAGGACGACGTGCCTTAAATGACATAACGACGTGACGTATGTAAACAAACGCGTCCAATCGTATCTCGCGTTTTAAGGTTACAATGATGTACTACTACGCTTTAAATAAAGTTTGGGATTGTTTTCAAAGACAATAACGTGTTAGAAACGAAATAATAAATTGTTCCCTATATTTTATCGTTGAATAAAATACAGTCAGTCATTTGGATGCGAAAAATTCAATCACTCGTGCTACGCACTCGTGATTGAAATGCTACGCATCCAAATTCCTGACTATATTTTATTCAACGATAAAATACAGGGAGCCATTTATTATTTCTTAAATAATGTGTTGTAATTGTTAAGGCACCAAAATTCAGACAACTTGAATTAATCACCTAGTGTGATTTAATACCCCTATAACTGCATGGTATCGAGTGTGACCTCAATGTTGAATCTGCACTGAGCTGTAACATAGGTTCTGCATGTTGTCCTGATGAGATGGTTATTTGACCTAAGTTTCATGAAAATCCTTTAGAGTTTTAGGAGATATTTGACCACATGACCCTTGACAACTCATTTTTGACCCAGAGCTAGGTTGGTTGGAAAATGGGCTAGGCACATCATCTTGATGAGATGAACATTGACAAAAGTCTCATGAAAATCCCTCAAGTAGTTTATGGGATATGGAGCAAACACACACAAGAGGGCCAAGATGGCCCTATATCGCATAAAGTACATGCCCTACTGTATACCCCTGTTAAAACACTCCCCTGCTTATAATACCAAGGTGACCAAGATTCGAACTTGACCTAGAAATCATTGATACAAACATTCTGACCGACATGATGATTGTTTAAAAAATGTGGCCTCCCGAGTGTTAACAAGTTTTTTCCGTGTTTTTTATTTACATTTTGCATATGGTTCATAATATATACAACAAACATGATTATTAGGATTGAGAAGGAAGCTAAAAGCTTATGTCCTTGATTAGACCAAGACATTTAGTGACCTAGTTTTTGACCCCAGCTGACCCAAATTCCACACTGATCTAGAAATCAGTTAGATAAACATTCTGACCAAGTTTCATGAAGACTGGATGTCAGATGTTACCTCTATAGTGTTAACAAGACAGACAACAGATGGCAGACAACTGGTAATCACAATTGGTCACCTTTGAGCACTTTGTGCTCAGGTGACCTAAAAACCAACTAGCCCCAAGTGTGACCTTGACTCTGATCCAGTCATTGTTATTCCACGTAGTAGCCCCCTTGTGTCATGTTCTGCAGCATTGTAGTACCATGGCTCATGTGTAAAGAGAAATTCAGCCAACAGAATTAGACCACTGTTACTGTATGTAGAAACATTAAAGATTTGTATCCCATCTCAGTCTTAGTTTACATCAATTCTAGGTGCAAGGCATTTTGGATGTCCTGGTAAAATTTTTTACAGACTGGATTTAAACCAGTAACCTTCAGGGCTGTACTAATCCAACACCATGTCACCTTCTATCCCTGTAAAGTCTGAGTTGGCCATTACGTACCTAAGAAAAGTGTATTATAGTCTATTTTAGTTACTTCCTGTTTATAACCACTTTATACTCACTCAAATCTAGACGGCCTCTGTTGTAGAGTGGTTAAGAGTCACTGACTTGAAATCACTGTAAGCTCTCATAGACTGAGGGTCATGGGTTAGAGCCCTGCTACCGAACATGTCTCTTTATATGAGAAAGTTCACAGTTTCGTACAGAAGATAGGAGTCTAAAACTGGTTTATCCCAGGAAAGATGGTTAGGAAAACTGCACGCCTGTTTAAATGGCCAAAAATATGGCTGGAACGGATGTTAAACTCCTACAACAACAACAACAACTCAGGTCTAAGGGCTTGAATATAAGTGATAGGTCTTTTATGGGGACAGAGAACTATGTATCATGTTCTAAAGTTAACTCAACAAAAGCAAAACAATAACCAAGATCTGCAGGTAAAAATATCTATTTAACTTCCTTTGAAAATTATTCAATACCAGACTTTCTTACCTAGCAATGTTAAGGTAATTTACAAGTTTTTTGTATCAGATTAAACTGTTCACTGTTGCAAAACCAAATAAACACCAACTGGCCTGTTATTTTGGCCTGCTTCTTTAAAGATAAATCACACATAGCTTTCACAAGAAACCAATTTCAACTGATCATAAATTTCTCAAACAAAAGTTCAAAGAAATTGTTCGGTTATCAACAAACTACATCAAAGAGGCTGTGTAAAAACAAGGAACAAGTGTGTTTTGAACTCTTGAGTGAACATAACAGAAAATTAAAGTAAAAACAAAATTTTCCTATGTGCATTTGAATATTTTGAGCCAAGTTTTGTATGCACAAGATACAAAAAATCAAATTATACAAGGTTTGAGTCTCTTTCCATCAAAACTGAAGCAAATTTATAGCTAAAATAATTCTGCCTCCATGTCCTGTGCAGATTATGATCAGTTCTCACATCCAGTCTGATTATGATCTGCACTGTACAGTATAACCTTTTTACAACAAATGGTACTTTCTAAATTGGAAGATGAACAAGCCCATTCTAGAAATATAGCCAGGTTAGAGTTAAATATATCTGTGCATACTTATATACACTGCATGGTTTCATAGTTTACAAATTCAAAATAATCTTCATCAGTTCCATTAACCTTTTTAATAATCTATTTTTACAAACATTCAAGTCAATATATAGTGTACTAGTAAATAAGTTGGAGTTATCTAACAGCAGACCAGTTAAGACATTTATTGCAAAGTCTTATTTAAGTCCCAGGATCACCTTGAATTAACTGATATAGTACAATAAATTCATTATAGGATAATGATAGAAGCATGTTCTATTCACTCTAAAACAATGTTGCAATATTAATTTCTATCATATTCAAGTTGTTTCTATGAGAAAAAAAGTCGCCGGAAAGTCTTTCTTATTTTTGGCAATATTATTGAAAAAAATCCTGCACTTTACTTCTAACATCTACATCTATTTAGAAAGCAATGTTACGGATGTTTTTGCTACAAATAAATTTCATTTCCACTGGTTTGACACATTTCTTGGTAAAATAATAGACACTTGTAGTGGGTTTGCCCGCTAGCTATCTTGGCTCGATACGTTATAATCTTACGTCCTCATCGCGCAATTTTAAACTATTATTAGAGCTGTTTTAGGTAACTCCTCCCCATTCAAGGACATTTAGGTGCGGCGTCCAGCTTCTTTCTCACGTCGTCATTTGCTCCGCCCAAAACCCGCATGGTAAACTCACGTATGAACAAACAGTAAGTTAAATATAGGTTTGTAGTGACTTCGGGATAAATTATATAGATCTTCGTTTTTTTAAAATGTGATTAATATAACTCTTTTAAAAGAGACCTCTTTCAATCACAGCGATTGAGCTACGGTATCATTGCATTTATTATAAGTGTTACTGTGTAGACAGTAAGTATATGAATTAGTTACATGTAAATTATGTTCATGGAACTTTACACACGAATTCCATTGCAGTAACATGTTATCCTACATAATTCATATGACGTCTGGTGAACAAAAATATATATATTGTGAGCATTTTTCATAAAAGCGTTTTTAGTCTGTTTCTCAACTCGACTTGTCGATTTTGTTTGCCAAAGTGGAATTCAAACAAAAGTCAACGAAAGTAATCAAATTGACGAAATTATCAATAATTGAGTTCTCGATAACTGATTTCGAGCGTTAAAAATATGTTTGTCTCTAGCAGTACTGGAATTGAGCGGGGGGGTCCCCCCAAAAGGGAGGTCATGCCATGGGTAAGGAAGTCTACTGACACACTAAGATCTAATGCCGCTGTGCGTACTGACATATTCGTACATCTGCCAAAATCTTTACTTGTACGGACGTTGTATTATCTAATCACGCCGACAGTGAACTCGACAATTTTCCCTTGTGAACAGTGTCAATTTTCGGAGTGCGGTCGGGCGTTGAGTTTAAGAAAAAGATACAAATCAATGAACAGGGGCGTAGTTACTTGGCCATAAAAATGAAACGGCGACATGACAGTCAGACCAGTAGATTAATGACGATTATCTAATTTGTTTCATTTTATCTCATATATTTACATGTATTTCAATTCTTTTTTTTCCAACCAATATAAAAAACTGTAGATGAATGTTAGATACTGCATCCTGACCAACGTAGACTAGTCATACATGCCACATGACTGGAGAGTTATACGATTACTCAAAACTTTGTAATACTCTTAACTAACTAGAATATTTCGTTTTTTTCACATTTTGAAGAAGAAACATTCGATCGAATGATAAAGAAAACATATTTAAAGAACCAGGGGAAAACGACGTCTTAGTGAAACATTTTGTTTTGCACTGACCGCTGTGTCGTCAGCGTCACTGAAGTAAAATATACACAATAATCTGATATATCCTGGATTACTCATGCGTACTAATTTATGTTCAGTGTTATTGTTTTTAAATGGGTATCCAAATAGTCATAACTATGATAACATTAGTTTTAATCGTTATATGACATATGATTAACTCACACATGCACGCGAGTGGTAAAATCACAAGAAGCTCTCGGAAAGTCAACATTTAAGTACATTTGTACATATATTTGAGAACTTGGTAGAGTGCTAGTCTAACTATTTGACTCGAAGGCAAACCGATTTTATAGGCTGATATTTTCAAGCTGTTCACCTTCTAGTTATAAATATCAGATCTGTGAAAGGGGTCACACCAAACGCCAAATTAATTAGGCTTTGGAGTGCTGCTGTTATGTCCAACCCATAGTACAGAGGGGTCCGACATGTCTGGCACGGGACTTTCTGCTGTCAGACAAGCGGCTTTTCTGTCCCGGGTCCCGGTTGTCCGCAGCCTAGCCGAAATGTTGAGGGCAAAAAATTAAAACTAATATGTCGAAAGTCCTGTTTTACCTAGCCCAGACATTTTAGATCTATTTGCAGAACTGGAATAACATTTTAATCTTGCTTACTTTAAAAAGTGCGCTGTTTCTGTGTTTTATTTTTTTTGTATGCACATGTGTTACCTCGTGGAGTAGCCTCAATATTTCGACTGCAAGACAGAAAAATTTTACAAACTGATATTACATCTAGTCTGCCTTTGTGAAGGGCGGCCATCGTATGTAGCAAAAAGCACTTGCGTGCAATTAGTTGGGCTATTCGTTGAGGTACGCATAAAACTTCCATAGTTTATTTCTAAAGTTTTGGGAAAGTTTCATCAATTAGTGTACACCTGGCTCCGCCATTTACCAAAGGCACTTTAATATATACTTTATCCGATACTGCTTCTGTTATGACTTTAAATTTTTCTTTCCACGTTCAGACCGTAACGTCAGAATCAAATAAAAACTGATCGTATGCGCCCCTATTTGACCTTTTCAATGAAAGAACGGAGGGGAGGAGTTAACCGATATCTACATGCTCTATTAATAGTTTCAGATTCGCCTTTGTGTGACGTAAGATTGTAATTGTATTGATTGCTAAAATAGCGAGAGGGCAAAGCCAACTGCAACGCGTTGTAAGTGTGGTCCTGGGCCTTTAAACACAGAAGCAACAGTTGGCCAATAAATCAGACAGACAAATATTTTCATTTTCAAATTAAAGATGAAACCATAACAGCCTGGAGGAAGCAAATAAAGCCTGTACATTAGATAATATCAGTATCAATATAAATTTCCTTAAAAAGATAATTTTTAGCCTAGAGGTGAAGCATTTCAATGCAACAAATTTGTGTTCAGCAATGTGTTTAGAAGAAATTATCGCAATCAAAACAAATTACATGTTTGTCTTAGATCAAGGTGATATAGTGCATACCTCCATTCACTGCATAAAACCCTGGTATCACAGTTAAAGTTGTTTGAGAAGAAAAACAATAAACTCTTGCTTAAGATCTTAGCTATAACGGGGATATAAAAATTGTTAGAAAGCAAACAACATTTGCAAAATGCAAACAAAGAAAAAATTTATTGCGCAAGAATAAAGTCCTTTACAAATAAAGTAAAACGTTTAGGCTATTTTAAAACTGTAGTTACTGGCAAGATGAAGTGTTGGGGAATGGAGCACTTTGTGGTAATCTGCAGCATTATAGAAAGCATGCTATTTTGCAAAAAAATTCAATGCTGATTTATTTACCCTCAGTTACAAAACACTATCTTACAGTGTGTTTTTTTGTACATTAATGAGAAACTGGGAAAAGGCAAATAGTTACGTACTTTGCTTATTTCACTGGTAAAAAATGTAAAATAAAAATAAATACCTGTATGGAAAACTTTCCTCTCCCTTATTAGCTGACCAAGGGTATCATAGACATGCTGGTTGCTAGGCAGATGGAGTCCCTGGTAACCAACTTTGAGACGTTCGCAAATGGTATCTAGAGTGGCGACAATTTGACTGTTGTTGAGGTCCATGATGATGAGACACAGTGCCTCTGGTAGCGGGATGAACTGGGTCTGTGGTATCACCTGCATCTCAATACCATTAACGTCACCTGAAAATACAAGTTGTAAAATCTAGTTTACAACAAAATATATTTCTAAGAAATATTAACATACAAAAATACCTTGTTGGCCAGAAAGCTCTTTTTTCATACCTTCAAAACTGGTTAACTTCAAAATACTTTTCTCTATGAAAGCTATTGCAACCCCATCAAAACAAGCAAAATTATTACCATAAAGGCTGTAAATGACGATATCTTTATCCTCCATATGTATATTAAGTGTGAGAAGCACTGCACAGTGGACTTCAAAATTTAACATTAAAACGAATAACAATTTCTGCATGAAAGAGAAAATTATCAAATTATAATGTTGCAACTTTTCTATTAATTTTCTAAAAAAATAAACGTTCTTTTCAAATATTAAATAACTTATGGTTACATCACAATTCTTTTTGTACTACACTGCAATTACTGATATTTGCTTTATTATAAACTACTCAAGGTGCAAATACATATTCTCATTATATATATTCAAAAGCTCTCGGTATAAAATGCATGTTTGCTTTCACATTTAATAGGGGTGAAGTGATTTGATTTCTGTGCAAACACTCCTCCCAATGACTGTCATTGTCCTGCTGCTATTACTTAATTTAAACATGTAATCTTGCTAAAAAATTAACTGATTACTGTATATAGTAACTTGAAACTTGAAACTGTTTGATCAGAGCAGGCACTAACAGTGTAAAGCATAAAAATAGAGGATTATTCTGTTGTTTCATAGCAGACTGTTCATAAATAAGCTCTGCTACACTGATCATAAATACAATATCAACACACACCAAACAGTTCTTGTGAATTCTCTTTTTTTTAATATTGATTGGTAATGAGCTATTTAATGTCTACCCAATATCTAATGCACTAAGCATACTGGCACACACGGTGTTGGTGAAAAACTGCCTCAACTTTCCGACCAGTATTTACTGCATCGGTTGTACAGTCACCAGTTTTTTGACTGGCAAAACTGGTTACCGGCTTTAATCCAGTTAATTTGTTCATATAGACTACCAGGTAATTGCATTACATCCATATTTGTGGATGTTTTAAAATATTACCTCATTGTTTGAACAGTTTGTATGTATGTTTAGTGTTACACTTAACTAATGACATCTTGATGAATGGAAAGTCTTCTTACATCAAGTTGCTGGGAGTCCTCACTTGTATACAGGAATTCTAAGGGGTCCTAATGTTCAGGATTAAAGGCAATTTGATGATGATCTTCAACGGCAGGGATTACTTCAAAACTCATCTATTTTGTTAAAACGGCCATCACAGCAGGTATGGTACGCGGAATCAATACCTTAAGTATTGACTTGCAGTCAACTTTCTTGTGCAGGACGTAAAAAAACTGAAGTGACTAAAACTCTCAGACACATGTACAACATGACTGTAATTTATAAAAAAAAAATCTTGCAAAAGATTTTTCAAAATGTGATAAATTTTGAAATAATCATTAAAACTTCGGGTGAAGTTACATGTAAGTTGGCACAAAAATTTGTTTTTGTGTGCCCTCTATCCATGCCTCTGAAAAATACTTTCTTTATATTTAATTGAAGCTTCAGTAGAAAAGTTATATTTATCACACCTTGGAATCTGTGCCATGTAAAAATCTCAAGAGTGTCAAAACTGAAAAAAGGTTTTGTGTTGCGATAACAATTTTCAGACATGTCAACATGCAAAATATTTATGTTATGACTTCTAACTAAGAAAATATGTCATCACTGACTTTGATCACTATGCATTTATATGTAAAGGTTTTGTAAGGCCAGTGTTTTTTTGTGTACTCGAACCCGCCGCCCTTTTTTCTATTTTCAAAAAAAAAATCAAAAAAATTTTTTTCTTTTTTTTCAAAATTTTAAAATCGCGAAATTAGAGGTCCGTTTTACAAGTGATAACGTCAAGAAGCTGCATTCGTCTAGTGAATTTTTTTCAGACCGATTTGGGACAATATTTCAGCCCCATTCCCCTCCTAACATGATGTTATTTCCCCATTTTTGACAAAAATCCCTCAAAATGAATGCTGACAAAAGTTTTTGATAAATTAATCAAATGCTTGCCAAAATTGTTATAAAATGTAAGTTTCCATCAATAAAAACGTTTCATAATCACTTCTTGCAATTATTTGATACCTTACAATTGAAATAGTCAGCCGAAAATCGCCGATTTTTCGTTTGTCATCTATTTTCGCGACCCCGTTTTTTGTTAATTTTTCCAAAGAAAACAGTGTTCAGAAGACTCAAAAAGATAAAAATATATTTTTTTCATTTGTTTCAACAATAATGCCTGTTGTTAACAGTTTTGTTACGACACCAGTATTTTTATCTGAAAATTTAGTTATTTTTGAGTGCGATTTGGGCCAAACTTTGGCCCCTTCCCTCCTTAAATAATATATTTTATCCCTAAAAAAGTCAACAAATTTTCAAGGGCATTTTGCTCGGGGAGGGGTGTTCTTATGTCGGATTTTAGAAGAGAAAGCAGGTCCACGATGAAACAAAGTTTGTCATGTATAAAAAAGTCTTTTTTTTTTTTCCTCCTCCGTGCGGGCTTTTTAATTTCAAACTTCGAGTAACAAGTAATAAAAAAATAATGGCCTAAGAAATGCAAGTCTGATGTATTACATTTTATTAGAAACAACTCTGATTGCTTGAGCTCTTAAGCATATGATTTTCCATCTATCTGACACAGAATGTATCATAATCTGTCTAAGTGAAGTCATTAACTCTTTCTCTGAAAGAGAAGAAAGTTTTGCAGCATGTTTTTTTTCCTGCAATATCTGTTATTTCCATCATTATCCTAGGAGAGTATGTTCAGATGATGGTGTAACACAGATGAGTGGGTTTTCTCAGATATGATGCTGGGGATAAGGACTGACATATTGTCTTGTACCATCATTTTCTATGACTAAACATACAAAGTAAGACTAGAAAATTATTTAGTGTTTCTTCATTCAACAATAGCAGAATAATACAAGGAATCATGACTGATCAATCATATTCCAATCATATTGCAGCCTTAACATGCTGCAGTTTAATCAAATAGTTAAAGCTTCTAAAAAAATATTTCTAACAGCTTATTCAGCAAATGCTGCATACACAAAGAAAAGGTTTTTGTCTATTTTTTTTTTTTTTTTTCCAGGATAAGTCATTGGTCAAAACAATATTCCTACTAAAACCCTTCTGTCAGTCAAAAAAATATCTCCCAAGTCTCCTGACCTAAATGCAGATACAGAAGTAAGTCTATATTATCTTAAGATATAATGGCTTTTTGTTTTTATTTTCATTGTTCAAACCCAATCACTTGCTGATAAACTTTAAAATATTTCTTCAAATTAATGTAAAGAACCATGCCTCTCTTGTTTCCTCACATGGGTTTTTTATGGACTACATCTTTCAAGAATAACTTAAGCCCTCTGTCAGTAATTCACTAGATTAGAATATGCAATGTTCTTTTATTTCAATTTTGTCTGAATTTTTCAAGTGGGAAGTCTTTTTTCAAACAGGTCTGCATGAGGGGTCTGAGGCTCATGCTACTTAACGCATTTTCTATGCCTTTAGTTGGTGGACAAGAAACAACTTTATTAACTTGCCTTAAAGCACTGATCAAAGGATTTCTTGTTTGCTATGCCTACCATGTACCTGCCATATCTATCACATGTATCACCAGTATATTAACAGCATTTCTGCTACAAAGACAGAAGATGTGATGAAATATCATAAATTATTTACATGTTAGTAGGAACAGATCTTGGCATAAAGGTATGCCCAGACTTTCCCAACTTGTCAAAATAGCTCCCAGTCAAAGAAACTGATAAATTATGACAAACTGCTGGAACAATTGTAGACATGGACACTACTAGCCTTTACAGGTCTGTGCGAAGGACTAACAGTGTTCCCACTCTCGTAAATTATTATGTAAATCATGCAAAAAAAATTAATATCGCTCATATAATTTTCACCACGTGCTAGATCGCGCATGTACGAAAATGCCGATGACAAAATAGGTTCAGCTGGAATCCCTCAGTATGTTCTAAAAATAGATCATGGAAATTCTACTTTTTTCGGCCAATCGATCAGCATAACTGCTGATGATTTACTGCTGACGTCATGAAATGTAGACAGGTTTCATATTTGAATGCTCTGGGAATGAATATTAGCACTTTAAAAGTGTGACCAATCTAGTGATCCGGGCTTCGTCTGCAAAAAATGTCGCAGTCAAAGCATTGTGTTTTGCTTCACGGCGAATAAGGCAAATGATGCCCAACAACAAAGTGAAGAGTTGCCATCCAAGAGTACTGAAACAACTAAGAGTAGTGTTAAAAGTCGGAAAAAGTACCCGAAACGGTTTCAGAACAAGTGGTTGTCGCGGGTTATAAAAATTTTCAATGGTCGGCACTTGTCTATCTTATAATTTTCAAACCCCCAAAAATTGAGATTAACCCCACTTTTGTGTCTGGGGGATAAGTATACCCTTGAAAAAAATACTGAGTAGGAACACTGGACTAAGACCAAAAGTTCCCATATAGCACATGCATCCTGTTAAACATCCATGTCCCTCTGAGCTCCCACATGTATTTCAATTTGTATATGAATTAAGTTATTACAAAATGAGAAAAAAACTCTCCAGAGAAAAAGTTTTGTTGGTTTAATACTGTTTTTTTTATAACAAAGTATACAAGAAATCAACACAATTTAACAACCTTGCATTTCTTGTGTTGAAATGAATTGTTAATGTCCTTTACTGACATATGATTTAATATTTAATGTCACAGTAAGTGTCCTAATCCCCATTTCCCCAAATGCACTGCCACTTTAAGATAATTTTTTTGCAGGAATGTTCTCCTTCAACATGGGTACATGTAGATGGGGTTAGAAATAGAGTTAAGGCACAGAGACATCATGAAAAGGGTCATTGCATTAATTCTAAAAACATGTCCTTTAACATGCAAAGTACCAGAGGAATAAAAGGGAAGTCAAGTTAATTTTGCACCTGTTTATCTACAGTAGCAAATGAAAGCTTAAAAAAACTTGATGTGATCAATGATCAAGACTTCAACAATATACATGTTTGAGTCTTAAACAATAAATTAGCGATCTGTGTCACTTACAAAGCACTTCAACTACTTTATATCTCGCATTTTTATATTGCCATCAAACACATGACACTTGTTCAAAGTGTTTTACAGTAACAGTGCTGCTCTCTTCAAATTTCAAATTTAAAAACTTTTCAAGCCAGTCAGAAAGGGGAGACGTCTGACTTCGCTAACCTATTAAAATCCAATTAAAGTGTAATATTATCAATAAGATCTTAAAATCTCAAAACTGGACTTCACTTACAACTAAATTATCAATATTCGCAATTAGAAAATCAGTTAGGAAAATAACATTATCTGTACATAGATTTTTTAAAATCTTTTTTGGTGAATTTGAGATTTTTACCCTGAAATTAATATACTTTAATCAACTTTTCAAATATTTTCCTTATCAGTTATTTGCATCACCTGAATATTTCTAAAGTTTGACTGGCATTTAGGGTCTCTGTTTTTGTTCAAACATTCGTTGTCTGAAATTAATTTTGAAAATAAGACTTATAGATAATTTACCTTTCTATATAAAAAATCTTGAATGTCTTCCAGACTTTGTCTACCTGCGATTGAAAACTTTTAACAAGTTTCTGCTGAGTAAGCACTTACCTCTCTTGATTAAAACAATTTTCATGTGTAAACAGAATTCTTTGAAAATGATTTTCAGGCCTGGATTATTCTTTGACAAACAAACCCTCCTTAACATCAAAACTTGGTAACATCAACAACTACACTACTATCTGTGGGACTATTTTAAAGTCTGTAGAGGTCAGGCTTGGTACACGGAGGTCATTGGTCAAAGCACTGGTTGTACCAGTTTTCTATAAGAAAAAACTACTTTCGCTGTTGTTGGTTCGCCTAATACATAGTATATACTAGAAAATGAAGAACTCTCCAAATGTGTCTTCTTTCAGTTCACAACTATCGGTATTTTAACTTACTGCAGTACTGGAAGTAATTGCACATACACGACAGAGATAATGCTTTGAGATGACCTTTCTGCCAAGTTCTCTTGTCTATCCCAGAGATCCACTTATTCTTTATACCAATCATACATCTACTGGAAGCACAAGCAAAGATAAAACCAGGCTGACAAGCGGGATTACATTGATTTTTCATGGAATTCTTCTGTTGAAGAGAAAAAACTTCATTCTGGAATTCTTTTCCCAATTTTTGCAAGTACAAGGAAAACTAGAAATGGGAAGAAAATAAATATTTTTTTTTAAAGAAACATGCTTAATTTGACTGTATTTTATTCAATGACAAAATACAGGAACACAGCAGACCTGGGCATGTTTACTTTGAATGCAATTGATTAAATTACATAACACAGTAAATTTTATTATTTCTAAATCATACAGGGTCATAGACATTAATGTGAAATTTACTTATCTCCACAAAAATGAGCTGAGAAATCTGAATAAAGGTATATGCAAGTGCATATAGTCAAAAGAGACAAACCAATTTTTATATCAATTTCAAAAGAAAACAGCCTTCTTCATAATAATCCCATTCACTTAAGGTATCATGTAGTCACCGACATTTGCAATTAAGATTATCAGAATTCACACTTTTGTTGACAAAATCTTAATAAAATTTTCAATATCCTTTCAAAATGAATGGTGTTATACAAATTTCTATTATCTGGATTAGACCACAATCAAAAATCTTTCTCTCATAACTATTTACAGATAACAATAAATTAACCATAAATACCGTCTTCAGATTTCATATAATAATATCTTCCATTGGTGTCAGTGAAGATAAGAATTAATTTTCATTTTAATGTTTGAAGTGTCAACAAATGCAGATATTACATTTAAAACAGGGTATTAAAGCATCTCATTTCACTTATCCAAATGAAATAAGAAATATATTACCCAGTACATTATGACAAAGAGGTAAATTCAGTAGCCTTTTGAGAATATTGAACAAAAAGAAGCTGAAATTGTTTGTTTCACCTGGACTTCATCCTGTTTTTCAGTATATTAATCAATGAGCAGTAGTCACTGGTAGTTAAGTTAATCGGAAAGAATCAGTCCTGAAACGGACAGGTATAACACATGACCCTCCTGAATTTCTGACATCTTAAATCTGGAAAGGACCATTAGCTATTCAAATGGGGTACCTACCGGAAATTTACAGACTGACTAGTGAACCTCGCAGATTCAGACTGCAACTACATGATCTACATTGGTCACAAAAGTCAAATAATTTACTGCAAGCAGGTTACAGTTAAAGTTATTCCAATATTTAAAACTATCCACTGTCTCATATAGGTTGTAAGCTGGGCTCAAACCAATAGAGCTTTACATATCCTTCGGAGAGCGGGCACATTTTGATACCCACTCAGCAGACATGTGTGTGTTTTTGGAACACTGAACATGTCATGCTTCTTTCAGTTTTACCGGATGTGTTGTAAACGTCAGCAAAGAGTGAGCTTTAACACGAAAATATGATTTCATTGCTCCTACAGGGGTCATCCGATGTAAAACTTGCGCACGGATTTTTGTTTGCTTATTAGATCAATTTTAAGTCTATTAAGATGGCAATATAACACCACATCATGTGACATGTTTGCTTTTTGTCTATGAAAAATAATTTTTTTTTGCTCAAAACAGTCAAATCCCATAGGGCTCTGTAAACAAACGAGAGTAAACTGAAAATTCTAAAACCTGGTAGAATCGTCTCTAGTTACATTTTCGTGTAAACATTTGTCTCAGATGTCTGGTTTTTTCATGATCAGGAGGTACTATTGGCATCACCTTAATAATATTCACAATAGATTCCGTATGATAACTGCTGATTCTGGATGGCCAAATATGTCTTAACCAGCACATATATATGCATTACCTGGTAGTACCTTACGGCTCTCAGAAGAATATTATGACAGACTATAGCAGTTAACAAGGAAGTTACTTTACAGTGCTTTGAAATTTCTTACCTGAAAACTGTTTCAATGATTTAGGGAAAAATGAACTGATCATGTGACAAACAATTTGAGAGAAAACATAAGAAAGGAAAAGGAAATTGGATTAATGGCAATGTTACTTAAGAAAAGATAAGCAATCACCTATCATTCTAATCCAAAGCCTAATCCAAGAGGTAATCCATTATAGAGATTAATATTATGATTTCTATTTCTCCATTATTAAGTAAGTAGAAATAACTTAAACTGTTAAGGCATAGCTCTTTCTATAATCCTATTAACTTTAACTTTCAAGAATCTTGTTACTACAACTTTTATCAAAAAGAAAAATTGTAGCCCTGTTTTTGAAATAATATCATAATTTTATATAAAAAAATTCAGCCCTGATTATGTAACACCAAATCTACATACTAAGATATTTGAAGAGGTCTTTAAATGGGTTTAGAGGGTTCTATTCAGTTACAGGCCTCTAAAATAATATTAATTATAGTGCACTATAATTCTAATGAAGAGGTCTTCTTTTGTATAAGTTATGACATTATTACAAATAAGCTGTACTGAAAGCACTTTCAATGACAAACTGTTAGCACATTATTGATGATTATGCTGTGGCCAGACTGTACCACCCTATGGCATGAGGAGGTGCTAAAAAAGCTAGCTTCTTTCGTTACTGTGACCAGGATGATGGTGTTGACTGTGTATGCAGAATGACAGAGATGAATTATGGTGTAAAAGAACTTAGTTACAGAACTTATTTCTGCAACAGTCACGTTGCTCCAGTCAATTCACTAAAATCAAATTCAAATTGATCCATAATATGGTGTAGAATTATTCAGGGAGAAACTTGGACAGAATCATACTATTACTACAGAGGGGGGAAAAAGCGAAGGCTTTCTTTCAGTAATCAATTGCTATATTTCTACTCTGTATTTTACTCTCACTATCTTATATAGAAAAAGTCAAGTCATTGATCCTGAATATCAATTTATCATATTTCCAATAAGTGGGGATTTGTGGGGTATAGAAGTCTGAATGGGCTTCTTTGAAAACGGATTTACAAACATATGGCAGATGATGATAAATATTACTACTACTACTGCCCTGAGTACAGCTTCTTTTGTCCCAGAATAAAAGACAAGTATTACACAGTTGCAAAGGCTGATCCCTGTTTCTCCCTGCTGGGCACCAAAGATTAAATATTTAATACCCAAGAATATGTGAAAATCTAGCTTAAAGTGACATATGTAATGACTGCACAGAAATTCAGGTTTTTTTCTTCTTATTTAAGGCATCTGTTATTTCAGAGGAGAAATTGTGAAAGAAAGCAATCTGCCATAAATTCCTTTGAAGAAAAGTTGTGAAATTATCTGTGGTATTTATCTAAATAGTGTAACAATTTGCTATAAAATTACTTCATTAAGCCCCTTAAATTGTCTGGCCAAAGTATTTACTTTTCATTGTTCAATGGACTAAGTAAAATTACATCACAAAGCAGTCTACGTTGTTCATAGTATTACTTTATTGTTTGTATCAATAATACTTTTAAATGATGCAATTTCAATTAAAAGAGAAAATATGAATGGCAAAGAAAAAGTAAAATGGCCATAGCTTTACCACTTTTAATAAGGATGGTCAATGAAAAAAGTAACAGTGGTCAATATGCAGGTGTCAAACTGGCAATAAAAGAAGTCAATTAACATTCAAGATGACAGAATGTATAAGTAATCTAGACACAAATAAGTGCCTAATTATACAGGAAGTCAACCAGTATTACAACCATTTACATGATCAAACTGCCCCCTGGCTTTCAGCAAAAATCTGCATTCCATGAAGGGCCACCTAATTCAACTCATCTCGGACTGGGTGCTCTCCAAAAGTAATTAACAACCTTCAATCAAGGAAAGCAGACAGAGATGGGTAGTTAACACTTCTTCCCCCAAAGCTACCTCCCCAATTACAGACTCACCCATTCTTCATCAGTATCAGAGTCTGGTGTTCTAAACTGATTATGCTGGATAGTAGTACAGTCAGACAGTGTTTAGTATTTCAAAAATACAGTTGAATATGATAATTTTCTCAGCTGTCTTTTAGTTTTACAGGTAAGCAGAGAGCAGAAGAAATTTCATTACAGCACTGGTAAGGCACCCTATAAAATATGTACTGAGTTATCATCAGTTATGTGTGAAGTTTGAGTCAGTCCTATAGAACTGCACAAGATTTCACAGCCGTACTGGTATTTTATGAGTGCGAACAGCTGCATGATTGCCATTTCATCTAGTGAAAACCAATTTACCCTTAAAGTCATGGAGTATTAAACAAATTTTCAATCAAATGATCCCAAACATCAAAAAAATTATAACTCCCTCTTTAATTACAAAATATCAAACAATGACAACTTACACATTTGAAGGGAATCCAAAATAGAATCAAAATATATAGTTAGAATCTCAGATCTTAACTTAAAACTCTTAAACAAAATGACAGGAAATTTGAAATTAAAAGCATATCATAATTTCAAATTTAACTGATGTGTCTGCATTGGCGGACAGTTGAGCATTTCAATTGGGTAAGAAGGCATATGTTTCCTGTGCATAGAAATCATTTCATAAAACCCATGCACCATGTATAATCTCATTTTATGTTTCACTCCACAAGGGGATGGTATCATAAGAGAATTAAAGCCATTCCTTGGAGAAAACTGATGCAAAATTACTCCTTTTTCTGAATAAACCATGCTTATTCAATGGTTCCAAACTAAAGCTAGGTGCAAATATGAATATTTTACCATCAAATCGAGATCAGAATTAAAAAGTGTTAACCCCAAAAAAAGTTAATATATACAACGAAGAAAAAATTATACATTCATGCGGTCTGCTAACCATGTAACATACAAAACACTTATAGCTGGAAGGTAAGAAAAAATATTTTAAGAATCCCTTTTCAAACCAAATTTCAAGATTAACTTATTATTTTACAACCTGACATGGGAAGTAGTTGTTTTTGCTTGTAAGGCCGAACTATCACAATATGACAAAGTAACATTTTAGAGAATTACCTGATCTAGAATAATAATTTCTTTTGAAATTCATAATTCTAGATTTTATTTTAGGTGAACCCTTGCCAAAATATATACATGTAGATACAAATGATGTACATTTAGTATTTATAGTAATTAATATTAAGGAATTTTGATTGATTTACTAAAACCAGTATGCACAGAAAACTGAAATAGACATTATTACAGAACAGAGCATTTCTTTTATTCACCCAGGTATTTTGAAATACAGCATGGGGTTGTAACAAAAACAATCTACATACAATTTTTATAGGTTATTATTATATAATGTTGGATCTTTTGAATGCAGTGGCTTGTCAAAAGTCAGCAGGGCTCACGCTGCCGTTCGCCATTGTAGCCAAATGCGAAAGAAAATAAAAAATGGCTAAAACTTTTCTATTGGGAAAGTCGTTGGGAAAGCTTTTTCGCATACCGAATGTGACGAAAAATGTTCTAGTTTTTAACCTCAGACTGGTTTACAAACTTTAACCGGAAACGCTCTATACTTCAAGCGAAAAACCAATACCCAGTCTGATAACGGTAATTTAGGTCAAGTTGACAATGTGTAAAGTGTGAAAAACTGACACGAGTGATTAATACACTAGCTGCAAACAACAAGCGAATAAAGTAGTTTGGTAAGTGTGATTTTGTGTAATTACCAAAGCTGTCGATCTAACATTAATTAATATCCGATAATCTTGGTCAATATTTATAAATGTCACGGAAAGATTGAATAATCACAAAACCAAAATGTCTACTTAGTAAAAGGTGCAAAAAGGCCTCTTGAAGATGGTTTTGGGCTGTTCGCCCGTATCTAAAAAGCAAAAAACTGACGGCGACCGTGCATTCAAAGATAAATGGCTCATTGACTTTCCATGGCTGAAATATGAACATTCTAAGCAGTTCATGTACTGTACACTTTGTATAAAATGTAAAAAAAAGAACAGCTTTCCAATAGGCTGTGGAACTTTGAAACGTGATAATGTTGTAAAGCATGGCGAAGGAAAAGGTAATTATTGAATAATTTAATAGATGTTTTAAGTATGGTGCAAGAATATTAATTATGAAAAATAGGCAAATTAAAAATTATAGTTTGGTTATTAAAATAGCAGAAGATATTCATTTATTAAACTTTTACTTGATCGCTATCATTTAGGTTCTTTCATTTAACATGTATTTATAACACTTTTATTTTTACAGATCACAAAGAAGCCCTTGATGCCTCCAAACAGTGGAAAGCTGTAAAGACTGCCGTTGTGAAATGTGCTATTCATAAAATGCAGTGCTGTTTCTTACATTAATTGTATGTCAGAATTGTTTCTATGTTCAGTTTATATGTGGTTAACTGTGTATGTCCTTTGAATAAAATGTGAATATACCATTTCTTGTTGTCCCTTTATGTTTGTTGTGGATGGCTACATGGTTGGCTACATTGCTAAAAAATTGGCTACAATGCTATAAATTTGGCTACAATTTTTTCCATTTGGCTAAAGTGATGGCTACAAATATTTTTTCGCCAGTGTGAGCCCTGGTCAGATTAGTTAAGTGTCAAGCACCTTAAGAAGTGATGAGATCTTTAATGTAAATAGTCAAAACAAAGCAATAGTAGATCATCATTATCAACTATATTTGCATGGTAAACAATTATGTGACTTGCCACAAGAGAATTCATTTTGTCATATTTGGTCAAGGTATTCACAATTATTCTACAGCTTCCTGTTTTTCTAGTAGAAAAAAATTTAAAGGTCTTACTGATAAATTTTATACAAAGCATTCATTAAATAAGCACTGTCAAGTATTAATTGCATGTTTTTCATTATATCATAATTATTTCAAAAACATTTTAATTTATTTACTTATCACAAATTTATGTAAAACCTGCCACCCTTTAGTAGGCCCTTATTTTATACAATCTGCCTGTTGAAACTCAAGAATATATTGGATTCATTTTGTATCTACATTATTCAAACATTCATAACTAAACCTGGTTACGAATGTTTGAATGATGTAGATACAATGCAAGTTCTTTTTCTACATTAATTTCGAGAAACTTAGCTGTGTTCACTGATGCACATATGTACCCAGTCTAAAACATAATTATGTGTCCTTTGGCATTTGTGAATTGTAGGTGTAAATAAATGTAGATAATGACATCTGTAGTTTTCTTTGAAGTTTATCAGATGAAGCAAGAACACCTTGTAACATGCCTGAACAATTGAGGATGACTTTGCTTAATTATTCCTTCAGGGCAACTACTGTTAACAGTTAAGTATCATGACCTTATGATGTTATGATCTCGGGACAGCCTGACCAGCTACTAAGACCATGGGTTGAGCCAAGCTATTATTACAAATAACCCAAATAATTAAAGTATGCAAACAAGGTCTTAGCTCCACTTCAGAAGTGGCCCAGGGCCTTTGGGTAAGGGCATTTTTCGTAGTTTTGAAGAAAAAAAAAAGGGGGGAATTTTAACTTGTCTTAAATGCCTGGGTACCAGCAAATGGGTTGCTTCTGGTTTGGGCAGTTATATATAAATGTGCTGTACTTTATCTATACCATGTCATAGGCATGATGGGAGACATGCCGAGGTCTCATCCACAAATTCAAGCTAACATATTTGCTCTTATGGACGGACCTTTATAAAATTTGCTTCAAATCAAATCTATACCATGTCTTAAATAGAAGTCAAACCAAAAATTCATCTAAAATCTGCCAAGAAAAAATATCTTCCTGGAGGGGAATTTTCAATAAAATAAGGGAAAAAAGTAAATTATTTCAGGAATAGGGCCCTATTTCAGCATGAAAAACATGAAACGAGGGCCCTGGTAAATGCTATTAAAATCAGTTTTTCGCATAAAATGATTTCTCTCATTGATCACAATAGACCAACTAAATGTAAGGATTAATAAAGTCATCCATGTGCAGACCTTTAAAAACATAAATATCCTAAAAAGGATAAAGTGTAAGATAATTCTTGTAAGGTGTTTGGTCAAGTAATTTGTACAAGTGCTAAGTCTATTAGCTCTCAACATGTCAACAGCTGAGGTGTGAATCTCAAAGATAATATCACACCTGGGAACAGAAGAGACGGAATTGAGAACCATTAATGTTGATTGTCTATTACACTCTGGTCACATTTGGTCAACAACATCCTTTTTGAGACATATAAATAGATATGCAATTAAATTTTTTAACATGTATACCATCAGTAAAAATTCGCTAACAATTGAGGGTATGACCATAGCAAAAAGAAATAATAAAACAGATTTCCTTGATGTATCTATTTTTCATGTTGATATATTATCAGCCGACGGATATCAAAACAAGCCGCCACTTAAATACCCACATTTTATGAAACACCTGAAACAAGTGCATAAAATACAGATATTCTGATTACAGTAATTACCTATCCGTTCAATGTGGTACTGTGCAGGATCTTTGAGGACACGTCTACCCCATGCTGTTCGTATATTTTCAAGATGAACATCTTCTCCCTTGACAAGTATGGTCAGCGGTTCTATAAATCCAACATATTCCAAATTGTTCACACTGTCAACAAGTGCTGGATTCCAATAACATGTTTTATTTCTAAGTTTGAATTCTGAGAACACTTTCTTTGCATCAAAAATTCCTTTACCGTCAGTGTCATATTTGGTATTTAATGCAAATGGATTAAGTTCATTTTCATTTGCCTGAGTCTGAATTTCAGTATGGTCATTTTCAAAAGTTTCACAATCACCTGAGTTATCTACCTTGTCATTTTTCTTGAATACAACTGCAACACATCTTGAAGTTACAGACTGATTTTTAACAGTTTTCTTACCATCCTTCTGTGATTTGGCTGACATTTTTTCAGAATTCCTCTAAGTGTTTAATCCAAATTAACTGTCTCTGCTTCTTGTGCAGCGCATGTTTTGACTGCTGTCATTCAACTGTGTAAGATGCACTGTTTGTAATCACCGCTCGTTCATAATTGAAAAGTGCCACCTACCGGTACAGGTGCAAATACAAGGTAGCTAATATTGGACGTGAGTAATTAATTCTACACGATTTACTTCCCGTTACAACACAGTGCGCAATAGCAATTGCGCAAGTACGTGGCGGAAGTTGATTAGTTTCCGTCATCTGCTATGAATCCATGTAAACAATAGCTATTGGTTCTGAAATGCATAAATTTCCGATTACGCAGTGCCTGTCATTCCACAGAGTTTAGTGCCATGTATACTTCGGTAAAAATGAGTCGTGCCGGAAAGGCAATTTTTGTCACCACATTGTTAATTGGATTGGGGTGGGGTGTTGGTGCTTCTTACAATGATGTGAGCCAAAATGAAGAAGGTACAGAAGGAGTGATAAGCTTTCAGACACCGACTTTAAATGATGAGGAAGCTCATAGCTTGCACATGCCAAGTCACCTTAAGTGTGATGCATGTACTGCAGTAGCATTTCAGGTATTTATGAATTCACTATTCGATATTATGAATTTACAATTTAGTTTATAATTTAATGAAAACCAAAGAATTTAAGAAAGTAGATACTAGTCTCTATAATTCGACTTCAAATGCATACCCATTTTACATACTGACATTTCATAGATACCTGTGCGTTTAGTAGGCTGGATAGCGCCTGGCAAAAAATATAACGATATTCATTTGTTAAGTACAATTATTTGGACTAGGGTAGGTGCAATTGTCACAGAAGTCAGTTTGTTGCACACTTGAAATTTAATAATAGTATGGACACAATTGTCATGTGGTTACATTTGTTTACTCTTTTTAACAAACATAACAAAGTTGCATGTCTTTTTCACTGATTATACAAAGTTAGCTTATTATTTGCCAGAATTTATAAAAGATCCATGTATTCTCGGCTTCGCTGTGACATCATACTAGCTAATTAACCAATCGCATTATTAAATCCCATTCATTTCGTCACTCGGTAAAAGATAAAAACTCAAGTCATTACTGTACACCCATATGCAAGTTGAAGTTTATTCCGAATGAAACAGAAAGCTTTTAACAACATAAAGTCATTACAAATTTAATTTTATGATTATAAGCTAATGGTAGACACTCATCTCCTTTAATTTTTCTTCTTTGATTTTGTGCATATTATAAGTAAAGATGCATACAGACTAGGGATGAAAGCCAAGGAATCATCTTTCCCATATATAAATATTTTAATCAGTGCTCGGATGTGCAAAGCTGAGAATTAGCCTAATGAATTTGGCATTGCAGTGTGACCCCTTTCATAGATCTGACAGACATAACTGTCACCAAAAGCAGACCACAGGACACCTGGTGGAAGGAACATACCTTTGACTATAGTCTACAGTAAAGAGCTATGAATAAAAAAAAAATCAATTTTTTTTTTATTTATTCTGATATCAATTTTAATGCATAGAAAAAGACATTAGCTCAAGAAATAAAAGTCAAAGGTATGTTCCTTCCACCTGTGAGGCAGACAACCTGTAAAATTTGTTGGCCTTCAAAGTGGATATAGTGAGACTAGCCTACTATTTAATCAAAATGTATCAAAACTGTATGACTATGGGTAATAGAAAACAAGTAAATAGTCAGGGAAATTAATCAGCTGTTTAGCCAGAAACATTGATAATCACAGGTGACAGGACATTCATATGCATTTGGTATTGAACAGATATCCTGGGATTATTCTGCAAGTGTCAAGGATGACAGTTTTCATCCTGGGGCTATTGGTAATTTGTAGCTAGTTAGCCTATGTTTGAATCAATGAAAGGAAACGGTATAATAAACTTAACAAAATTTCATTTTCTCCAGTTGATAAACCACATTAAATTTTACTGACAGAACAAGTTAAACAATATGTTTCATTTGCTTTACTGATTCTTTACAATATATAGATAAAAAGAAATATGAAATTATCTATTTCATCATGACAATTTAAATGAAATGTCTAAAATAAAATGTCTTAATCCTCTATCTTTATAATGTGTAGTTAACGTCTTCAAATATAATTTTCTGGATTTGTAAATATTAAATATAATAATGATAATTTTTTCTTCAGAAAACGTTTCAAGATGTAACATATCAAAACTTTATATCTTAGTTTTTAAGTTTTAAAAGAGGACAAAATTTTGTTTTGTCCGACTTTCTTGATGGAGGAGTTTAAGCCCGTTCCAAACCATAGTTTGGTCATTTTAACAGATGGGCAATTCACCATTATTCCTGGGAAAAACTGATACTAGACATCTGTCCTCCATAAGAAACTGCCAACTTTCTCACATAAAGACAAATGGTCAGTAGCAGGGCTCGAACCCATGGCCCTCAATCAATGAGAGGTTACAATGATTTCAAGTCATTGACTCTAACCACTTTACTTAAAGGAAGCAGACTATTCTGTCTGACAAGATGTTGCTTTCCAGCTTCTCAAAATTGAATTTATTAATTAAAGATAGTCCTTGCATCAATTCATGTGGTAGTATCAATACATTAATTTTGTTACATTGTGTAAACAATCCAATTAATAATGAATAGCATTAACAACACAAAGAGTTTTGCACAATACGGGTCTAATTCATACTAATTAAGGAAGGATTTAGCATTATTTTGCAGCAGTGACATCTCTGGTCAATATATATGATAAAATTGGGGCCTTGGGCAATGATCAGCATTCAGCATCTTGTAAAAGGATCAATGCACTTGTGAATCCGAAGTAAGTTAGAAAGCAACAGTCCTTTTTTATACTAACTTTTGATAGTTTGGTTTATATTTGTTGTCTGTAATGAAATATCTAAATTTGATTACGATCAGATGTTTTTTTTACAGAAGACGTATATTTCTTTATGTAGCTTTTTCATCATGGCTCAATAAGTGAGAAAGTTGGGTCAGGGAAGCCAAGACTGGTACTTCCCAAGAGCGTTGGTTAGATAAGTAACCCACCTGAATTATGTATTAAATGCTCGTTTGAAATGGGTTTTGAAATCCCAAGATAGAAAGAAGTGTTGAAACATTTTCTATTTTCTAGCTTGCCAAAGGTTTTGAAGATTTCCATAAGAAGAGGCCATCATTAAAAGTGCTGCCAGAATCAGAGATCTACAGAATTGTTGATGAAGTCTGTCAAGAAGGAAAAGAACTGGAAAAGTAAGAGACAAACTAGATGGTTATTTTTGTCACAAAAACAAATGTCTCCCAAATGGCAGTTTGTCAATGATTGTAATACTGAGACAGGATATTAAAATAAAATAATTGTGGAGAAGAAGTGAAGATAAATAATTAAATTCCATTGTTGAGTGGGGAATGTGTCTGTTACATCTCATCACAGTTGCTGAACACCACTTGCTCAGACACGAAATTCAGTCACATTTTTTTTGACTTTAAAAAATGTGAGGTCGTTACAATCGTATGCGCTCTGCACATCGTCTCAATATGGTGAACATTTGTGGTGAGTTATTCTAAAATCCTTCAAGGGGTACAAGAGATATGGAGCGGACACAAAATATAGTCACATCACCTTTGATACAGTACACGCAATCTAATTGTCATTATCATCTTAGTAACAAATAAAGCTACCACTTTCTTGTAATAATCTCATTAAAATATATACACAACTTTAACCTGTACTTATATCTAGTGAGTTAATTGCTATATTTAATGTTTTTCCAAGATGATAAAGGGTAAAGCCTTATCTAAAAGAAAATTGATTAACAATCAGATGTGATTATTGACATTTGAACTACTGACCCCAAAAACAATAGGGATCATCTGCTCAATAAGACCATTCATCCTATGAAGTTTGGAAGCGGTAGCATGTAGAACTCAATAAGGGGGGACTGACGGAGGGGGGGGGGGGGGGGGGGGGGGGGGCTCCCCCAAGTTTGAGGGTTGTAGGTCAAAAGGAACTCTAGTTATCATCCGGAAATGAGAAATTGACCAACGGTGGACTGTGACCTCCTTTGACCTACTGACCCCAAAAACAATAGGGATCATCTGCTCTATAAGACCAATCATCCTATGAAGTTTGAGGTCTGTAGGTCTAAAGGAACTCTAGTTATCATCCGAAAGTTGACCAACGGTACCTTTGACCTAATGACCCCAAAATAGAAAGATCATCAGCTGTATAAGACCAATCATCCTATTAAGTTTTAGGCTGTAGGTCAAAAGGAACTCTAGTTATCTCCGGAAACGAAATTGACCAACGGTCACTGTGACCTTGACCTTGAACTACGACCCCAAAAACAATAGGGATCATCTGCTCAATAAGACCATTCATCCTATGAAGTTTGAGAGCTGTAGGTCAAAAGGAACTGTTGATGAAGTCTGTCAAGAAGGAAAAGAACTGGAAGGGGGGGGGGGGGGGGGGGGGGGGGCGAAGTAAGGGGGGGGGGTTTTTTCCCCGGGGGGGGGGAGACATAATTAATGAATTTAAATACAAATGTAATCACACTGTGATACATGTATTTAATTTTGCTTATTAAAGTATTGAAACTTCTAAGTCACAAATGTTTTATGATCCCACTAGATCTTTGACATTTGACCTTACATGTAACAACCTCATTTCCCATGTAAAGAACCTTAGAATGTTCTTGCAGTTGAGGTTGTAGTCGGTTCTAATGATGTTTTGCTTATGAAGTTTTATATTTGTACAATGTATCAGTTGTATCATCAGCTGAATTCTTAAGCTATGAAGAGTCGAAAAAACAGTTCATATTAAGCTGTTTTACTGGTAAAGTATGACTACAGATTTTGATAATGATTAGGCACATTTTAGATATGGTGTGAAAGAAGTAAAGAAAGTAAAAAGATTGTCAGGACCTGGTTTAGAAGCTGAGGACTCACCTGGTATCATGGCAGGAGGTGGCAAGTGGCCAGAAAGGTATACTAAATACATACACTTACTGATCCTCTGTAACATCCTTAATATATATCTAATTCAAAGATTCAATTACCAAGTCGATTAAGTACCAGTATTGACAAAGATGCTATGTATGTGCAAAGATAAAATCTCGGCAATCTGGTTTTTAATAGTAAAACAATGTCTTTGTTCATTTGGAAAAAACATTGTCAGCTATGTATAAATCATGCATCATTTTGAAAATCCTAGCCACTGATTTGATGGTTAATGAAAGAAGATAGAGGATGAACTACATTTTCAGATAAATCTTCCCTAGTTTTATCAGATTCAAGTCCATGCTGTCTTAATTGTAGTAAAAAGTTTCACTAAAGCCCCAGACATCAAGATATTGTCATTTAAGTCTTCAAAGAGCGCAATGTCTAAGACCATATGACAACTCCACTAGAAAATTGATTAGAAATCAGATACTAAATCTTGTGAGCACTCAAGCCAAGGTTTAATATCGGGTTTCTGATCAGTTCTCATATTTAAAACTGTTCTCTTCTCGAAGACTTACTTAACTGACAATATCTTGATGTCAAAAGTTCTTCTATTCAAGCAGTAGCACAAGTCAGGATGTGACCTGTAACATGTAAGAATATTTACAGTACAATCATTATGTTACTTGCAGGATGAAGGGAATGTGTAACCTCTATGTAGAAGAGTTTGATGAGAACAGAATATACAAAGAGTACATGAGAAGAGGGGAGCATTTACAGGCCCTGCTTTGTAGGAGCACCGCTCACCCAGGACTTACTGATGTCTGCACTCACTTCCACCCAGGACCGCCAATAAATGTCACAACAGACAAGAACAAAAAGAAAAAGAAGAGGGAAGAATTATGACCTGATAATGCTCAAGAAATGTTCAAATTTTCTTTGTTTTCAAGTTCCTTTTTGTTGCTGTTGTTGTTTCCTATTTAAAAAGTTGTGAACAAAAAACAGGATCAAAAAATCTGCATTGTAGTACACTAAATTAAGGGATTTAGAGCTATAGAGGCCAAAAACACCAAAATTTGTGCAATAGTGCAGCATAATATTATAAGAGAACTGTATGCACTGTGGTTATGCTAGTCAAATCTACTGCATTTAAATTAGCACAGGTAGAGTGGAAACATTGGAGAACATATCCACTAGCGGAGATAGACTGCACAATTCTTTTAAAAATTGTCTATGCTTCAATTTAAATATTTAAACTACTAATGTTGTCTCCCCATTTAGGAGCTCTGTGTACTTTAACAGGCATTTTTAAGGATGTCACCAAGATTATACAGCTATTTAAACAAAATGATCAGTAAATTTTGCAGTCTTGCCAATGGGTTCAGTCTTGTGTTGACCATCATGTTGCTTGAGTGTTCACTATCATGTCATAATCATGTCATAGGTTCTGTTCACTATCATGTTGCCCTTTATTCACTATGTTGGTGTTGTGTTCACACTCCTCCTTTTGATCTCAATGTCTGCCAGTACTTTAGCTTTAAATAAGCATATATGAATTTTCTACATGAAATTACAGAAAAGTATCCCCCCCCCCCTTCAAAGAAGATGCATACACCATTTTGTGCGCATATATCTTTTATTTGCATTTTCCACTGTCTTAAGGTAAAAATTGTCAGTCTTGATGAAATTTAGTAATAATGTTAAAAGGCCTTTCTCAGGTGAAAATTTAATAAATCTTTAGTTGAAAAAAAAATGTTCCAGTATGATCCATGTTTGTAATATAGGTAAATAATGTAAATGCAAATTACTGGTACATTTTGATTACATTCCATTTATCTTCGAGGAGCAATCATGACACCTTTAAGACATATATTTGCTAATTAGTTGTTTAAGGCCAGTAACTATCAAGAGGCTCAATTTAATAGTTTAATGTCTCTTTTGACATTGAGCAAGGGGATGGGGCGTCTTCCTATAAATGGTTTTGCAGATTTCAATGTTTTTGTGTATGTTGTCAGAAAATCCTATGTGGGTCAGGGTTGTACCTGCTTTGAAAATAGAATTTTCTTGTCAGTGCTTGTCACCTTTTTAGTTTAACTACAGTGATATAATACAAAAGTGAACAGATCCAAGTCTAGTTGTGCCAGTTGTTCTGAAATCTAGCCAAATTCAGGGTCACTATTACTAAAATAGAATCTTCCAGTAACTAAATAGCTTTCAGTCACTGAACTTGGTGCAACTTTGTATGTTGTTGATAAAGTGCCTTATAATCCTGGATAATTTTATTATGTTTTGTATGCTAGTATGTTCTGCCCTTTGTACAGATGCAAACTTAGTGGGTATTTACTGAGCTTTCAAATAAGAAAATTAAGAGGTTTATCGACAATTAAAGTATACTGTATATTTCTGATTATTGTAAATGCTTGTGTATTTGTGCTCATGAGTTTGATGGATTTTCAATCATATAAAATTACCGGTATCTGGGTACATGACCACTGTTAAGACAACTTCCGATTTTACCGCAAGAACAAACATCTCTTAACAAAAAGTTCAATTTTATAGTAGAAATGTCTCATAAATAAGACTGATTCAGTATCGAGACCACTTTGTTACTGGTCTAAAGGGTGAACTCTACTGTACTGAAATTTGTGGATTTAATCACGCTCAAAATCAACATAAAGTAATTCCCCAAACATATGCATTTAATGCAGTAAAGGTAAATTTCAGTGAATTTTTTATGATTAAATTTAATGAATGTTTATTGAGAGAAACAACATTAATCTTCCTCTGCTAAGCATGTTGGAAACTGATGTTTTACTGACTTTTGATATTATTCCAACTAAATGTAATTAATGGAGTTTTTAAACTTTTATGATTACTGTACTAGCTCAATTTTAATATTTTTGATATTCATTAAGATATTGGCAGTTGCATTAAGCCTTTCATCATAATCTGGCATTCTTCAAAACAATGAAATTTGCATTCTTTTAGTTCAGTGAATGTAATCCAACATGTGCTGAGTTAAGATTTCTTGAGAAATGATGGTTGTTTTTGCAGAAATTGTTTCTTGATGTATCCTTAATGTATTTCTTGATTGGTGATGTATGTTCATATCTTGATGTATGTATGATGCGGCAGTAGGTAACTACGCTTTAAAAAATCAAGTTACCTTTTGCTTCATGCATATTTCCAATCTCGTAAATGAAATGAATGTACATTGTATTTATAGTATTTTCTACTTAGTCTTTGCAGATCTTTTATTAGATTTTTTACTCATTTTGATGTTATTAAAAACATAAATGCCATGTTGTTCTTTCTCTTGATTTACTTTAGTTTCATCAAACTATATTGAACAGTGCATGAATGAGATCAAATGGATGTAATAGGGCATATTCTACTATTGGCGTGGAGAAATTGCATTGAAAACCCTGTAACACAGCATATTGGTGAAACCTGCACTCAAACTGCTTAAAGAGAAAAATGAGCGAGGATGTCATTACATTCATTTTAATTTTGGTTGAAGTGAATCGATCAACTACATTAGTGAGCATTGCAAAAGAAAATGCCCGGCTGAACAAGTATTTATGTACTACTCAGTGGATCACACTCCACTTTATTTCAAATAAGCTATCAGTATTGATGTGTATATGATACCTCAAATTTATAAACATGTTCAACCTCAGCTGGCTAGAGAATCAGACTTCAAACCCCACTATGGTAACACCTGACCTGAGTAAGACAAACATACAAGTGCATCATGATCAAGGAAGAAAACTCAAAGCTAATCTGGTGAGCTTTCTGCCTTCTTAATAAAGTTAAATTTGTAAGTACATGTATAAATTAAATGAACAAGTAATGCAAGAGTTTCGAGTTTTATTCATCACATAAAAGCTTTAGTATAAATAACTAGTTATCAATAAATCTGTTTTCTTGACTTAGTATCGGCCTGACAGTGGCTAAATATTTTGTTTGAACGTGTTATCTCTACAATTTGTCCCTTAAGGAAGTCGAAATCTAGGTCACTGTTGAATCAGATAGTCCTAAGGAATATTTCAGAGAGGCCAGCCTTTCGTTGAAACATTACAACTTCAAGAATTCCTGAGTTCTGGTATATAGATTTGATGTTATAAATACAGATACAAAATAGTAAGTACTATATCACAGACTACACTTTGGATTTGACTAGGTTTGTCAATGTCTGATGAACAGAGAATGCTGACTCCAGACATCCATCAAAGTTTGAGTGAGTGAAGGCATCTCCTGCTAGAATCACAGCTGGCTTCTCACATAGGACTACACAACCTGGGCTGCTGGGGTAACTTTTGTGCACCTGAAATAAGGCAAGTACAATAGACCATTGGCCTTGATATAAAAGAATGTGCAAAATGTCACAGTCATACAAAAGACGAATTTTTATCTTTCAGAAATAGTTGTTTGCATCATGTTTATGAAGTACAGTTAACCATTCATACAACAGCTTTATCCAATTAAATTTCAAAACCAGTGTCCTGCTCCTTAAACAGTCTCTTAAACTTGTCATGTGACATGTGCAGATCATGATCAGCCTGCATGTCTGTTCAGTCTACTCATGATCTGCACTGTTTGTTAGTCAGTACCAGTACTGATATTATTGATGTTAGCAATTGATATTGAACAATTGATATTAATGTCCACATCGGAAGATGGACAAGTCTTGACTTATATGCCAGCATACTTTCCTACAAGATGATACAATTTTGCAACTGTTCTCTATTCCTCCATAGCCTAACTCTGTTTCTACTCAACATCAATTACTAATAGCAATAAATTTCCTTAGTAAAATATTTCACATTTTGAGATCAAGCAAATCCTTCCTGTCAAAAAGAACCAGAAGATAAAATCTGAATTATCATAAAACTGCTACATTTTGTATCTACCTGGGAGTATCTCCATTTGTGACCTTTGACCTCTACAGGTTCTGGTAGCCCTGGTAACACTGTTTTTAAATGCTCTAAAATCTCAACAGTGGCCTGATCTTTATCCATTTCAATATTCTTCAAACCCCATGGAGCACCTGTATGTATGCATATAGAGGGTCCAACATCTTGGGTATCTGAAAATACTAAGCAGTGTAAGTATGTTTTTTTTTGACATTCAATGGATTTCTCTCTCTTTTTTTTTAGACCAATATGGTCCTGTAACTCCTGTTTATTAAAACATGGTGTCAGGGAGCATCATCAGGTTAAACTTCCATCTAATTGTCAATTTAATAATATTATTGATATCACACATTTGTTACAATACAAGCTTGTTCGTGTTATAGAGCAATATGGTGTTATTTCTTTTTTTAAAAATAAAATATCAATTAAGTCAGAAGTATGAAGCTGTAATCAAAAATAAATTGTGAAATAAATCTTCTGAAGCTAATGAAACACAAATTGCAAGTTAATTTCTTTAACAACTACTGGTTCCACAACCTATATTTTCATTATTTTCCTGGCTGGCATTCAGAGATTTTTCTTTAATTACTGGTATGCCCATGAACTTGTGATTTTGGCTTTCCTTACCAAAGCAAACCTTTCTTCCCATTTGGAACTGGCAATTTCCATTCTTAAAAGTAGGGATGGGGACAAAATATAGTGTGCAAAGCATTGCAATGCAGACAATAATTATTTGACCCCCCAACAGGTGTATCAGCATTCTAGTCAACGTACAAGGTCAAGCAACTGACTGACTAACTGATGTACTGGGTAACAGTTCAATGCAAATTTTTAACAGTGAAACATTTTGTTTTCAGTGCTTAAAATGGAACTTTATAAAGTTAATCATGATTCTAGATGTCTATATGATGTTCTTCTGGTGCATTAAGGTATCAAAAAAGATCAGAACCAGTCAAACATTCCTTAATATAGGCAACAGTAACAACTGAAAAAGGGTCTTTTCGGCGACATGGTAAATGTCTAAAGTCAATTCAAAATCTGTCAATGCATGAGGAAGTTAAAACCCAGACAAGGTCTCATTTGCCCATCTTCTACTTTTAATCTCTAAGTGTAACCTTGACCTTTCATCTATGGGCCTGGGTCTTCCATGTGACATGTTGTCCTATTGGGTAAGCAACTGTCTTCAGTTAATTGAAAATCCTTCAATGCATTAGAAAGTTAGAGCCAGTACAAACTCCCAATTGTCCATTTTAATGTAAATTTGAAAGTTTTGACCTTGACCTTTGAGCTACGGACTGGAGTCTTGTGTCTGGCAGGATGTCCCAACTGTTGCTGAACAACTGTGCTAATTTGATGTATAAGGAAGTCACAGCACAGGTAAGGTAGCGTGTGTCCATTTTTCTCTTAATCTCTTAGTGTGACAATTGAGTTACAGACCTGGGTCTTACCCGACACAACATCCTATTGTGGTGAACAATTGTGCAAAGTGATTGCAAAACCCTTCGATGCATAAGAAAATTTCAGCCTAAACATGGTCTAATGTGTCAATTTTAATCTTTTTAAATCTCTTAGTGTGACCTTTAACTACAGACTTGAGTCTTACTCGAATTCACCGTTCCATTGTGGTGCACAAGTATCCCAAGTCATTTCAAAATCCTTCAATGCAAAAGGAAGTTACAGCCCAGACAAGGTTTTTACCTTTAATCTCTAAGGGAAGAATGGGTAACCTTGACCTTTGAGCTAGTACCACATGCCATCCAATGTGGAGAACAATTTTGCAAAGTCATTTCAAAATCCTTTCATAAATAAGGAAGTTGCAGCATGGACAAGCTCATCCGGACAAACGGAGGCACACATGGACGCATGCACATACACCAAACCTGCAAAGTGACAACTATGTCGAGCCATCGCTAGCAGGCATGACAAAATTGGGAGTTAAGCTGCCCTACATCTTTTGCAGTACATTGTATCAAAGCAATTGGACATGGTGCCTAAGTCACTGATTTAAGGATTGTTAATTCATTGTACCAAAGTCCACAGATACTGTTTTTCTATCAATTCAGTATGTTTGTCTAGAACTGTCAGTGACTTGAGTAAAAATTTAATGACCATTTCTCACAAGAGCACAAGGGGAGCGGAGGTGTAGAGGTTAAGGCGTCTGCAGTGACTCACTTTTCACAATGACCTGGCTGTGTTTCAAACTAAAGATCTCTTTAGTTCTAAGGTTAGTTTGTTCATATTCAGTCAAAATTATCGAAACTTATACAGATCCTACCTTTGCCTCTCTTCCTGTTATCTACGGATATAAATCGGATACATGGGTTATCTGTAATATACTTGGCAGGCCATGGAATGTTTAACTGAGTTCCAGGTTTGTAGAAAAGACCCACAGCAAATCTTGATGAGTAACTTACAGACTGTAAAGCTTGTCTTACACCATTTTTATCTGCAAAACAAAAATTGAAGTCACAGCTAGGATCATGTTTGAAACTGTAAAAATGATTAATTTATGAATACTGCTGAAAAAAAATTTCATCTAGATTCTTAAGTAAAACCTCAATACAAATAAGCTTGGCTTGATTTGTTACAGGGTCAGATAAGAATCTTCCTGTGAAATTACTTCAAAATAGGACCACTTGTTTCAGAGGAGAAGATATTTAATGGTTAATAGTTTGAATAATCTTGGTATTGGGTCACCAATCAAACCAAACAGATCTATGCTACACACCAAATATCTCAGCTCTATCTGACAAGATTGTTAAAAGTTTTTCTCATGTTCATATTTCCATGTAAAACAAGTGGACTCATTATAGGTGGGGACAATTTTGACCTAGGGCAAAGATTTTAACAAACTTTGTAGAGGCCCACTACACAATGCTTCAAACCAAATATCTGACCTGTAAGTCATGCAGTTTCTGACAAACTTTTCATACATTTGTATGTAAAACAAGTGACCCTCCCAGTGGAAATGATTGAAACCAGGACTATAATTTTAGCAATCTTGGTACAGAATCACTACACAATGCTTCACACCAAATATCTAAGCTCTAGGCCTTGTGGTTTCAGACAAGAAAATTTTTCTTACATATTTCCATGTAAAACAAGTGACTCCTGGGCAAGGCCAATTTTGACCAAAGGGATATGATTTCAAGAAATTTGATAGAAAATTACTTCACAATGCTACTTAAAAAATCTAAGCTCTGGGCCTTGTGGTTTTGGACAAGAAAATCTTTTAAGCTTTTCCCTTTATGCTGACATGGCAACAGTTCTGTATGAAATGAAATTTTTTGAACAATTTTCGGTAGATCTTCATGCAAGACACATCCCTGCCAAATTCCATCAACATTGGTGGAGTGTTTCAGAGATGTCATTGAAAGAAAATGGTGTATCTCTGATGACAGATGACATACAATGGACAGTGAGTGGTTACAATAGTTCATTCTTGCAGTAAAACTGATGCTTCAAAGATTCATGAAATTCCATCAAGTACCTTAGTTCATGTAAAGAAGTTTTTCAAGCAAAAGAGTTGAGTGTGGATGGCAGACTGGATGATATTCAGCATTTTTAAAAGCTTATAATAAGTGCAGCACTTATGTACTCAGGTGAGCTAAAAACAACTGTTTCATGCAACTTTCAAACCAATACAAACCAATTAAAGAAGCTATATCTCCTTGCAGCTGCAGTATCTGTGGTACAGGCATTGTGACCACTACGGCATCAAACTGCTCTGCATGACCTTCATCTGTTGTGACCTTCACCTTGTCGTTTGCTATGGAAATGTCCTTTACCAAATTACCTTTCCCAAGTATAGGATCTGAAGTAAAGTGAAAAATTGCATTGCCAGAAGAATTTGTGGTATCTGTTCCATACCCTACTCCAGTGGTCTGTCTGTCTGACACTGTGCTGAATGAACATTACAATTTTAGTGAAGACATTGTAAAACAGTGATTCTGCTCTTCATCAATATGTCTCTGCTAAAAGTTTACTTCCACAGACGCAAGTAATATGGTTAAACATTTACTAAAAGTTAGATCTTATTAGTTAGGGCTATGTATTGACAGGCTACTGACGAGACGATACGTTTTGTGATATGGAAGGTCAATACACAAATCAGTTTGCAAAACTCCTGCACTATCTTAATTTCTTAAATGATAAAACAGCTATCCATAGACATCAGTCACATCATCAATAACATAACCCACAAGTAACACTGCAAATCTACCACATACAGAGAACCAGTCCTTTACAGTAGTTATAAAATACAGCAGAACAGAGATAGGAAAGTTATATCACAGGATATATGTGGCCAACTACATTGTTCTTTTATATTTTGATTGTATATCAAGTATCTGTCTTCATAGGAATCTGCCAAACTACAATTGCTTTCGGTTTCACCTGAAGTATTGTAAACAGAGGAAAAAAGGCTGACCTCCAAAGGATAGTTTTATTTCTGATTTCTGAAATTATTATAAATTATTTTAAACGTCTCTGAATCTATTCTAGCGTTATTTGATCATATGAGATACAGATTATTCTAAAGTACTGAATGCTAGCTTTACCATACTTTGGATTTTGGAGATGCCACACTTCAGATACGCTGAACAAATGCGCCAATGATAGGACATGAGAGTGAGGTAAAGTGAAGTTATAAATGGTGCATGTTAATAAATAATTACTGCAAAATTAACATTTCAATGGTTCGCAAATCCGGCGATACAAGGACATCCGAATTTCATGGTGGGTTCATGATCTCTAGAGAATTTGGATGTTCGTTACAGCCCTAATACCTAAACCGAGTTTTCATTTTGCAATATTGGATGCTACAAATTTTAGAATTATTATAATTACATTATCTTTGCTCCGCTATCACTTCTTCAGACTGTAAAATAAAGCTCCAGAAACTAAATTTAATCTGGTCTCAAGCAGCTAGTCAAAACAGCTGCTTAAAACATGTCACTTTATTACTCAATTGTACTTTCTTGACTTCAAATACCACACATAAAAGTAACATTTTGTGGCTGCTTACACAGGTTTGACTGAATACATCTGTTCGAATCAACATAACTATGTGTACCCATACCCACCTGCTTTGCTAACATAGTGTTTTACAAGTGAGCTAACCCCATTAGGGGTGACATAATGTTTAGTTCCAGACACTTTATCCTGGTGTCCCTCTATCTGTTCAGTAAGTCTCTGCAGAACACCTTTCTCTGTAAGCTCAGCATAGTGACTGAAACAAAAGAAAGTCAGACAGAGTTTTCCCTGCAAAATAATGTGCATGCCTTAGACTGAACAGGAAGAAATTTTGAACTTTGATACTTTTAGCAATGCTGTCATCAGGTGATTCTGTAAAAACAGGTTGTCCAGTTATTGAACAACAATTTTACCTTGACCTTTAACCCAGTGGCTCAAATATCAATATAGGTAACCTACTGGTTAAGATCAACCTGTTCATCAAGTGCTCCTGATCCTATGCCCAATTTGTTCTCAAGTTAATGAACATAATAGGTTTAACCTCTGAACCAGGCCGCGCTCTCTCCTCATATATTCAATTGGTAATGAATAGCCTGGGTTACCGAGGATGGTTTAACCTTGGGCATAGTCAATTTTGACCTCCAGGTCATAATGGGGTTAATATTCACAGAGGATCACCAGACAATGCTCTCATATATATCTCACTGTAAAATGATGCAAGCCACCAGGTGTGGTCCATTTTGACTGAGGGATCATGATTTGAACAATCTTGGAGGACCATTAAGCGATGCTATCTGCCAAATATCTAAGCTCTAGGTTTGAGACAAGAACATTTTTAAAGATGAGTCTATGTAAAAGCCAGTGAACCTTGGGCTGATTCAGTTTTGATCCAGGGGTCATGATCTGGACAGTCTTAGATGTCCACTACACAATGCTAAAATCCAAATTAATTTGTTTGTATCTAAGGTCTGGGCTTTGTGGTTTTAGACAAGAAGACTTTGAAGTTTTCCCTACACAAACCTATGTAAAATTTCATCCTGTGGTCATGATTTGAACACTCTTATGCAATATCTAAGCTTATATTCTTATAGAAACCTACGTAAAATCAAGTGAAACCCAGGTTGGTATCAATTTTGACCCGTGATTTAAACACTTTTCGTAGAGGTCCACTGGCCAATACTACATGCAGAATATCTAAGCTCTAGGCCATGTGGTTTCAGAGAAGATTTTAAAAAATGTTCTAATAGAAACGTATGTAAAGTTAAGTGACCCCCAGAGCAGGGTCAATTTTGACTCAGGGTTATTATTTGAACACTCTTCATAGAGGTCCACTAGGCAATGCTACACACCAAATATCTATGCTCTGTGCCATCCGGTTTTTGACAATATTTTAAAGTTTTTCCATCTCGTTGTTATTGCAAGTAGAGTTCTGCATAGAATACATTTCTTTGAACAAATTTGGTAGAGAACCATCAAAGGACCATTCCTGTTGAGTTTGATCAAAACTGGCCTACGCTGCCGTAGTGGTTTAGGAGGGCAAGTCCTTTGAAGCAAAATGATGATGGATAGAGGCATAGATGTTTACCCTTAGGTCATATTTTGGATTGTATTTTGGATTCCCAGTTACCACTTAGCTTTAACATATAGTAATATAAATGACCACCATACAGCACCGTAACTAATCCTTTAGTGGTAAATGATCATGGAATTAACAAATGTGCACTCGGACACACAGACACCTGTTGACCACATACCCTGAGCATGAAGTGCTCAGGTGAGCAAATAATACAATACCTAGCATGACTTTGCTGGTATTCTGGTGCGGCTGATATATACTGGGCTCCAAGGTCCACTGTGCATCTACTGTCTGAGTTACATCTGCTAGTTGACATGCGTCCCCCTACAAAATAAGAATATAAATTACTTATCTTGGCCTTCCCAAGCTATTCATCATTACCCTAATATTAGCATTAAATCCTATTTCAGTATTATGTTGCTCATTAAACATGTTAAAACGCGTTTTCCAGTGGGCTGGCTGGCTGAGTTGTTTACCCTATCTTTTTACAGAAAATTGTTTATCTTTATGGTATATTTTCAGGGTATATACATTTGGAAATCTCAGTTCATGTCATTTCATGAAAACTGATCAATTGCTTAACATTTAAAATGAACACAATGTTGAATTGCCAAAGTTGGAGGTTTTATTATTGATAAACATGAAGGAGTCATTTTCACTGCTTTGCAGGGTATACTTAAAAGTGTCAATTACTTATAAATAGTGTCTGCATACATTATTACATTAATATGCAGACCCTGTTATAAATAAGGCTGGTGACCTAACTTTTTTATGTTATATTCTTACTTATCAGGTATTAACCTAACAAAAAACCAAATTTCATAAAATTCTGAACTCCACAAAAAAAATGATGAAACTGTAGCAATCATCTTTAAATATGATGAATGACGTCCAGGTAATTGTTATAAAGTTGGTGGCATGTCAAATTCTGCAATTTTCACACTTCTGATCATGTCTTACATGTGTTAGGCTCTTTTAACACTGTACTATACATCCGGCTACCAAAACTTTAAATGCCACTATTTGCTTTTTTTTTTGTTAGATGCAGCTCTAGAAGAAATATATCAGCCTATTTCTATAATTACAGACATAAAATGTTCAAATATCTATTGTTGGAAACGTGAATGGCCAAGAACTAGGTAGTTTTCACATAGTTTCACAACCTGGTAATTAACATCAGTTTTATTTTAAGTCAGCAAGACAAGCAAAGTGAAACGTAAGCTGTTATTGAGATTTTGAACTGACTATATATAACAATTATTGTAAGCATGTTAACAAGTACATAAAGGCTGCAAAACAAATATCACATACAAAGCACACAGTTTAAACTACCAAATGCTCAGCATATCTCACAAGAGCAGCGCATCAAATGTGCCTGGATTTACCCTGTGTTTAGTCTAATTAATTCAAAGTTGAAGCCAGCGAGATAGTATTTGGATGGGTACTATCTAACGGTTGACAGTTATAAACATATCATTTTAAAAACATGAGCAGAATGAATTCATCATCATCTCATCATCTTTGATAATGGCTAACCGTCATAAATGACTATTATGGCCATGCATGCGGGGGTAGAAAAGTTAAAAGATTGCCAAGTCTCCTAGGTTACTCAGTGCAATATCTATAGTGTATGTATGTGTGGTAAGGAAAACAAGAAAAGTTAGTGCAGTTAAAAAGATAAAAGCTCTGTACAGTCCAAGGTATGTGTGGCAATGTAGCCAGTGCTGCCCTAAATTCAACAGCAGTGTCAGCACTGACTATATACATTTAGACCAGTTGAGTTCCATTCAACTATTGTATGTGGGAAAAATGAGAACTTCATATAGTCTGAAGGTGTATGCTGGGTTGGAAAAGCTAGATGATGGAAATGTCTCGAGTGTCTAGTGTAAGGAGTCATGTATTGCGATGGTGTTATATCATCTAGACCGATAATGGATCTTATAGAAAAAAGTGAGACCACTCAAAGACCTATACTAACAGTAGTTTATAGATCTTTGGACTGCTGTTCTGAATTTGGCTACCTGGTGATGCAAAGAATGACTACCTGGTTGCTGAAGCAACATACATCAAGAGGCTGATACTATAATACCCAACTGTTTGGAGAAAAAGGCGCACATATACTGACACTTAGCAATTTAGCTCCATATATTGCCCAAAATCTATTCAGCTCACCTATGCCCTTACTCTTATCCCACATTGATATTGTAGCAGCTTTAGTTAAATCCTGTCGAATTAATGAGGCGACTGAGGCGCCTGTCATTCCTGACCCAATAATTAAAACCCTTTCCAGCATCATTTTCAACATGACAACAAAGGCTTTGTGCTAAAACAAAGTTTAATAGTGTCAACTTTTGTCGAGACTAGAGAGGGGAGAAAATAACGTAAACACCGCTCTTCAGAAGGCGGATTTGTTAAAAGTTTGAAGGATGGCGGGAAAAAATATGAGCGATTTTTCATGTACACAAACGCCAGAAAGGGCCTGCATGAGAGTTCCACTTGGACATTTACTTGTGAATTCCAAATGGAGAAATTCAGAATTGACGACCGGTCTTCAAGGTGTTTACCTACCTTTAGAATCTGGTTGCTTACTAAATTATTATGAGTTTTCGCGACAACTGTTAATTTGTTGTTTTTTTGCTGTATGCATATCATACATACAAGAGAGTTGAAGTAGTTCCGTGTTTTACCTTACAATGATTTGGTAATTATCAAGTTAACAATGTTAAATCAAGTTTGGAAAAATATGTCTTAAAAAAAAAGATCAGACCTGAATACTACTGACTGACAGACAGACAGACAGACACAGACAGACATTCTTTATTTTTTCAATCAGGTTACATAGTAACAACATGATATACAGTAAAACTTCGTTAACTCGAGCATCGATAACTCGAGAACCCCGGATAACTCGAGGACTCCTGTCGGTCCCGGCAATTTTACCTATATGTTTAACTAGAAAATACTAGGGATAACTCGAGCATCGATAACTCGAGAACCCTGGATAACTCGAGGAACACCTGTGGTCCTGCCAGGTAGATTTCTTACTAAATTACCTGCAGTAACTCGAGGTCACTGATTATCAGATTTTTCTCACCTCCGATGGCACATCATTTATTTTGACACGTAATGTGAAAAACTTCTATTGTTAATTGATTGTTCTCGTTGATTATCGATTAATTGGCAGTCCAGTGGCCAATGTGTATAAAATGTTATTCGCACATTTAAATTGTCTTACATCATGTGTAATTACACCCACTTGTTACTTTTATTGAATAAGATGAAAATAAAGAAAATTTTGTTTACGAGTTTTTAATTACGAGAACTTAATGATGAGATGAAAATTTTGAGTCTGAGTAGGCTTTTGATGATAAAGCTTGAGAGAAAATCCCAAACTGCATATTATTTTGTTTGATTTCTATAACCTCTACGCTAACTGAACGAAATGTGTTTTTTGTTTGTTTCAAAGCTGGTTCATAGCTATCTTCTGCCTATGCATATAACGATATTGGAAAACAGTAAGAAAACCCCCCAAGTGACCCGTAAATACACTGGACGAAGTAAAGGAACATTGCCCCGCCTTCTCCGTTAATCAGTTGTCAAATAGTAACTACCCTGATTGTACATGTATGCAAACAAAACGAACAGGATTTTATCAAATAAGTACAAAAGGTAATCACAGCGCGTGATTTAATGTAATAAATACAGCTTGTAAATTTATTAATCCGACCTCAACATAAAGTCCTCAAATAACTCGTTGTTCATAAGATATATGAAAGTAAAAAACTTGTAAAATTTCCATGGTTCGGATAACTTGAGAACCCGGATAACTCGAGCATTTTACTCGTCCCCTTGCGACCTCGAGTTATCGAGGTTTTACTGTATTTGTAATATTATAAAGAAAAGAAAAGCGTGGGTAAACAGAGTCAATAGTTGTACAGATACATATGCATTGTGAAATGATATAAATTCTTATACAAAATACTGAAGTACAGTAGTACATGGAATGTGAAACTCACTATCCAGTACAGCAGACAAGTTAATATTGATTTTTCTGTACCTTAGGAGAGACCAAAGTTGATAGTTAGTATAACCATTAGTGCTCTCTATCAACGGGAAAAACCAAATACAATAATTAATTTGTAAATGTTATCATAAAAAGTAATACACCACATTTACTACAGTCTAGCCAAAAACGAAACACAAATCATAAAACAGTTTTCCGTATAATGGTACCATGATGTCCATTAAACAACGCCAAAGATCATAGCAGACGCTTTTTTAATAACACACCGCCGCAAATTTCCCCATCCCCCCACGAATACCTCCCCTTAACGTGGGGGAGCTGCGCCAATTCAGTGTTCCTGACAAAATTTAGGACACACATATATATAATGAATTACTTTTTAAAAAATTTACAGCCAGTGATTAGCTGGTTGTTGAAGAATGAAAGAAGGGGAAACAGTTGTTTTCGAAAATGTTTTAGTCATTACCGCCGGAAGTCGAAATTCAAAATTGCTCCAGTAATGGAGAACCGAAATTCAACTTGGACGTATCATTTTACATGCAATTCATAAATAATTTTTTATTTACGTGTAACCTATAGGCAGGAAAAACCTTGTTTTTCCCATTATATTTACCATTCAACCAAAGAAACATCTCTGTGACCCCCTTTTGTTTTGGCTGGTCTGATGGAAAGGCGAATGGATTTCTTGACTGTTTCTTTAAAAAGTGATTATAATCAAGGTCTTTCAAAAAGTATGGTCTAGAAACACCCTCTATAAACGTCTTATCGTACTGATTAATCTTGTCTCGGTTATCAATATTTAAGTGGAAGCATTGATCACACTGTATATTTATTACACCGAGCATGTTAACTTGTATTTTGTCCGATAGTTGTATGCTTATGTAGGGAAAACTTTGAACAACCACAAGGCCAACAGGCAGAGAATAGTTACGGTATTTGGAATGTTACTTAGCATTTTGTTGTAAACCTCTACAAATTATTTCAGAATCATGACCCCTTGTGTTATAGCCAAGGTAGTCAGGTGAGCGATATAGGGTCATCATGGCCCTCTTGTTGTTAGTTATAGTGATGGCAGCATTGTTTCTCTATACAAGTGTACATATGAAACAAGAGTGCCCCTTTACACATTGCCGTGTGTCAAAATGGTGACCTATATAGAGCTATCATGGCCCTCTTTCATTTATACGAATTAATTAAGCTTCTTTAATGAATGAACAAAATATTTAAAAATTTTACGAGAGATGAATTAGAAGTATTAGTCTAGCTTGAACATACCTGGTTTCAGGAATTTGGTTTTGAATTAGTACTTTGCAAGATTCAGTCACATGTGGTCAATTTGTTGTATTTAAAACATCTATGGTGGGAAATTATAGAACTGCAATATACCAATTCATGAGATTTGATGGGTGACTAGTGGGTAAAGAAAATCAATATTAGGTTGGAAGTTCAACTCTAAATAAGTAGGTAAGTTCAGTACAACGAGGATATTTTGATACTTGTGCAAGCTAGGCCTTAGAACAATACAATGTTCATATGTAATGACCACATTATTTCAGACAAACACTGAACCAGCGTGAATGAAGACATTGCAAGAGTTTGCGATTTTAGTACCTTATCTACAACATTCTATTCTAACTTTCAGGTGTGAACGTACTATTTGAGGACAACCTAGGCTATATAGATTTCCACCCTGCAGCTCATATTGGTGTAGTTTATGCCTCCGAAGGAGATCTTGTATCTCAGGCCAGCATTAGGAGAAAACTTGCCAAACTTAGAAAGGTCTGATGTATATACTTGCAAACAGTTGGTAAAGTTAAATTTTGAAAGTCCTTAGTCTGTACTGTGCTATGTTTTTACAGGGCCTCTCTTGCCATTAACGAGTCTCACCAAGGCAAAGAGTGTTGGCTATCCAATGATTGGCCTTTATGCGACTGTATTAAAAAAAGAGACAGCTTTTCGTTTTTTTTTCAGACAAATTGGGATAGTTCCCCTCAACAGAGGGAGGGGTTGGAGGGTCACTTGATTTCACATAGGCTAAACTTCAAAAATGTTCTTGTCATAAAACCACAGTGACACAACTTGCCCAGAGCTTAGATATTTGAAATGTTGTTTAAATCTTGATGAAGAGTTATGTTTTTTCGTACTACCCGGTAGTCCATTTTTTGACTCAAACATGTAAGATATTACTTTAAAAGTTGGAATACTTGTTTACCATCATGACGCCCACATGAAGACAAGAGAAAGTAACTCTATCAAGGATTTCTTTTGAATTATGGCCCTTTTAAGTTTTTCATACCAGTCCACTTACTGACTTAACAATCATAGATATTACTAGTACTTTCAAAGTTGGAATACTTGTGTACAATCATGGCACCAATCTGTCAACTAGAGTACATAACTTTGTCAAAAATATTTTTCAACTTTGCTTTCGTTTTAAGGGGTATCAAACAATTGAGTTAGATAACGCTTGAATTAATATGTTGCTACTTATTGCCCTTGTTTACTCTTTGAAAATACATAAATTCTTGTTTTGCCTTTAACTGCCAAAAGTTTTTTATCGACAAGCATTGTGCTGTTCTACAGACAGCTCTTGATCAGTGTCTCCTGAATCCCTCAAAGGGGTCATTAAGGGTCATTGGTTTTATTTGTGTATCTCTGTATCTTCTATACTCATGAAGGATTTTCATGAAAGTTTAGTCAAATTTTTATCTTACAGTATCAAGACAACATGCAGAAATAATGTTTTAACCCCATAAGGTCTTTTTAACTCCTTGAAGGGTTTTAATGAAACTGTGGACAAATGTTCATCTTATCAAGCCAGGTCCAACCCTGCAGCTGAACTTAGGTGTCGAAGGTCATGAGAATATATTTCCTAAACATTTTGAAGAATTTTATCGAAAGTTGGATCAAGATATTACCTCAATTTAGGGGTCATAGATCATTAGACTGTACCTGAATATTTACATGAAACTTAGATCAAATGTTCATATCATTAATATGACATGCAAAACATATGTTCTAACTATGCCATTTAATGTCAAGGACACAAGGGTCAAATGTCGTGAGACTATAACCCCCAAGCCCTTTGAAGGATTTTCATGATACTTGGGTCAAATGTTCACTATATCAAGATAATGAGCGTAATTAGTATCCTGGCTATCTTGGGTAATCATGTAGTTATTGAGGTAAGGGTAATGAGAGAAGCCATTTCTTGTGACAAGACATTTGTGGGGGTATTTATTCACATTCACTAATAGCCATAGTTTTACCAGTCTTCATATAATCATGTATGAAGAAAATGCACCACTGAAAATAGATCTTAAATTCAAAGTTCAATACTGGTGGAATATTTCCAGCAATTTGGCTTACGTTTTGTGAAACAGTATATGTATAATTATAACTATTGTCCATTGTACAAATATGTTTTAAGTTATGAAAGTTGAGGAAAAATCCATGACTATGTTTTGTTATTTCTGTTACGTGAATGTTAGATCTGGTAAATTTTCTAATCCAGGCAAATCAGATACAAGTGCTTGTGATAGCAGAGAAAACAGCATCCAGTAGTCAGTACTACCAGTCATTGCAAAAATTTGTTTCCATGGAGCTGGGATTCATTATAACGCCGGTACCCAGCCAGACGGAGGCTGCTGGATTACTTGCTCAAATGGTAAATATAAAAGCACTATTCTTGTCTAAGGCATTTTGTGAAGCACATGGCCACACTCTGTCTACCTGTCAGTCTGTCCAATATATCTGGTCCATACCAGTTTGTCTAGTCTCACTATTTCCACTTCGAAGGCAGACCGATATTACAGGTTGATATTTTACAGTTGTCTGCCTTCTACGTCTCACTTTGAAGCGCCAATAGCTAGGAACACATCCCCAACGAAATTCTGTTGGGCACTTATAAACCCAATAAAATCCAATATTTAAATGTATTTATCAATTTTATGATTTAATATGATAGGATTAAGTTTTAAAATGATGCTAATAACAAATTCTAACTTACATTTACCTAACTACACACCTGCATCAATCGGTGTAATATGAAAATAAATGGCATATCGTGCCTAATGTGTAAACTTGCATGTTTAGGTTTAAACATTCAGATTTTTATAAAGTGGTGAGATTTTTCATAAAATTTTAGGTTTTCATTTAAAGTGATATTTAATTCATCATTTCAGTCCGGAAAATTGTTTTTAGAAGTAGGTAAATTGTGTATTATGCGCCGGCTGTACCTAATATTGAAACTACACTTTCTGCCTAATATGCAGCACATTAAAATTAGGCGTAGAGGTGTGACAGTTATAAAATATCAGATCTGTGAAAGGGGTCACACTGAAACGCCAAATTAATTAGGCTACAGTTTGTCCTGTTTATCTTTAAATCATTATCAGAAATTTTGTGATGAAGTCCAAAGTTTTGTCAAAAATTAGCAGTTGATAGTTATTTCCCCTACCAGCGGTGGCCAATACAAATGTACATGTATTTCAGTTTTTGCTAAGTGTATACCATATCTATGTAGTCTGAACATGGTCTATGAACAGAAGTTGTGAAGTCCATTATCGAGAGAGGGATAAAAGATAGATGTGATAGACACGTTAAGAAATCATTGTTGTTACAAATTGATCTGTTGACTGTTTTAGCTTACCTGCTCAATGTTGTGCTTATGTGATGACCGATTGTGCATTATTGTAGACCTGTCATCGACAATTGCTTTAAACAACATCTTCTTAACCCCTGAACAATTTTAACTAAAATTCACAGGAGTGATCCTTGGATAGTCCTCTTCTAAAATCCTCAAACTGTGATGCTCCATTGCACAAGATAGCTGCCAGGATTACAATAGAAAACTGGTCAAATGGTTCCACTCTACTGCACAAGATGGCAGCAGGGCTAAAAATAGAAAAATCCTTAAACAGCATCTCCTAAATTGCTGATCTTACTTAGAACTTATTGCAGACCCTCTACCAAAATTGCTTAGACCGTTTTGCTCATTGCACAATATGGCCACAAGGGCTAAAAATAGAAACATGTTTAAAGAACATTTCCTCTTAAACAGCTATCCCAATTTTGAAATGATTTCATTCAAATGTTGCTGATGTGTCAGATCTTCTCAAACCATTCTGTTCTGTTTCATATGATCCCTGCCAGGGCTTAAAACAGAAGAAGCTCTAAAGGACATCTCCTGAACGGCTTGTCTGATTTTGAAATAATTCCACACAAATATTTCTCCACAAATATGGTAAAATTTGAAAAAAATGCCTGCCAGAGCTAAGAATAGAAAAATCTTTAAAATGCATCTCTCATAAACGGCCTGTCAGATCTTGAAAAAGTTTCACATAAAAGTTCCTCAGGTGACCCTTTATATTAAAATTGCACAAAATGGCCGCCAGGGTTAAAGGTAGAAAAACTCTTAACATCTCCTTTAGCAGTTGTACTCAGGTGAGGGATATAGCCATCAGTGCCCTCTTGTTTTTAATACATATTCAGCGACAGTGACAGAGACCATTGAGAGGGAGTGCAATGACTAAGGACCATAACTCTACCTTATTCTGTTGTTGAATTACCTCCCCCTTTTCAAATTCTGTTTGTCTGGATCATAATTCCAGAACCAATCAATAAATTTACTTACATGCAGTGATAGAGGCTATTGAAACTTTTAAAGCCAATAGGTCAACTCATTAAAAAACAGTGTTAACACCGAGTCTGTGTCTTGCTGAAGGGGAAGCATATTGTCACCGCTTTGTTGGTCCATTCTGTCTCTCTGGATACCTCTTGTCTGGAGCATACATGTATCATAAAAGTCACGTGATTCCCCACTGTGATCTTGAGATCTATGTGATCCACAGTCTTCAAACTTCATAGGATGATTGGCCTTACTGGGTGGAGGATCCCAGGGGTCAGTGGGTCAAAGGTCAAAGTCACAGTGACATGAACTTTAGAAATCTTTTCCAATCAATATCTTGAGATCTACATCACACACAGTCTTGAAACGTCATAAGCTGATTGCTTACTGAGTAGATGATCCCTACAGTTTTTGGGATCAGTGGGTCAAGGTCACAGTGACCTCTTTTCGCTTTTCTTTGATAACATTGCAAAAGATTTTCGCCAAACTTCTCAGAACATTCCAGTCAGACCAGTACAGATACTGGCCCTTTTGGGCCTCATGTTTTTGAAGCTACAGCAAAGAAATTTGAACTACAGTAAAAGTTCGTTAACTCAAGCATTAATAACTCGAGAAACCCTAATAACTGGAGGACTCCTGTCGGTCCCGGCCATTTTACCTATATGTTTAACTAGAAACCACCATGGATAACTCGAGCATCAATAACTCAAGAACCCGCAATAACTCGAGGAATACCAGTGGTCCCGCCTGGTAGATTTCTTACTTAATTACCTGCAGCAACTCGAGGTCACTTATTATCAGATTTTTTTCTCACCTTTGCTTGCACATCATTATTTTGACATGTTATAAGAAAAACTTCTATTGCTAATTGATTGTTTGTTTATTATCGATAAATCGGCCATCCAGTGGCCAAAGTGAATAAAATGATATTCGCACATTTTGATTGTCTTCAATCTATTTATGTAATTACAGACGCCTATTACTTTCATTGAATAAGAAGAAACTAACGAAAATTATGTTTGCGAGTTTTGAATTATGAGAACTTAATGATGAGATGAAAATTATGAGTCTAAAAATTTTTTTATGATAAAGCGTGACAGAAAATTCAAAACTTCATATTCTATTTAGAATTGTCATGTCAGATTTTTTTTGAAAATGCCATCAGTGTTATAACTAATACTGGTACTGTACCTATACGACAACTAGTGGGAGTGATTAATCACTATTCGCTATTGAGTCATTTGGAAATATAAATAAGCTTAGGTCGAAATTGTCTAGCATACTGGTCGTCTGGAATTATAGGAATACAGTTTTTAAAAAAAAACAGAGTGACCGGTAAATAGACTGGGCGAAATAAAATTACGTTACTCCGCCTTCACCATTAATCAGTTGTCATTAACCAGGTTTTCCGAAGGAAAAATCCTGGTTATTAGATTGAGGTATGTCGGCGGGCGGGCGGGCGGGCGTAAACAATTTCTTCTGTGCGCAACTCCTCCTACATTTCTCAACGGATTTCAACCAAACTTTCACAGAAGTATTGTCATGAAGTGCCCTGGCGCATATTGTCGGGGTTTTGTGATTTGGTCATTTTTGACAGAATTATGGCCCTTTGTTTTTTTTCACATATATAATTCTTCTGTGCGCAACTTCTTCTACACTTCTCAAGGGATTTCAACCAAACTTTCACAGAATTATTGTCACCAAGTGCCCTGGCGCATATTGTCCGGGTTTTGTGATTTGATCATTTTTGACAGAATTATGGGCCTTTGTTTTTTTCCACATAATGTAATATATATAGAGAAATACTCTTCTGTGTGCAACTCCTACATTTCTCAAGGGATTTCAACCAAACTTTCACAGAACTATAATTGTGAACTAAAGAATTTTGAATATATAATGTTCTGCCCCTGGTTGTCTGTCCGTCCGTTAGCAATTTTGTGTCTCCTTATTTAAGTATATATAAAAGGGAGAATACTCTGTTATTATAAAAGGGAGAATACTCTGTTATTACTGTCTATTTTTAGAATAGATTACTTTGGAGTATTCTGTTACAGTAATATGACAAAATTTCTCATGAGACCAGCGGTTCAAACCCCACACAGAGCAATTTTTTTTTTTTTTTTTTTTTTTTTTTTTTGCCTGAATTATGGCCCTTTGCTTTTTTTTCCACATATGTTATATATAGAAGAATACTGTCACGTGCCCACTTCCTCCTACATTTCTCAAGATATTTAAACCAAACTCTCACAGAACTGTTGTCATCAAGTGCCCTCGTGCATATTGTCTGGGTTTTGTGTTTGGATCAATTTTGCCTGAATTATGGCCCTTTGCTTTTTTTACACATGTAATATATAGAAGACCTTTGTTTCTTTTTCACATTATGTATATCTACTGACTTTAAAAACACATTTGCGCTCGGCCAGCAGACTGGAAAATGAAAACCTGGTTTTGTGACAATTACCTGTCACTTGTATATTCATTATGCTGATATACATGTATGTAAACAAACAGACAGGATTTAATTGAATAAATACAAAATGGTAATCAGGGTTTGTGATCTAATAAAATAAATGAATGTATAAATCCTACTACAACATGAAGGTCCTCAAACAGACTTTGTTCACAAGATACGTCACAGTAGAAAAGCGTGTACACTTTCCATAATTCGGATAACTCGAGAACTTGGATAACTCGAGCATTTTACTCGTCCCCTTGCGACTTCGAAGTTTTACTTTATATGGATAGTTTTGCATGCAGTTTTCAACTTTGACCTTGAGCTGGACCTACTAACCAACTTCTGGTTTTTGAAGCTAGATCAATGAAATTTGGACCATGTTTGTAGATTTCAATCAACTGCAATATTGGCTGACCTTGACCAACTTTCTTGTTTTTGAAACTACAGCAATGTAATTTGAACTATATGTATTGTTTTACACAAAGATTTCAACTTGAGATCAATATCACTCAGGGCCCTCTTGATAATTATGGCCCTCTTCGAAGAAGTAGAATTATATTGTTTTGCAGGTGTCGGTCAGTCTGTCTGTCCGTCCGTCTACCAAGTGGTCTCCAGAACGCTTGAACCTAGAATCTTTAAACTTTATGTGGAAGTTGTTCATGACGAGATAACCCCTATAGATTTTGAGGCCAGTTTGTCAAAGGTAAAGGCCACAATGACCCAGAATAGAAGAACGACAATAACTGGAAAACGCTCGGACCTAGTTCATTTTGAGGTCACCGAGTCAAAGGTTAAGGTCACATAAGTGTTGCATTGAAAAACAGTTTCCACTCAATAACTTGAGAAGGCTTTGACCTTTAAGTCTCAAACTTGGTAGAATTATTGTTTCTGACAATTTGATGACCCCTAATGATCTGTAATGTCAGATATGCTCATCAGCAATTTCTATCTTTCTAGTTACTTGGAAGATGGAGGTGAGGGGGGTATTTGTGTTTTACAAACATCTCTTGGTTTTTTTTTCGCTTTTTTGCTCTGAATAACTTTTCTGATAAAAGAGTTCGATGTCGGCAGTAAAGAATTATGGTCAGTCAGGATACAGGAACAGACTCTCTTTTTTGGCCCTAACTGGTTTGTGGTTAATTGACTTTGTCTTCTTTCAGGTACATGCAGAGAATAAATTAGAGAGCAATCCATTCCGCAAGAAAAGAAAACCCAAGAATTTGGACGAATGTCTTTTAACTACAGTTCAGTGTATTCCAAAATTGGGAGGAGTAAAGGCGAGAAAGCTCCTTGAACACTTCCACAGTAAGATATTTCACAACAGCCTGTACTATATAAGAGAGAGTATGCCACATTATACAGTGCAGAATAAACCTGTTTTCACTAAATAAGTAGAAGCTTACTAAGATTAACAACAGCAAACATTTAAGATGTACATCTTGTTTTCTAGAAGAAATTTTGCCTTTTTAAATTAATTTTTATTTTCAAAAGTTCGTGGAAGAAATAGAATCTAATATTTATTATTATGTTTTTGGTTTCATTGAAATACGCATTTAATAATTTACAAGAGATGATTAATTGTAGAATGTCAGATAAAGAATGTTAACACAGACTGTCATAGATGAAAGCTCAAGATGTCGAAGTGTGTCTTCAGTTGTATACAGGCTCAATTATCAAGGTTTATTTCAATAATGACTAGGAAATTAAATTTCATTTACAATAAATACCTCATAATTATTTTTTCAGGTTTGGATGCAATCAACACAGCTTCTGTTGAGGTAAGTCAAGTTTGAACTTTCACATTTCTATCAGCTAGTCCCTCTGTCCATCAGGGAAAAGAACTGAATCATACTGATGTCTCAAAAAGTACTGAAGCTAGATTAATGAAACTTAGCATGAGGATAAAGGGCCACATAGTGTAGTAGTTATGCACGTTAGTCTTTTTTGTTGTGGTTACCATGGTAACCAATTACTTTCTTGATTGTGCAATAACTCAAATACTTATAGATCTAGAGGTAGACCTATTACATTTGATGTGTAGATGTCTGATTAAAACTGAAGACTAAAAGATACACATGCCTGTGATTGCTGTAGCCTCCTCTTAAATAAACAAGACAACTCACATTTTCCAAAAAATGTCAATTTATCAGGAATGATTTAAATGGGAGTATAAGGTAACACAATCTCAAATGGTCCACCTTCTTTCTATCACTTTGAAACTTGGAATGCCTGTTCAATATCAAATGTAAGTAGAACAGGACCGAATAGGAAGTATTTATGAGTATCTTTAATTGGATTATGTTTTTGGGGCTCCCGGGGTCAAGGTATATACTATAAATAGGAAAACTGTAATATATTCAATATATTTAGTTACAGTTGACATAATGTAACAAACTTTTCTTTGTAGTATATAACTAAGAAGATCTTTTATGGGTTGTGTTTTGGGGCTCCTGGGGTCTAGGTAATGGTCACCATAACTAAAAAGAGAAAAATGGTAATATATTCAATATCTTTAGTTACAACTGATGTAATGTATTTAGATTATTGTGTATTACATATAAATAAAGACTTTCATTTGGAATGTGTTTAGGGCTCATGGGGTCGAGGTCAAGGATTTCTAAAACTAGAAAAATGAGAAATCTACAATATCTTTAGTTGCAATTGAATTATTGTGACCAAACTTAGTGTCTAGTAACGCAGGTGGTACTCTTGTTGAGACCATAGTGTAATGTAAAATTGAAGTTAAACCTGTTAAGCAGTCATCCAAGGGTTACAGCAAAAGGCAGACATTTGATTTGCTTTTTACAGGTTTTAGTACTTTAAAACTGGATGTTTGGAACGTAACAATGGCAGCTGTTCAAGGGTATGTTTAATGTGGGATACCATATACTTGGGTTCAACATGCAGTTACATTGTAGTTGTGAGGAAAAGTAGTCTTAGGTTTATTGTAACTCATGCCTTCTTATTTTCAGGAGTTGAGTGGAGTTGTTGGCAAGGCAAGTGCTCAGAACATTACAAATTTCTTCCACTCCTGCAGTGAAAGATGACACAGGAGGCATGGCTTAGGACATTAAAAGTTTCTTCCATCCCGACAGTGATAAATGACTCAGGAGGCATGGCTTAGGTCTTATGGCTATGTTTTCAAATAGGAGGAAGAAACAGTATGCAAAATTGTTTATTAAAGAACAAAGCAGAGATTAATTTTAGCACAGTTGCAAAAAAAAAGTTCTCTAACTTCAATAAATCCTTCTCACAACATCACGCATAGTGGAACAATTCACGTATTGAGAGAGCGATGATATCCATTTCCAGCTCGGTATATAATTTCAATGTGGAATTGGTTGTTTCATCATTGTTGACACATCTCAAGTCGACTGACAAGGGATCAGACACAGGTCCTCTTGGTTACTAAGAAAACACTGTTAATACTACAGACAGGACTGTTGTGAGGAAAATTGGACCTGAAATTGCACTAAAGAGGGTTTAAAATTAGCTCATCTGGCACAAAGTGCCAGAGTGAGCTATTAGGATCGCTTACTGTCTGGTGTCCATCATATGTCATCCTTTCATATTTTCCTTCAAACGACATCTCTTCTAAAACCACTAGGCCAATGTTGATAAAACTTGGCAGGGATGTGTTCCTTGCTTGAAGCCCTATCAAAGTTGTCAAAATAATTCCATTCCATGCAGAACTTTGGTTACCATGGTAAAGAAAAGGAAAATCTTTAAAAATCTTCTCAATAACTGAAAGACCAAGAGTGTACATATTTAGAATGTAACATTGCCTAGTGAACCTCTAGTAAGATTGTTCAAATCATGACCCCCAGAGTCAAAATTGACCCCGCCTGTAGGGTCACTTGATTATGTAGGAAATTTGTTTTAAATCTTCTTCTCTGAAGCCACAAGGCCTAGAGCTTAGATATTTAGCATTTTTTCAATCAGAAAAGAGAAATCTGAACCACCTGATACATATCACAAAATAGGTTTAGTGTTATGAAAGTCTACATGTTTTCCATTTATGTTCAAAAGACAAGCTTCTATTGTCAAACACTTTATGGTACTAGTATACTCGAACTCCATATTATCGGCGCATTCCTAGTATCGCCGTAATCATACTTTCGGGTATTTCCGAGTAATCGCGCCCTCTATTGGTGAATATCATATGCAAATTTGTGACTGGAAGTTCACGCTTGATCAAGCACCTCACTTTTTCTAGAAATGTCACATTTACTTGAAAGTTTGTGTTCATTTTCAAAAGCTACTTACTTTCACACCTTTCCAGGTGTTATTCAATGATATATCCCCCAAAGTACTGTTTACTTATTGAATAATGACTACAGGATATGTTTATTAGCATTTTGTCGTCTGCTATGACGTCACTCTGGCCGATTTTTTTATGGTATGGAAAGGCGGTTCTGTCTGTTTTTGCTTGTGAAATACTAATCAAAGTCAGTTAGAAATAATGATTTTTTCAAAGAATATCAATTATTTCAATATTTCTCAATGCATATCTTTAATTCCTAGTATGGGATTAAGCCATTTACTATGAAAAAGAATCACATAATAACTGTCAATGTGTTTATTTCTGTTCTTGGTAGTTTATTTATGGTTGGATTTTATGTTTTAATTTGGATATTTTATAAACTTATAAAGACTTTGACTAGAATTTTGTGAACAGTTTGAACTTGTTGCACACTTGCACACTTAAAGTTGGAATATATTCTGTAAATTGAGTTTTATATTTCTTAATTCTTTGGATATTAAGAGTGTTTGAACCTTAGCAGATAATTTTACAAGGCAAATCATTGCCGTTCGTATTTTTGGCGGATAAGGTGATCCATAGTTCGATTACGCTGATAATAGAGTGCTTTCCCTTGGATGAAATCTGAATCACTCAGGTGTATGGGTAGTTTGTTTTGTTTGACCTACTTTGTAAAACTTATGTATTTTGGTCGTAACACATGTCTTTGATGTTGCTGCATGTTGAGTAAATTGTTTATTTTATAAAAAAATGACGTAAGAAAACTGGTGTTGAGTTTAAACGCAAATGCGCCGATAATACAGCATTATGGGCTACTAGTAAAATCACACATTGCTTTACATTTCCAGAATGATACGGGAAAAACCAGTTTATACTTTGAATAGAGCTGTTACTGATTGTATATTACATCAGTCTAGATTTTACAAGGATAGTTCAATTTAATACTTGTGTAGAATTGTGTCTGTCTTCCAGATTTAAAGATTTCCCAGTTCTGAGACATTCCTGAAAAAAGATTATGGTCCACTTAAGGAAACAGCTCTCCTTGTCTTAGGAATGCCTTTGTTCACCAGAGGTAACTTGATAATTGATTCTGTTCGTTTCATTTTCACTTCTTGTGGCTCAATGCTGTTAAAAACTTGGCATCCACAAAAATTTTCATTTCCATTTTTACTGCATTTTCAACTGTACTACAAGTCCTAAAAGGTTTTTTGCACATGGTCTATTGATGAAATCTTAGAATTTTGATCAAAATTATAAGTAGTTGACTGCTATATAGCAGCTATATTCAGGCTACCATAGCTTTGTGGCAGGTGGCAGATATATTCAGGTGACCACCACTTTGTGGCAGGTGAGAGATATTTTCAGGTGACCACCACTTTACGGCAGATATATTAAGGTGACCACCACTTTGTGGCAGGTGGCAGCTATATTCAGGTGACCACCACTTTGTGGCAGGTGGCAGATATATTCAGGTGACCACCCCTTTGTGGCAGATATATTCAGGTGACCACCCCTTTGTGGCAGATATATTCAGGTGACCACTGCTTTATGGCAGATGGCAGCTATATTCAGACTACCACTGCTTTATGGCAGGTGGCAGCTATATTCAGACTACCACTGCTTTATGGCAGGTGGGAGCTATATTAAGGTAACCACCACTTTGTGGCAGCTCTATTCAGGTCACCAATACTTTATGACAGGAAGCAGCTATATTCAGGTGACAGTTAACACAGGTTTAGCTGTTGTTTTAAGATTACTGCATGCATTAACTGTGCATTGGACAGGATCTTAGTGTTGACATTTTAGTGTAACATGAATGGTTCCATAACATGCTACTTTAAAATAATATCTGATTTTTAGATCAGACATGGGCATTAATTGTGTAATATATTCTCTGCACAAAGCCATGAGCGCCTTGGTTGTGAAAAGTGTAATAGTTATTAAAGTAAAATCCTATTAAACATTCAAGGAGATGTGGGTCTTATGGGATTTTTTCAAAGCCACTGGTTTACTCGCTTCAGAATTTGCCAAAACTGCTTTATGCAAACTATATTAGTTTTCACCAATTATCTTCACATGGTGTCATTTCGTTTGTATTTGGTAACATCAGGTTTTGACATTCGAGACATCAACGACAGTGGCTGTGTACAAGTGATAATAATACATTTTTAGCTTATACCAGTCCTGCACAATACTGCTTCATATAGGAGTCGGAAATAAATAATTAATTAAAATGTTTGTTTATTATAAATGGCCAGCCATTTCTGATTTGTGTGACACCTCCTTTTCTGAGCACATTCACCTGCTGAATCCTATCCTTAAGTACCAGGCATCAGGCAGGTACAATGTAGGCCTACAGTAACCATTATTTAACTGGCTGGCACCTTTTTAACAAGGAGTCACGTGACTCCTTGTTTTAGTAGCCAATTTTGAAAACGACTCAGCGAAGGGCCTATTCGTTTGACGCAGGATGCGGCGTAAGCCGGGATACGCCGGTATATCCAAACCTCATTTCTCAAAATGCGCCGAATTCATCCTGGCTGTTAAAAATGAATAGAGCGGCGTACGCCGGCATGCGTCAAACGAATATCCCCCACAAACCCTGACAATTTGATCAGCCATAGGTTTCTCCTTTCGCCTGCAAAGTAGATGGACTTTAGCTGAAACGTGCGGGGATAGTGTTTGCGATCTCGACTTAAAAATTAATTAAAAGCCATTTCTGTTTCCAAATATATGTGTAAGTGCTTTAAATCATTGTAACACTATTAAATGTAGGCAAAATTCAGAATATCTAAATTACTACACCATCAGGCAGCAATGTACACTGATCCGACACTGCATACGGTTAGCGTTTACATGTCATCGACTGTTTAAACTCATTCTGCAATACAGCAACTAGAAATACAAACTTTATAAAGTGTCTCCCTCAGTCAGATATCAGCCAGTACTAACAAGAAATATCTCTTTTTAAAAAGATGAACGGCGTAAACATGTATACATAAACAAGTTATCAATATGCAGTCTATCTTTAGATCTGCGTTCACGTGATCAAAACAATCGTATTTCATTCACAACGCTTCCATTCATAGAATCTGAATGGTGAATGTGTAGCCTACTTAGGTTTCAAAGTAGTATAGGCTCTAAGATTAAGCCTGGGTTTAACATTTAGCTTTTCAAAGGATTTCTTAAAGTAAATTTAAATGTAAGGCTAATAGACTTTTTACAAGGGTTGCTATCTCCCCTTACCAACAAAAAATGTGATGAAATCAAACTGTGGGGCGCGGACTGTCGATGTGGTGCGGTAGTGAAAAATCAACAAAAATATTAGTTTGAATTCTGTAAATTTTCTTCTAATTTTTTTAATGAAATGTTTTCAAAAATCCGCTGAAACTTTCAAGTTAATGTAGATCTACGCTTTCTTTTATGATTTCTGATAGGATATTGTTGTTGTATGAGATAAACGTCCACTTAAAAAGTACATGTATTTGGTATGTTTAACGGATATTGTTCATCGATGCTAAAGTCTCGCAGTGTGCGACAAATAAGTTGAACTTGTATAAGAAAATACGAGAGTTGCCAATCCATGTGTATATAGGTCCGTGGCTACACTATATGTTTATACTGGAATTTTAAAAGCGTTTCGAACGCTTTATCATTTGGTAGCGTACAGATATAATTGACTAGAATGTATACTGCTATAAAATATATTATTGTATACAGTTTGAAGAACATTATTTATTTTACAAATATCTGAGAGCGAGCAGCTTTAAAGTGCTGAGTAGGTCATGTCACGTATTCCTGAAGGAAGGATGTCTCATAAACACAGCTGGTTCATAATCAGATATATAAAATTTAAAAGCACTGTATTTTACTTCATCAAAAAGTCTCGAGCAAAACTATGTTTTTGAAAAACAAAAACAAATGCAACATGATGTGTTATCAATGAACTACAGCTCTGTGATAAAAATAAACGGATAGTAACTAAAATCAAGTACTGCTAGCGAAGAATTGACACAAATGATCACTCATTGTCTGAAAGAAAACCCCCCTTGTGCGCAATTTTGCAGAGGAATCCTTGTCAGCACTTTCAGTGCTTTGATTTTGTTTGTATACATGCTTATTAGGTCCACCACCATCGGGTGAGGTATAGTTGCAGTACAACCCGCTGGCTGGCAGCTCACCAGGGGGAAGTTCATATGGAAGCTCCAGAGAAGGGTATGCTGTCACCGGAATGATGTTCACTCCAACCTACAAATTAACCAACCAATCACAGACCTGGCCCTGGTAATATGTAAAATTTCTTTTACCCTGCATAGTATGCACACCAACTACAAGTGGGGATCATCATAGAGCTCAGCTCTTCAGTGAAGAAGAGTAGGATTAGTGGAAAAATTGACGCCATTTGAATGGATTCTGCATACCATACACTGCCTTAGAACTTCCATGTGAATTTGCCCCAATCCACCATATCAGAACAGACCCTAGGGTCATTATGCCACGAATATTTGTAGGTCAATGTCATATTTGACAGAGTTGTGCCCCTTTTTGTACTAAGATTTTGTCATGCAAACTTAACGTTGGCTATAACTTTACCATTTCTTCATCAAACTTTCAAATTGCATTGCTTATGACAAAAGGGTTTAAAAAATTTATGTAGGTCAAGGTCATATTTGACAGAGTTATGCCCCTTTCTGTACTTAGAATTATTTGTGACAAAGTGTAAGAGGGTGACACAAGAGTTCTACTGAACACCCATCTAGTTGTATTGAATATGCATGTATTATGCAGTCACCTAATTACAGTGGTACTTTTGATGCGTCCCTTGGCAGGCTACTCTATCCAGGTTTGACTGTACATGTACTAAGTAGATCTACCACAGTAAAAAATGTTTCATATTGTACTTATGTAGTTTGATTAAGAGATTATGAAAAGCACTAAAGTATAGCCTTACCACACTGTAAGATTGTTTGTATTAATCTACACTATTTTAATGTGTATGTACATTTTACATGATTGTACTTGTATATATTTATCAAGTATTGTGTAATTAAGAATGAGAGCATTCAATATTCTTATTGTACTATATGATTATGTCTGTATTACATCGGACTTGTGAATTTGACTTTAGCCTCCAATATGTAAAATTTCAACGATTTATTTTATAGGAGAAATATTTTTTTCTACAGTCTTTGACTATGCAATTACTACCTGGATGTCAGAGAATTTCAACGATTTATTTTTATAGGAAAAATATTTTTTTCTACAGTCTTTGACTATGCAATTACTACCTGGATGTCAGAGATGAAAATATTCTTTCAGATCTTAAATTATCGCAATACTTTTTAGTTACCTATCGATGCATTTAAAAGCAGAATTCCACTTTTTTCTCACATTAGTACTGGTTGAAGTGGACATTGTCTTTATCAGATCCCCACATGCTGCAAATATTAAAGTTTATGTAAAGGATAGGGCATCTATGAAAATAATTTTGGTGTTCATGGAAGTGTAGAGTAAATCTGTATTGAATATTTGTTATGACATGTATATACATTGTTATGTTATATCTCAGACACATGTGGCAATAAATGTGTTAAAACAGTCGGGTGTGTGGTGTTATTCTAAAATTCTACACAATTAAATCTTATGCAAATCATTCTATTATGTTGCCAGATGGCTTTTATTTTATACTTCCTTGCACATGATGCAGAAACTTTTTTTCCAGTTTAAATGCCAGAAAGTCTTTGATAGTAAAATTTCTGTATGTTTCACCTGCATACAAGCGTGAAACTGTTTTTCTGAATCTGAATGACTCAATACTTCGTCTTGTTTCATTTTTAAACACAAAATTTGAGCTGTTTAATTCATTGAAATCTTCAATATAATCAGCACATAGAAATTAAAGAGACCATTTTTCAAACATAATTGAGATAATACATATACATGTTTTTGCATTTCCTGTAGATATGGACAGGAGATCATGTTTGGATATTCTATCATAAAATAGTAACATTGAGTCAGTTTATATTAGAGATTTAGTTGTTTAGAAAAGGCATTAAGACATTTATATGGTATTAATATATAACAATTGAACCAAGGCATTAGTAGCTTACATAAATCTTTTGTACCTTTATCTTTTACTTTGATCAGGAACATGTCTCTGCTTTGAGTATGGAAGTTCCGTAAGATGCACATAGCTTTTAAAAGAGAATGGTACAAGGGTATAACTTGCCGTAGTTATATAAAATGTTTTTTTTTATTCCTGCTGTATGTTGGAATATAATTAGCTAGGCAGAATTAAAAAAGTTTGGAATATAATTAGCCAGCAGAACCGAAAAAGTTATCATTTTATATAGTAACAGTACTGGTAACAATGTTGACATGAAGTGTGGGAACTTTCAATTTAGTGTTGTATAGCTGAGTTGAGTGTGAATTAACTTTTAGGTCAGGGTTTGTAAAGGGTTTGAGGCTAGTTGTCTTGCTACCGTTTGTTTGAGGAAGCCATGTTTTCAGACGGGATTGCCTCATCCAGTTTCCATGGAAACTTTGGAAAGCAGTCTTGTTATTTTTTGTAACCTTTATCCTTTCTTCAAGTCAGAACAACTTATCTTTGCAACTGTAGTAGAGTTTTTAAGGGGGGTCACTGGTGAGGTTTTGAATTTTTGCACTTTCAGAAATTTACATTTGCTGTACAGTCCAACCTCTCCACAACAACATCAAAGGGAATATCAATTTTTGTATGGTGTGGAGAGGTTGTTACTCCGGGGAGGAAAATTTGTTCAGATATTACAGCATTGGGAAATAAAACATATGTTTTTGTAGAGAGGTTTTTGTGTGGAGGTGTTGTTTAGAGAGGTTGGATTGTATTTCAAAAACTATGATTTAACTGGAAAAAAAAACAATTATGCAGTAGTAAACTTAGGCAATGACAATAAGAATATTTTAGTGCCAAAAAATTGAACATTTTTGAGAACAAAAATCAATATTTTGACCTTGCATTTTGTGACTAAATTGACAAAATTTTGCCATATCAACTCATTATTTTGAAATAGAAGTTGTGCATGGTCGCCTGTTGAAAGAAATGTCAAAATGCATAAAGATATGACAATGAAAAGTTTTAGATACATGATTGTGTCTGCTGCAGTAGGAGTTCATATTCATGCACAAAGGGAGATAATTCTCAAAAATATTTAGCTATAAAGTTTGTTCCAAACGTGCCTTGGGCTCAAATTGGCCCCGTCCAAGGGTCCACTTGTTTTATACAGACTTTTAAGTTTTATAAGGAAATACTTTAAAATCTTGTCCAAAACAATGATGCCTAGATCTTAAAATAGTTTTTGTGTTGCATTGCATAGTGGTCCTCTACCAAGATTGTTCAAATTATGCCCCAGGTGTCAAAATTGGTCCTGCCAGGGAGTAGCACTTGGGGTTCATGTTTTACATAAAAATATATACATGTGTATAGTAAACTATTTTAAAAAGTAAGAAACCGTAAAGCCTAGAACTTAAATATTTGGTGTGTAGCTTTCAGTGTGGTTATCCTCTATCAAGTATGTTCAAAGCGTACCACTGTGATCACAACTGGTACCACCCCAGGGTTCACCTCTTTTATATAGACTTTTATAAGGCGAACTATTGTTAAAATCTTGAACTTTTGGTTTCTTTACCAAGACCATATTGTTGACCTTGTAGAACGTCCAATGGTACACAGACGATCTTGGCCGTCGTGTTTTCGATTTGCACATGTTGACCTCTATTCAAATGTAATGTTTCATTTGATACCAATATACCGGACAATGAAAACCTATGACGAAGATATATTTAGACGCGTATACAATATATATACTTAATACATACTTCCGTGATTTAGATTTAAAAGGGTACTCTCCATCAGTCAGACTGATAGAAATGAGAACAGAGCCCAACATGTAACTCTGATGTTTCGAAGGCAAGTAACACAAAAATGTAAATTTCTCAAATAAAAAAGTTTTTCTAGCAGATCATCCTCCAATTGAAATGACATCCCATTAAAGTTTAGTGTCGGAGCTTTTATTTTGTGTGAAATTGTTCTGATAGAATAATGCACGGTTTGCAAAGTTCCAGTGGTATCCTTATTTTGTATTTTATTTCTTGTTAGAAGTCTATATATTGGAAAACCTGTAATAGCATATACAATGATAATGTACAGCATTTTATCACGGTTAAATAAGTCCTTCAATTGTACAAGTGGTAGTTTATACATGTAAATCCATGAACAACAAGCCAAGGTCACGCCACGTCGGAAAAATATAACAGAGGGAATGGATTTTGAAAAGGTCAAGTTTCACCTCTACTGATCTCAAGCTTACTTCGATACCCCGTTATTTGTAGTTCGTGTTCCACAGAAAGTAGAGGAAATGAAAAAATAAAAGAGAAAGATCGAGAAGAAACTTGTACCGTACCCGTTTTCACACCTGCTGCTTGCCTGGAGACCGACAGATGCGATACAAGAGATAACCTAGTTTTCAATACAGGCATCCCAGGTATCACACCTGTGGTCCCCGGGCTACCCCGTCCACCCCAGAGCACCCAGAGGGCGTCTGCGGGGTTGCTAAGGACGAGACCCAGGAACCGGGAACTTACTCGGAACACGAACATTCCAAGAGGTAACGAAGTAAGCTTTTGATCAATGTTGGTAAAATTTCACACTTGACAATATCCATTTCCAGTCTGTCATAGCTTCCGTAAATCCGGACGTGAGTCGAAGCCCACCGCTCACGAATCACATTCACTACAATTTTCTGAAAATGGGGGCGTTCCGACGAAACAAGGTTAAACTTTGCTTTATATACCTGCTAAGCTACGTCATATTCTGTTTATAGAGTATGCCTAACTAAAGGTATGTGCCTTCTTTTTTGCGAAACTGCTCAGATACTGCAGTCGTCATCAATATTTTGTTTTAGAACAAAATCTCAGAAGACCTTAAGTCAGGTTCATGGTCTTCAGATTCCCGGCTTTTGATAGTGCCGGTGATCTGTGCAGAATATATCAAGACAAAACATAAACTTTTAAAACTTACAAACTGAATACGTCTCCGAAACAAGCGGCCATATTTCAAACTAGTTTTACAGATAGGCCAATATCCCCATTGGTGACCCTCCAACAATATCATTATAGTGATTTTGTCGACTAAATGAAACATAGCCACTGGAGGGAAAGTAGCTGCAATAGGCCCTAATGATATGTGGTGAAAAAGCTTCTATTTTTAAAGCCTTTGTCCCAAGCAACCGTAATTCAGTTTCAAAATGATTGGAAAGGATTTCCTCGGGTGACCAAAGCGAATATCATGCAAATGAATAAGCAGATAGCTCATATGTACATTGTATATGTTTTTTCAAACAGAGAGACATTTGAAATTTTAAGAAAAACTTGAGTGGCCCTCTATCAAAATAGTCTTGACATTTTCATTCGTCAAGAGAGCGTGACCGATTGACCTCAGTAGGTGAGTTGTGTTTCTCATCAGAAGAACGTGATTTTGTTTGTATTTGTGCTTTTTTTTGGTTCCACCAACCTCGTTCGAGGTGTATTAATCGGTACGACCTGCAGTAGAACGTTAAAAACAGTTTTCCCCCATAAAAGCATTCTCGCGATTTTATTCGCCATTTGAAACGTGACGAGCGCATTTCATGCCGTTTGAACAAAATTGGTTGTATACCTTTAGCTTATAGATTTACGCTGCCATTGACAACGGAAATAAACAAGAGACCATAGAGTCAATATGTGCAATTTTTAATTTGCAGCTTAAAATATGTAGCAAGAAACCTTATTAGCTCACCTGAGCTGGCTCAGGGTGAGCTATTAGGATTGATGAATGTCCGTCGTCCGTCCACACTTAGTTCGTTAACACTCTAGTGGTCACATTTTTGCCTCAATTGTCACGAAACTTGGTCAGGATGTTTGTCCCAGTAATTACTCGGACGAGTTCGAATATGGGTCATCTCGGATGAAAAACTAGGTCACATGACCCAAAAATAGAAAAATCTTATTAAGGCTCTAGAGGCTACTGTTTCAGTCCAAATATCCTGGCAATTTGTCTGAAAGGTTGTTTGGTTGATTTCTAGCTCAAGTTTTAATATGGGTCACCTGGGGTCAAAAACTAGGTCACAGCCCAAATATGGAAAAACCTTGTTAACACTCTAGAGGTAACATTTTCAGCCCAAATATCCTGGAAATATGTCAGAAAGGTTGTTTCGATGATTTCTAGCTCAAGTTTTAATATGGGTCACCTGGGGTCAAAAACTAGGTCACAGCCCAAATATGGAAAAACCTTGTTAACACTCTAGAGGTAACATTTTCAGCCCAAATATCCTGGAAATATGTCAGAAAGGTTGTTTCGATGATTTCTAGCTCAAGTTCGAATATGGGTCATCTGGGGTCAAAAACTAGGTCACACAGCCTGAATATGGAAAAACCTTGTTAACACTCTAGAGGTAACATTTTCAGCCCAAATATCCTGGAAATATGTCAGAAAGGTTGTTTCGATGATTTCTAGCCCAAGTTTGAATATGGGTCATCTGGGGTCAAAAACTAGGTCACAGAGCCCAAATATGGAAAAACCTTGTTAACACTCTAGATGTTACATTTTCAGCCCAGATATCCTTGAAATTTGTCAGAAAGGTTGTTTCGATGATTTCTAGCTCAAGTTCGAATATGGGTCATCTGGGGTCAAAAACTAGGTCAAACAGCCCAAATGTGGAAAAACCTTGTTAACACTCTAGTGGTAACATTTCCAGCCCAAATATCCTGAAACTTTGCCAGAAAGGTTGTTTCGATGATTTCTAGCTCAAGTTTCAATATGGGTCATCTGGGGTCAAAAACTAGGTCACAGAGCCCAAATATGTAAAAAGCAGTTGTACTCGGGTGAGCGATAAAGGGCCATCATGGCCCTCTTGTTTATGTAAGCTAAACGAGGCAGTGTTATGCAATTAGTTCCGAATTAGCCCACTTTCTCCGGTTTTCTGTTTTTAAAAATAACAGGTATTCTTGTTACATTATAAAATCACGGTGTCTGCTGAATACCCATTCAATCTGAGCTTCGAATACAAACGTGAATATAAATCGAATTCTAGTTCGGGCAAAAGTAAAACCAAACTCTTGAAGTTCAGAGAACATTTTTACGATAAAGTAAATGAAATTAGTAGAGTACGTATAGGCAGTTTGAAGTCCTTGTGAACTCCCATAAACCTTAAATATATTTGTAAAAAGCTAGAAATTCAAAAGTTTATACATTACAAGAAATGGCAAAACATTTAACAATCAATCAAAAAAATTCACATTTATACACGGAGTTGGTAAAATTGATTCAGTGCACTGTGCAAAATTTGATTGAAATTGCGTTACTATTTTAATACATATTTAAGGTCCACATGGAGCTCTAACTGCCTATATAGCAGAATAGCAGCATTTAGCATTGATTTCAAGATTGTACTAATATGTCTCGGGTTAAAGTTTTGCCGGTGTAACGTTGTAAACTGACCCCCATAGAATAATGACCCCCCGGTCATTATTTTATATAGAATAGTGACTCCTTTCTATAAAATACTGACACCCCTTATAAAAGAATGACCCCCCCCCCCCGATTTTATCTATAAAATATTGACCCCCACCTAACCTATTACTAACATACTCTATATCAATTCAAGTCACTGTCGTGTTTCTATTGCTTATATTTGTTGTTGTTGTTGTTGTTGTTTCTGCTGCTGCTGCTGCGTCTACAGCTGGCACAACAGCAGTATAACTTAGAGGCCCCGCTAAGAAATAAGCGTACATCTATTGAAAATGAAATTTAAAATGGTTTTCATTTGAATTATCATTATTGTACTTAAAGAGAAGTATTACAATAATAGAAGATATACCTAAGTCGTTTTAAGGTTACTATAGAAATAGAGAGAACCGATATTTAGGCTGGAGGATAATTTGGTTTTGTTTACAAACAGTGTATTATCATCTTTTATTAGTCATCTGAAATGATTCTGGTCATGTTTTCTTGATAGAAATTGAGATCATCCTTTAGAAATAAAGCGTTTACGAAAATAGAAACATTTGGAAATATATTTTATATGCTGGTTCGCCATCGATTTTGGGCCTTTATATAGCCTATTTTACGGAGAAGATTTGTTTCTTTGCTTTTCCAGATATGGCATTTGAACATATTAAAAACGAAACTCTTTTAAGTCTACTTGAAAATGATTAAAGTTTCGTTTTTATTTTCAGACCGTAGCTTATTTAATTGTAAAAACTGTCGAACTTTGACATAGAAACCTCATTAAAACGATGTTTGTAAACAAATAAAGTAGTCCGTACCGCTGATCGCTAGGACCGCCCTCCCTTGCCAACGTTCAGTATCATTCCTTACCAACGTGCAGTACCGTAAAATACTGAACGAACTCTCTAAGGCAAAGTGAACGGGGCAATATGAAAGTATATAATAACATCTTTTATTAGTCATCTGAAATGATTCTGGTCATGTTTTCTTGATAGAAATTGAGATCATCCTTTAGAAATAAAGCGTTTACGAAAATAGAAACATTTGGAAATATATTTTATATGCTGGTTCGCCATCGATTTTGGGCCTTTATATAGCCTATTTTACGGAGAAGATTTGTTTCTTTGCTTTTCCAGATATGGCATTTGAACATATTAAGGCGTGACATTTCGTAGTGCTTAACAAACGTTGTTTTACTAGTATAATAGCCTAATATCTACACAGGTGATGTGATGTGTTGTTTTACCAAAGCAAACACCCTGGGACTTCTTGTTACAATTGTATTCCATACATTTTCAAATAAAAAGTTCTTTCGTTCTATAAAATCATCCTTATTATGCATAAAGCTCGCTCATTTTAATTTTTGGGGGTCTTTTTTGACCGAACATTAGACTTTAAAGCTCCCGAACCACCGATAATCGGAACTAGCAATAAAAAATTACTTTGCTTCAATTTTCAACGATAATGCTTTATTTACTTAAATTAGGTGATGCAAGCAAGCTGTATTTTTTATTGGCTGTAACAATTATACTAAGAAAAACACATTTTAATGTTAAAAAGAAATTTTAAAATTCTCGAAAAATCGAAGGTTCAGCAGCTTTAAGCTTACTTGATAATTGTTCATTAATAGGCACCCCCAAAGTCCCAGACATGACCCCGTAAGCGACGTTACCCGATGGTTTACAATATCTTGTATAGATTGCTATTAAAATTACAGAATTTTATAAATCCCGCAAGGTCACTGCTTCACTGGCTTCCGACCAGGACCCGTATCCATAATCATACCCAAGTAAAAAAAATCCTACGTAAGGCTTTATTTACAAATAATTCTTATTATTTTCCTATTACTAACTTATTCTTTCTTATCTATTCACTTAAAATAAACGTACTAAGTCTAAAAATTTAGTTATTGAAAACATAGAGATTATGGGTAGAATCTTAGCTTATACCAAATTTTATTTAAAGTTAGGAATGATTGTGGACACCGTCCCTCGACAAGCACGTGTTTATGGTTTGAAGAGACTTTGATGGAAAAAAAACTTGTTATGGGCGGGTTTTGAACCCACGACCTGTGGATCCGAAGTCCGCCTCCCGTCCTCTTACACTCGACCATGAAGCTGTACCGGATGGTCATTTTAGATATTATTCTGTATCAAAAGATCAAGTTCCTGGTAAATCTGAACGCTTTTACTCGGACAATGATAAACCGGTACAAACTTCACAACATTATACAAACATTTCATTAATATTGACGGTCCATGAACTCAATGGATTATTTTGGAGAGTACAAATATTTGGTGTGTTGAAAGATCAAGAAAATCCCATATTATAACAGGGGTCAGTATTTAAAGAAAACAGATAATATTTTTTTGTTCCATAGGATAACTTTGCCTTTGGAGTCATGATATTATTAGGACCGGGTGTCATAATATTATGACCGGTGGTCATAATCGGAGATCATATTATTATTTTATTTTTATATATTATAATTTTATGACCCCGGACAAGTTTGGTGAAGATTGCGTCAAAATGTGATTTCTAAAGCATTCACATGTTTTTTCTAAGATTTGACCTCGTGACCTATTTTAGACCCCACATAACCCAGTTTCAAACGTGACTAGATATCATTAAAATATTTATTTTGACCAAGTTTGGTGAGGATCAGGCAAAAATTGTGACCTTGTTTTTGACCCCACATGACCCAGACTTGACCTAGATTTTATAAGGTTGATATTTGACCAAGTTTGGTGATGATCGAACCAAAAATGTGGCCTGTAGTTAAAGTGGCTTGCCAGTCTTCTCTGACGTAGGGCGACGCCACAATGGTCGAAAAGTAAAGATAATCATATTGCCATGATTCCTCGCTATGCATATACAATGAGACCTTCGGTTAATTGTGTATGTTTCAGATTTTTCGTATTCCATTTCGTTGCCTAGCAACGGGCTTTTTTGTGCAACTGGTGAATATTTAAGAATTCTTTTGCATGAATTGCTTATTCTTTTTGTGCTAAATGATTTCTAAAACCACTTTTCGAATGCTCGTGAAAAGGGAAACAGAATGATAATTATAAGTTTGTTATTGATAGTTCCATTAGTTTCACTGTGTGGGGCGTTTAAACGTAACAAAACGCGCAAATTTTGGGATGCAAAAGCATCACCATACAAACTTTGGTGAGAGATTTGGTCTACGGAAATGATTCAAACCACTTGTCACTTACAGTTATTTTGCTTAAATATTTGGTTGGAGTTGCCGAGTGGTTAAGGTCGTTGACTCCTAATCCAGCGGCCCGGGTTCGATTTCCAGGCAGGGAAGCTGGAAATTGTGAAACACATGTTTCCCACTCAACTAGAGGAGTTCTGGTAAGCAACCCAGCGTTACTGGATTGAAATCCAGGCATCCTCGCCGCCTGAAAACTAGCCAATTCTGGGCGTTAAACTGAATATGAATAATATGAATATGAACAAATTTATGAAATAGAAAATAGGGGTCTTACCGTCAATTTTTTCACAAACAGCAATTACATTAAGATTTTGTAACGTTGAAACTTGTGTTACGTCGAACGACGTTTAGGCTACTTCAATGATGCACGCGATGCAAATATTTACTTTTACCGCATTTTGTGAAATATTTCACGGAAAGACCCCCTTTTTTATTTCATAAACTTGTTCGGAATTTTCCTAGCAAAAAGACTGCGTAAGTCGTTAGTAAATTGAATCGTTTTTCGTAGACCAAATCGTTCACAGAAGCTCGTATGGTACTACTCTAAGGTCAAAAGAATCGCGCATTTTTAAAAACATTTAACGCCCATCATAGTGACATTTTATGAAATTTCCGATTGACAACACTGACTTATATCATTCTGTTTCCCTTGTCAAGAGCATCCGAATGTTGTTTTTGAAATTAATGCAGCGAAAAAAATAAGCCATTTTTACTCCAGATACTTCAATTTTTCATTAATTGTACGAAACAGTCCTTTGCTAAACAAAAAAGGAATATAAAAGATCTGAATCGTACAAAATGAAGGAGAGGTGTCCTTGTATATGGATACTAAATATCAGGGCAATACGATATCTTTACTTTTCGACCATTATTATGTCGACCGACGTCAAAGAAGACTGGCAAACCACCTTAATGCACTCTATTCATCGAATTGCGGTAGCATAACAACGCATCTTAAAAACCAGCTATACCGGCTGAGGCCGATGTTGTTGTTGTTGTTATTTCCCAGTTTTATGACCCTCCCGCCTCTTTACGAGGACATTATGGTGTGGACATACCAGCTTTACATGGTGGAGGAAGACCCCAGGTGCCCCTCCGGTCAATTTTCAGGCTCGGGCGGGCACATGGGTAGAACCACCGACGTTCCGCAAGCTAGCTGGTTAGCTTCCTCACATGGAAGATCTTGACCGTGAGCCTCGGTGGCGCAATGATAGCGCGCTTGCTTATAAAAGCGGATAAGTCTCACCAAAGGGATATTGTTTCGCCTTATCAAACCTTTGCCAATAGAAACAGATGACCTAATGGAATTGGGACACATAAAGGAATCCTTTTGCAACTTGAAACCCCTGCAACTTTCAAGGTACACGGTAGAACATACTTAGAACATAGATCACGAAACCCTTGCTTTAAAGGTGCATGACTTTTTGTTTAGAACATGTTTTAGATCTAAATCTTTTTGTTACCTATAAAGGTATCATGCTTCAAGTATTTCAACAGGCTTAAGATTTATTTTTTCAAGATTTTTCCCAGATTCGTTGAGATAGTACCTTTAACAGCCTCGTAACTTTGTGACATCGCATTATGTTACGCATACATGCATATAATTATTAATTTACCTTCTGTACAATGTAGTGTAAGCATTCTGGAACTTAAAGTAACGGTCATTTTGTCCGAAATTTTAGAAGAAACATCATTTTGTTATTGCATCCAACATGTTGCACTAATTTCGTAATAGCATGGGCTCGCGGGCTCATTACGAAAAAATGCTATTGACGGTAAAATAGTTCATTTTCTGGAGTGCAAGATTGTAAAAAAGGCAATTCATACGTGGAAAAGCACAATGTTTTATGCCACCCCTGAAAGTGATGTCAAATACCCTTAACCTTCTTTATGTCACCTATATGTCACTCATATATACCTCCAAAAATAGGCGAAACGGGTGTGGGGTAGCCCAGTGGTTTTATTACCTGTGACGCTCCTCGTCGTTAGAAATTATTCAAATTTCAGTATATTGTTGAAGAGACATCCTTCTTTGGATTTGGGGTATTTGTGTCACTTTTCAGGCGTTTTTAAGTAGAAAAAGTAAACAATTATATCAATATAAGGCACAAAATATGCAAATCGGTTGTGGGGAAGTCCCATGTTTTATGACCTGTGACGCCCATGACAATAAGATGTTGTTCGAATTTAAGGGCCATAACTCCCGAACGGGTGGAGCAAATCCATTTTTTCTTTCTGCACAACTAGGCATAGGTAGTAGCAATCCCTGAAAGTTTGAATCAATTCCGTCTAATAAATGAAGAGTTGCGGTCACAAAAAAAATGTGGCACGTACGCACGCACAGACGCACGCACGGACGGGTGCCAATACCATATTCTCCTCCGATGCCTATCGGTGGGGATAATTATGTTGTAAGTGTACCTTACATGGGTTAGGGTTACGGTTTTGGTTAGGGGGTCTTTATTCTATAGGGGGTCACAATTCTATGTGAGGGTCATTTTTCTACGTGTGGGGGAGTCATAATATTATGACCCCCCCGGTCATAATATTATGACCGGGGAGTCACTATTCTATATATAAAATAATGACCGGGGGTCATTATTCTATGGGGGTCAGTTAACAACGTTACACCGGCAATTTTATTGTTTGTTGCGTTTTATGAAGACTAAAATCCGCTGTGAAATGTGTCCATGTAGTAACAATCAATGGCAACTAAGTTTAATGTGTAGCATAATGAAACTTGATGGTATCAGATAGACCCCGATGGTATTGTTTTGCTTCCGGTCCATAGGGTGCTAGTCCCTAGTCAAGATACATGTGCATTTCTGGTGAGAAAACAGATTTTAATTCACACTGTCAGTGTTAAATTTGTTTCAGACAACAACTCTTGTCATACAACCCTCGCACTCGAAAAGATATCCCAACAGTTTTTTCTAGTCAGACCGTTGTGACATGAGAAATGTAAGACCCGTGAAATACGTATCGCTACACCGGATACACTAAATTCAGTGTTTCCGCGAGAGCGCGTTTTCTGCGGTTTTGACGCACTCATTTTGACGTAACAGAAATAGCAAAGAGCGTCTGCTATGACGCAATTAAAATGTGTATGATCACATTACTACAAAAACAACATTATAAAACCTCTCAAAATGCTTCGAAATGCAAGATAAATTGTTTATAAAATACGCTTCCGGTATGGGATATGTCTAATTGTGACCCTATTCTGTCGTCGTTGTCGTCTGATTTCAGATAGACCCGCATTTTGTACCATTACGTTTTTGTGTGTGTTGATTCTTCTGATACCGTTATCATGGTATCGTAGACGCACAACAAGAGATGGTCAAAGAACCTTAATAGGGGAAACAAAAACGTCTTTCTGAGTGATTCTAATGATTATTTTGTAGTAATTTCGATCAGACTGTCACTGTTGAAAGGGGTTTCAGTGTGCCAAATAATATCCAAGTTTAATGTCTATGGTTGAATGCACTTATGAAAAATTCGCTTTGTGGACACATTTGACTTTTGAGATGCAGTGACAAAATGGAAAGCATCCAAAGAGAAACAACTTTTGTCTTGCCAACCCTTTGATTACCCACCATTTTGTGACGTATCACATAGTATAACATATAGTCATGCCTTTTATTTTTTTACAATAAAGGGTATGACCCTCAAAATTTCTAAATGACCCCCAAATTCTGATACAGGGAATTAGCACCCAGGTTCTTCCTCCTCCACGAAAGCCGGAAGTTGCAATATGACCTTAGCTGTTGGGTGCGACATTAAATCCGAATTCATTGGCACAATACAATCAACCTTATGGGCATATCCCATAACTTTTGAATGACATTAAAAGTTGTTCAAACCATAAATTTTCAGTTCAGTTTTGTCAAAATCCATTTCTCAGTTACGATTCACAGCTTAATACTTCATAGGGTAGTTGAACATAGTCACTGAATGCCATAATGTAAGCACATGGGTTCCTATCTCAAAAGTAAAGTTTACACAAATGGTGAAAGGTCAAAATTTGTGGACAGTTGTGTCTCCAGTTTATAACTTTACTCGTGCAAGGGTTGTCCTGATATTTACACATGTATGTGTGCAGACTGTGTTGTTCAGAGACAGTCGATCCTCCAACACTTTCAGTCCTTTGATTGTTAATTGTCTTCAGTTTTGTATGTAACACCTCTTGCATTATACAAATTCTATAACTCTGTTGTGCCGTTTTTCATACAACCTTCGTATACGCACGCACACAATTCGACTGTCTATAGACCAGACTACAGCATAAGCAATATTGAAAATAATATTAAAAAATACATAGGCTTACATAGGAAAAACTTGTTCAAAGCATGACCCCCGATCAAAATTGACCAGGGGGTCGTATTATTTAATTGACTTTATATAAATTTCTATGTGAAATCTATAAAAAAATCTCTGAACCCACAATCATGGTCTTGACCCAAGACATTTGGCACAATACCTCTACAAAAATAGATTGAATCTTACCCCCAGCTAAAAATTTACCCAACATGGGAGTCGCTTGATTTCACATAAGAATATACTTTAAAAATCGTCATGTCTAGACCACAAGGCCTAGAGCTTAGATATTTGGAATGTAGCATTATGTAGCGGACCTCTACGAATGTTATCCAATACATGACCCCAAGGTCAAAATGCACATTTCCTGTGCTGCAATGTTTGACCTTGCATTATAGCTAGCCAATGTTAGCCAGGTGAGCAATATAGGGCCATCTTCCATTTTTGTGTTCTATTTTTAGCTCTTGGCCATTATATGCAGTGGAGCAAAACCGTTAATAGATGACTATCCAAGGGACAATCCTATGAAGTTTGGCCCAGATGTCATTTAAGGATTTTCTATTTTTAGGTATGACAGCTTCTATGAGCAGCAGAGGGAACCCGTTTGAGCAATTTTGGAAGAGGACCAACCAAAACAAACCTGTGAAGTTTGGTTGAAATAGGCCGAGTGGATAAGATGTTATTTTAAACGGTTTTCTATTTTTAGCTCTGGTGGCCATTATGTGCATTGGAGGGGAACCATTTGAGCAATTTTGGTAAAGGAACATCAAAGGAACAATGAGGTAAAGATTGGTTGAAATTGGCCCAGTGGTTAAGAAAGATTATGTTTGAAGCAAATGTTTATGACACACGATGCACACCGACGGACGAGGAACAACACATGGCCACAATAGCTTACCATGAGCACTTTGTGCTCAGGTGAGCTAACTGACTGACTGATTGGGGTTGCTTACACTCGGTACTTGACACCGAACATTGGGTGAACTAAACACAAGTGATGTAAATGTATTTCCAACATGTTCTCGCTCATGCAATTATTTCTAAATTATTTCCAATTATTTCCAGATATTATTACTTCCATAACAAGAGCCATGTTACACATGGTTAATCCCCCCGCCAGGAAGAAGTTACCTGAAGGTTGTACTTTCGTACATTTTACTTGGTGAGAGAAAATTCTTAAAAAGCCGTATAGTTATGGCCATGCTGAGTACAGTTTTCAAGTAAGTGGAAAAAGAATAAGGCAATGAAGAGAAGGTTTGCAAAATTATATTAATGTTCATTATCAGTATAGGTATGATATTTTTCTATTTGACTAAAAGTAGGCAAGGTAGAGTTATTGTTCTTGCACACTGCACTTCCTACCAATGTGCTATGTCAGTGTATTAAGTTTGAAGAAAATCCCTCAAGTACTTTTGGAGTTATGCTCCGAATTTTTTTTTCAAGTAAACCTGATAAAGGGGAATAACTCTAAAAGTAGGCAAGGTAGAGTTATTGTTCTTACACACTGCACTTCCTACCAATGTGCAATGTCAGTGTATTAAGTTTGAAGTAAATCCCTCAAGTACTTTTGGAGTTATGCTTCGGACAAGTAAATCTGATAAAGGGGAATAACTCTAAAAGTAGGCAAGGTAGAGTTATTGTTCTTGCGCACTGCACTTCCTACCAATGTGCTCTGTCAGTGTATTAAGTTTGAAGAAAATCGCTCAAGTACTTTTGGAGTTATGCTTCGGACAAGTAAATCTGATAAAGGGGAATAACTCTAAAAGTAGGCAAGGTAGAGTTATTGTTCTTGCACACTGCACTTCCTACCAATGTGCTATGTCAGTGTATTAAGTTTGAAGAAAATCCCTCAAGTACTTTTGGAGTTATGCTTCGGACAAGTAAATCTGATAAAGGGGAATAACTCTTAAAGTAGGCAAGGTAGAGTTATTGTTCTTGCACACTGCACTTCCTACCAATGTGCTATGTCAGTGTATTAAGTTTGAAGTAAATCCCTCAAGTACTTTTGGAGTTATGCTCTGGACAAAACTTTTAAAGTAAATCTGATAAAGGGGAATAACTCTAAAAGTAGGCAAGGTAGAGTTATTGTTCTTGCACACTGCACTTCCTACCAATGTGCTCTGTCAGTGTATGAAGTTTGAAGAAAATCCCTCAAGTACTTTTGGAGTTATGCTTCGGACAAGTAAATCTGATAAAGGGGAATAACTCTAAAAGTAGGCAAGGTAAAGTTATTGTTCTTGCACACTGCACTTCCTCCCAATGTGCTATGTCAGTGTATTAAGTTTGAAGTAAATCCCTCAAGTACTTTTGGAGTTATGCTCTGGACAAAACTTTTAAAGTAAATCTGATAAAGGGGAATAACTCTAAAAGTAGGCAAGGTAGAGTTATTGTTCTTGCACACTGCACTTCCTACCAATGTGCTATGTCAGTGTATTAAGTTTGAAGAAAATCCCTCAAGTACTTTTGGAGTTATGCTTCGGACAAGTAAATCTGATAAAGGGGAATAACTCTTAAAGTAGGCAAGGTAGAGTTATTGTTCTTGCACACTGCACTTCCTCCCAATGTGCTATGTCAGTGTATTAAGTTTGAAGTAAATCCCTCAAGTACTTTTGGAGTTGTGCTCTGGACAAAACTTTTAAAGTAAATCTGATAAAGGGGAATAACTCTAAAAGTAGGCAAGGTAGAGTTATTGTTCTTACACACTGCACTTCCTCCCAATGTGCTCTGTCAGTGTATGAAGTTTGAAGAAAATCGCTCAAGTACTTTTGGAGTTATGCTTCGGACAAAATTGGGACGGACGCACGGACGGACGGACAGACGGACGAACGGACGAAGACCATTTCTAATATCCCCTTTGCCTTCGGCAGGGGGATAAATAAAAGGGCTCTATGATAGAAGAAATTGCACAAGTGTCAAAAAAGAACTGCAACTGTACCATATGTCTGATATTTTAAAACTTTATACTTGTCAAATTTAATTGAGATTTCACACAATGAAGCTTCTTTACAAAAAATTAAGAACTTGTAAGTTTAACAGCTGCAATGTGATAAACATAGGGATCTAGTAGAGATTCTGACCCTGTTCATTAAAATAATCCATAAGAGGCTTCATCGCAAGGGACTGCTTTCCCATCATGTACACAGTAGTTTTCATAGCTTGCACTACACATATTCTGCAATGGTCAAGGAAAGGATGGAATGTTTTCATAGAATATTTTTTTAAATAGTTACTAGAGCCATCATCATCTGTAATTTTCTAGAATAAAAATGCTGCAGGCAAGAATAGCACAGCATCTTTCAACTACAAGTCAGCAGAAAACATTTCCAGGGCATCAGGAAAACCACGAGGCTGTAAGATTCAGTAAGGCGCAGATGTAAACTAATGTAAATCCTATGCTAGTTTTGTAAGTCCACCTTTATCAAAGCTACCACCAACAAAACCTCTGGTGCATAACTTAACAACATTGAAAAAGATGCTGTAAGATTTCGTGACTTGTCATACACTTTTAGTCGCTTGTGAAACAAATTTAAAAGGCTGATTTTTACTAATTCAAGGTCTGTAACTCTCCCTTTACTTGGTGCAGCTACAAACAAAACCCTAAATACACAACTTTACATCCTGAGTAACACTGCTGTTTTGTTTCATGATTTTTTGCATTATACATTTGGAGTTACACGAGACACAAGGACAAGGTCTGTTCACTACATCCTATATACTTGATGTAAAAAGGGCCAGAATTCTAGTAAACTGGTTGCAGCCATAATCCTTCCTTTAGGATCATTTTCATGTCATGGTCTTTGATAAATTTGAAGAAATTTCTCTAAATAGTGTGTGAGGAGTTGGACATGCAATATTTCAGGATATATGGACAGTAGTAACACAGTAAGCCCACACTTTATGGGGGCATAAAAATGCATTGAGTGGCTGAAAATGAAATGGAGAAGTTGAGAGGTATAACTGAACTTTTAAAAGGAGTAAATGCGATTTTAAAAGAAATAATTCTAATTTCAAACATAATAAATGAAATCAATTTTCAAAAGCACAAGCAACAATGTAGAATATATTTCATATTTATTTCTGCCCAGAATAACAAATACAATGTATTAATGACACCAACAAAAGTTACTCCTAAACTTTTTATTACAAAAAGAAGTAGCCTAACTATGAAAAAGTCATCGTTTTCTTGTTTGCAGATAACCTAAACAACCAATCGTATCATTATAGAAAGGGGTTATAGTTATTCTACTGCTATATCATCAAATCAAAAATTGAAGTAGAATAGACCCATGGTCAAAGGATAAAATTTATACAGTTTCCATGACCTGAACATCGTAAAGGTTGTTTTATTTACCAGATTTTCACTAATTTTTACAACGAACTGTCTCATGAAGAGGTCATTTCACTTAAATTTCTATCTTAAGATTGGTTTAAGTGGGCTATCTAAGGAGTCATGAAATAAACAATTACATATTAAAAATAACAAGAGCTGTCCATAAGACAGCACGCTCGACTATTGTGAGTGTTTGCTAATAAAACAAAACTTTTATCAGTGTAATAGCAAAACAAAATTCTGCTAACTATTAAGTATAAACTAGGAAAGTTGAATCATAAAAAAAGTCAAAATCTATAACTATAGATTTAATTTTTGGTAAATTAATTGTTTGATACAAAATTTACCCTGAACACTATTGCAAGGTTTGATATAACTACCATAAGTGGTTACTGTGATATGTGCATGATAGTACCTTGCATGCAAAACTTTACCAAATTTTCAAAGTCAAACAAGGGCCATAATTTGCACTAAATTTAAACAAGAATTTTCTGTCTTGACTGTGTGACACCTCTTAAGACATTAAAAAGTTTCAAGTCAATATCATAAGTGGTTACTGAGATATGTGCATGATAGTACCTAGCAGGCAAAACTTTAACCAAATTTTCAAAGTCAAACAAGGGCCATAATTAGTACTAAATCTATACAAGAGTTATCTGACTTGACTGTGTGACACCCCTAGAGACATTAACGAAGTTTCAAGTCAATATCACAAGTGGTTACTGAGATATGTGCATGATAGTACCTAGCAGGCAAAACTTTAACCAAATTTTCAAAGTCAAACAAGTGCCATAATTTGTACTAAATTTTTTCAAGAGTTATATGCCTTGATTGTATGACACCCCTAAAGACATGAACAAAGTTTCAAGTCAATATTATAAGTGGTTACTGAGATATGTGCATGATAGTACCTAGCAGGCAAAACTTTAACCAAATTTTCAAAGTCAAACAAGGGCTATAATTTGTACTAAATTTTTTCAAGAGTTATCTGCCTTGATTGTATGACACCCCTAAAGACATGAACAAAGTTTCAAGTCAATATCATAAGTGGTTACTGAGATATGTGCATGATAGTACCTAGCAGGCAAAACTTTAACCAAATTTTCAAAGTCAAACAAGGGCCATAATTTGTATTAAATTTTTTCAAGAGTTATCTGCCTTGATTGTATGACACCCCTAAAGACATGAACAAAGTTTCAAGTCAATATCATAAGTGGTTACTGAGATATGTGCATGATAGTACTTAGCAGGCAAAACTTTAACCAAAGAAGCAACGCCGACGCCGACACACAAGTGACTGTAATAGCTCTCCATATTCTCCGAATAGTCGAGCTAAAAATGTTTACAATGAAATAATTGTGTCATAATTAAGGATCTCTGGAACAGTTACTACAAACTGTTCTACATTAAGAGTTAAGCCTAATTATAAAGCACTGTGTATCATGAAATTTTATTACAATGTTAAATTTCAAAATACCGGAAGAGGTTTGGAATGGTTAATTGATCACTTCATTGGTTTTCATAAGACTGAAAAAAAAACAACAAAAAACAACTTGGACACAAAGGAAAAATACCTCATAAAATATTAAATTTCATAGTTTTGTTTTTCTTGTCACAAAGATCAGCAAATGCATTTTATAATACATGAACTACTGGTTAAATCTAAAAATCAATTAGTGGGCAGCTTTGTTATCCAAAATAATTGCAATATATTCTTTCTTATCGCTCACCTTGGTACAAGTCCACATGCCTGGTGGAAGATCACTAGATAATGTTATATACCAAATAAGTTTTCCTATATACACCTTTGTAAAACAAATGACCCCCCCCCCCCCGGGCAAGGTCAATTTTGACCCCAGGGGCATAATTTGAACAAACTTTGAAGAGGTCTACTAGGCAATGCTACATGCCAAATATCTAAGCTCTAGGCCTTGTGGTTTCTGAGAAAAAGATTTTTAAAGTTTTCCCTATATAAGCCTATGTAAAACTAAGTGACCCCCGGTGTGGGGTCAATTTTGACCTGGGGGTCATAATTTAAACAATCTTGGTAGAGGTCCACTAGCCAATGCTACATGCCAAATATCTAAGCTCTAGGCCTTGTGGTTTCAGAGAAGAAGATTTTTAAAGTTTTTCCTACATAAGCCTATGTAAAACTAAGTGAACCCCGTGTGGGGTCAATTTTGATCCGGGGCTCATAATTTGAACAATCTTGGTAGAGGTCCACTAGCCAATGCTACATGCCAAATATCTAAGCTCTAGGCCTTGTGGTTTCAGAGAAGAAGATTTTTAAAGTTTTTCCTATATATTCCTATGCAAAACTAAGTGACCCCTGGTGCGGGGTCAATTTTGACCCGGGCCTCATAATTTGAACAATCTTGGTAGAGGTCCACTAGACAATGCTACATGCCAAATATCTAAGCTCTAGGCCTTGTGGTTTCAGAGAAGAAGATTTTTAAAGTTTTTCCATTTGTTGCCATAGCAACCAGAGTTCTGCATGGAATGGAATTCTTTGAACAATTTTGGTAGAGCTTCATGCAAGGAACATTCCTGCATAGTTTTATCAACATTGGCCTAGAGGTTTCAGAGGAGATGTCATTTGAATCAAAATGTTGACGGACGACGGACAATCATCGATCAGAAAAGCTCACCCTGGCGTAGCCAGGTGAGCTAAAAATAATAAACCAGCATTACCGGGTATATTAGATTCAGTTCATAGGTACTTCACTTTGTCAGTAACAACACATGAGAATGATGAATTGGTAGAAATGCTGCATTTTCAATCGGAAAAAAAGCCGAAAACTAAAACTTCCAACCAAGTATGTTAGTGTTCATCTGTCTTGTTCTATAGAAAGTAGCAAGCCTCCTGTTACTACCTCTTGTCACTCTTTCTATCTTCTATTTGAACAGAATAGATATACAAGTTGTGTCCCTACATTCATCTCTTCCAAACCGGAACTACTTTTAGTAATATTTGTTAGGAAACATACACATCTTTACATCATTCACACAGAAACAAGACAAAGCAAACCCGACCTCATTTGTCAAAGACTTAAAAATTGATGATTTAAAAACAAATATGTATACAGATGGACCAAGGATGATAAGGTGAAAGATTTGATTCAAATTTGTCACTCTTTGAGTTGACTACACATGCAAATTAATTTCAGAGAATATCATTGATATCATATTTATAAACTACACTTCAGTGGTACATATTGATCATGTGATCAACATTATGACCATTCTACAAATTTTTGTTAAGAAATATGCTACATGCAAAAATAGTGCATCATCACAAAAAAATCAGGTCTTTTAAACAAACTGATGTAATTATAGTGCTCCGGAAACTAAAGGAGGCCATTTACAATGACTTTTGAAAAGATTATTTAAATGGCTGTGTTTAATAATAGCCTGTTTTCTACAGCCACTAATATCCAGTCAAAAGAAAATGACAGCAGCCATATACGCCCAAAGAATATGCTTTTAAATAGGGTGGGCTCTTGCTGCCCCAGGCAAATACCGGGTAAACCCTTCTTCTCCCTCCCAATGCAAGGGTCATAGGGGCATCAACTCTATACAATAACAAACACTTTAACAAGGCTCAACTGATATCACATTACAATGTGGTAGGGTACATATGGCTCTTGACAGAAATGCTTTCTTAAATATTTTTAAACCTGACAATATACCACAAAACTGGTATTAACCCCTAATAGTGGAATGAACTCAACCAACTTCATAATGCTAAGTTTTACTCAAACCATAACCCTTTAATGTCTACATGAAATGTACAGAAGAAGGACCAGTACCGTGACATAATACATCCCTTTGGGCATATAAACATCATCTGTAGTTAGCAGCTACCTCACTTTCAAAATTTTACTAGGCTGCATGCTTAAATTCAGTGTAATTGTACTTTAAAGGTATGTGAAAGGATAAACTCTGTCCAATGTGACTGCATTTAGTAATATGTAGCTTTTCTGACCACTGGGATATATGGCACCAAAATTGAATGAAAGCAACTTTTAACATTATATACACATGTACAAAGAAAATATCTTAGCAGTTGAAGAGAGTGATGTAGCTTTGAACTAAAGGATACATGAAGTCTTCAGTTTACATAACAGCAACTACAGTAAACAGCATTGGCAGCAATCAATTTATCTAAACTTGTGAACATTATATTCATCTATATTTTTATTTGTTATTGAAAGTTTAGTATCAATCACTGATCATGTCTATTACTGGCATGAATAATCATTTTCCGTCTTATTAGTTAACATTCAATTTCCTTTTTATCAGTGAAAAATCAATATCCTTTTCTATCAGTGAAAATTCAATTCCCTTTTTATCAGTGAAAATTAAATTTCCTTTCTATATATAAGTGAAATATTGGTGTACATTCTATTTTATTTCGAACAATCACTTTCTTTTCTAGTAGTGCAAATTAAATTTAATTTCTACTTGTGAACATTCAATTTATTCCCATAATAAAATGTAAGTCAACCATTAAAATCACTTGTACTGGTGAACATTCAATTTAAATAGTGAACATTCCATTTCATTTGTAGTAGTGAACAATAACAACATACACTTTTTGAAACTATGCAATCAACATATTATGTAACTGAAACATTTGACCCAAGTGAAATCTACTAAAATATTCATCATCTGAAAGGTGCAGTGAAAAAGTTACTTCGGACAATGAATATAACTACATATTAATAGATGAGTAAACAACACAATCTTGATCCCGTAAAAACTGCATAACAACCATCAAAACATGTCTGTGTGACACAGAATATATACAAAAGTTAAAATCTCTATTTTATAGAATATATACACCATGGTTTAACATGTATAATGCTTATCATCATGGATTATTATATAAAACAACGACAGAAACGATAACTTATAAATATCAAATCTACCAGCAGGAACTGCTTTTTTGAAACATTGGTTTTAACATAAATTAAAAACAGATTTTTTACAATATTTGGGTTACGGCAAAGCAATCAAACAGTTATGTACTCTACATTGTTAAAATGTGAAAAAAGCACGACAGACCAAGTTTGATATACATGTATATCTCAACTTTTGAAAGTCTTATAAATGGCAGCACATGGTTTCTAAACAATTTCTGTGCAGTACATTTGTACATGCACCTTCTCAAAATGGAAGCTACTCCTTTAATACAGGCTCTGTCTCAGGTTTCTGCAATTTAAAGGGCTATGATTGCTACAATAACTTATCTGTGGTCAGTCTCAAACTGGTGACTTCTGATTGGCCAGTTTTCAATCTAATCTAACTTTAAGCCAGTAAGAAGCCAAAGGTTGTATAAAACAACACTGAAGTAAGTCCCCAATCTACAATGTTATAAAGCGAGTCAAACTTGTGTTAAATACCACTTCTGAACAAGGATCACCCTCCACATAAAGAGCAGCAAGGAGTTAACAGTGCATTTTTCATCTGCAGCTAAAACACCTGTGACTACAAATTCTGGACACAAAGGTTTGCTATTCCACACTAATTCTTTTATTCTATAGTCCATTCTTCTTGAAATGTATCATTCAAGATCATTCCAGATTTAATCAGTTATAACACTACCACCATGGCACTGGAACGGATTGAACCATAGATGCTGCAATCTTGAGGCAAATGTGCCACCATAACCCTACACTCGCTTAACATCTTTAGTGTCTTCTTATCAGTGACCCTTCTTCGCAGATTTGACAGTTTATAGATACATATGTACCAGGTTAGCATTTTTAAAATACATGAAATATGTCACATGGAATACTGCATAAATGAATAAGCTTTATGGATTTCTCAATAAAATTAATACAGAGATTGTTTTTCATGAAAAAAACATATGTCCCCCACCCCTATGACATTGACCTTTAAGCTAGTGACCCCAAATTATAATATGCACAACTACTCTTGCTGCAGTTTTATGAAAATCCAACAAGAGGTTTGGGAGAAGAAGCGCGGACAATATTTTCTGTTTTCAGTGTCCCTGTGACCTTGACCTTTGATCTAGTGACCCCAAATTATAATTTGCACAACTAGACTTTATACTGACGTTTCCAGCAAAATTTTATGAAAATCCAGCAAGGGGTTTTGGACAAGAAGCACAAACAAGATATTCTGTTTTCAAGTACCTTTGACCTTTAAGCTAGTGACCCCAAATGCACAACTAGACTTCATACTGTTGCTTCATGCAAAGGTTTATGAAAATCCAGCATGGGCATTCGAGAAGAAGGGCAGAAAAGATTTTACTGAATGTTATAAATATATATATATATATACATATCTATATATATATATACATGTAGTTAAATCCATACAGGTGTGTAGGAGGAGTTGCACAGACAAACTTTTGTGACAGACAGCACCAAGTCAATATGTGTCAGACATAATAATTGCCCCTTGTGTCTTTCCTAAAGCTCTAGATACACTAACTATAATTCATACTAAACAAAACATCATTCACTTGAAAAAATTCACGAATTTTGCATCCATTTTCATCCCATATGGTTTTAAAAGAAATCTACAAATTTATAATCTCTTAGTTACAACACGAGGACAGAACACCAATTTTACAATCCATTCTAAGGTGTGACCTCTGCTACTATTTATATACACACTAAAACAATTTGGTTGTCAGCCCTCAATTATGTACCACATAATTCCTGCAAATTCTTTCAAATCTTGGACTTGTACATACAGGCCCATGTCATGATTAACATTAAAATCTGCCCCACTCGAGGCACTGAGCATAAACATACAACATTACTGAATGAAGTATCTGTCAATAAACACTTATCACCGTTTGACACATATATAAAGCCACCTGGTTTCACTTTGAAAGTTATATTTACTGTCCTTCATCAATCATCACTCTCTTCTGCCCTGAAATGAACAAAATAAGAATGCTAATCGTGAAATCAAGCAACTTAAATGATTGAAACAAAATAATACTGTAAAATGACGTATTCAATAACCTCAACTGACATCAAATACGAGTGTCGTCTGCAATCAGACATTGAAAATTCAGTTTCTTTCACCAAGGGAGGTAAAGAAGTAGATTTTTTTCAAAGAGATAATAAGGTCATTCAAATGATATATCTGCAGACTAGAGATATAGTTCTTGCACACTTAAAACTTACTTTAACTGTCCTTTACTTCTACATTGTAAATCAAGTTTGCTGCAGTGCCATAAACACTTATTCAAATGTGAACTAGGCAAGTCAAATTCACGAAGAGAGATAATCATAAATCACTTTAGGTAGTCATGGTTCTTGGATAATCCACTTTCACTAGTAATCCTTTTGAAAGATTATCAAATTGTAAATTTTCATCGGATAAAACTGGAAAGTGACGAGGATATTGTCTGACAAAACAGTTACTAAAATTACTGATGCAAGAGTTGAATGTAATTCCAAAAGAGACATTGTGCTACATAGCTGAAAAATATAGTCACTATTCTACAAAGTGCAAGCAAAACGCTGCTAGAGATTTGGTTGAAACCACTATGTATTTGTCATTACTAAGTCTTACTGACACACTTGTCTTGTTTTCTGTTTCCTTCCTTTTTAATTTTATCATCAGTTTAAACAGTATTCAGTTCTGGGAAAGTGAGCAGTTAACCTAACCATTGTTCCTGAAAAGGACCAATATGACACTCCAAGCCTTGGTAAAAAAAAACCTGTCAACTTTCTCAGTAAATCATCAGGTGAGTAGCAAGTCCAGAACCCTCATGACCCTCCCTCAGCGAGAGGTACGATGCTTGCAAGTCAGCCACCTTAACCAATCAACCACTGACATAGGTCTTATCTCTGTTACCAAGACTTTCTTAACTAGCTGCAAAAATGTCTACCTCTCAGTCTGTACATCTTCTACAGTCTCTTTGGAACCTGAGTTTTCCCTGCAAATTTAAAATCAATGTATCATTACCCTCCATACCAGACAAAAGACTTGAGTCAATCTGATATCTATCAGATATAGGTACAAAATTTCAATGAAGACTTAATATCAGATGAGATCACAATATAGTAGACAATTATTACATGATGAAACTTGATATCAGAGTCGTTCAAATGTAAATATTTTGCCTTTAAGATTATTGATACTGCCTACCGGTATTTATATAAATCCATCCACATTTAACCAACTTTTGAAGCCTTAAATACTAAAAACAGCACTTTTCCATGTTTCTGGTGATTTAATACCTGCTTAATGGAATTTCAGCAATGCACAGACAGACCAGTTTTTCGAGGGAACAACCAGTCCTAGACTCTTATCCCACCCAAGAAGCCTCAATACAGCTGTCTTTCACATAAAAAGTTTGTTAATGGGACTCAGTGGCCCTCAATCAGCTAGAGATTTAGTGACTGCAAGTCATGACTCCAGTTGGGCTTGAACCTGCAACCTCAGGGAAGAGTGATGGACATCTTAACATCTACACCACCGCTTCCGGAGGTCAGCCTTTACTCATATCACTAAATTTATATTATTACAACTGAATATAATACTGTAAAGTACATACTTCTCATCAGTGGATTTGGCCTCGCTCGGAGATCGTCTTTCTCTGTTTGGAATTAAAAACAAACTGTTACAGTATACATACATGTTTTTAAAAGACAAACTATCAACATTTTTTCTGTAACAATCACAAATAACAGTTCTGCTATCCTCATTTCATCTGTACTGTCGCAATTCTGAATGCTTGTTTTCAGCAGCACTTTTTAAGTCTTACAAATAAAATTCCCTCGAAATTTGGTTTCTCTTTCTACTTGTGATGAATATGAACAGTACTAAAATATTTTCAGCAAAGCTTGCACCACAAAACTTCAAAATTATCTAGTATTTACTCTCTCACCCTGCTAAAACTTTAAATGTGCTTGTCTTTTGTTAGTATGGACAGTACATCTTACCATTAATTGGGATGTTCAAGGAAAATTCATCAAATGAATATAGTACTGCACTGAATTGCAGGGTGGCCATTTTGTATACATGTACTAGTTATGTAAACTAAAGTAACGGTATTCATCTCTAAAAGAACATACACCAGGATTCAAACCTGTACTGTACAGCAACATTGCCAAGCCTATGTCATATCTCAGTGACAACTCCATACCACATCTAGGCAGGGTTAATAGAGTGCTTTAACTTTTTTTCCAGATTCTCCAAAGATTTACCTTTTCAATTCTGCATCTTTTGATTCAGACCTTTTCCTGAAATATTTAAAGAAATCAAAATTTAACAAGAGCCATGTTACACATGGTTAATCCCCCCGCCAGGAAGAAGTTACCTGAAGGTTGTACTTTCGTACATTTTACTTGGTGAGAGGAAATCCTTAAAAAGCCGTATAGTTATGGTCATGCTGAGTACAGTTTTCAAGTAAGTGGAAAAAGAATAAGGCAATGAAGAGAAGGTTTGCAAAATTATATTAATGTTCATTATCAGTATAGGTATGATATTTTTCTATTTGACTAAAAGTAGGCAAGGTAAAGTTATTGTTCTTGCACACTGCACTTCCTACCAATGTGCTATGTCAGTGTATTAAGTTTGAAGAAAATCCCTCAAGTACTTTTGGAGTTATGCTCTGGAAATTTTTTTTCAAGTAAATCTGATAAAGGGGAATAACTCTAAAAGTAGGCAAGGTAGAGTTATTGTTCTTACACACTGCACTTCCTACCAATGTGCTCTGTCAGTGTATTAAGTTTGAAGTAAATCCCTCAAGTACTTTTGGAGTTATGCTCTGGACAAAACTTTTAAAGTAAATCTGATAAAGGGGAATAACTCTAAAAGTAGGCAAGGTAGAGTTATTGTTCTTGCACACTGCACTTCCTACCAATGTGCTATGTCAGTGTATTAAGTTTGAAGAAAATCCCTCAAGTACTTTTGGAGTTATGCTTCGGACAAATAAATCTGATAAAGGGGAATAACTCTTAAAGTAGGCAAGGTAAAGTTATTGTTCTTGCACACTGCACTTCCTACCAATGTGCTATGTCAGTGTATTAAGTTTGAAGTAAATGCCTCAAGTACTTTTGGAGTTATGCTCTGGACAAAACTTTTCAAGTAAATCTGATAAAGGGGAATAACTCTAAAAGTAGGCAAGGTAGAGTTATTGTTCTTGCACACTGCACTTCCTACCAATGTGCTATGTCAGTGTATTAAGTTTGAAGAAAATCCCTCAAGTACTTTTGGAGTTATGCTCCGGACAAAGTTTTTCAAGTAAATCTGATAAAAGGGGAATAACTCTAAAAGTAGGCAAGGTAGAGTTATTGTTTTTACACACTGCACTTCCTCCCAATGTGCTCTGTCAGTGTATGAAGTTTGAAGAAAATCGCTCAGGTACTTTTGGAGTTATGCTCCGGACAAAATTGGGACGGACGCACGGACAGACGCACGGATGGACGAAGACCATTTCTAATATCCCCTTCGCCTTCGGCGGGGGGATAAAAAATAACTGAAGCAATAATGACCAAAAACACATTAACAAAAGCTTAACATATAGTTATTTTCCATTGCCTAAAAGAGTTAATTAAGGGTCTAATTTGCAGTATAAGTATGAGGCAGCCCTTCAATCATTCATTTTGCATCTTTAAATGTCATTGTTTAAATAAATTTGATGACTATACATCATAAAGACCTCTGCCAGCACAGCTCTGTGCCAACCCAAATCTCTGTTTCATGTACAAAAGTTAATAACATTTTGAGTAATAGATACTCTTTCAGGAAGAGGACTAGTTTCTTCCATTATCAGTTTCCTATAATTATTGGACCAGTCTAAACATAATGATGACACAGTAGTGGACTGGTTTCTTTCCTTATCTGTTTCCTGTATGTGGCCAGTGTAAACATAATTATGCCACAGTAGTGAACTGGGTTTTTCCATTATCAGTTTCAAGTATGTGACCAGTGTAAACATAATGATGACACCGTAATGGACTGGTTTCTTCTTTTATTAGTTTCCTGTATGTGACCAGTCTGAACATACTGATGGCACAGTACTTACCTGTCAGTGGACCTCTCCGGAGTTCTGCTTTTTGACTTATCCCTGCAAGAAAATAAACTTTACTGTAGCATGTATATATCAAAGTGCTGTGAGCGCTGAAGGCCTGGGGGCTATAGGTTAACTCCCCGAAAAACAACTTTTGGCCTACGTGTTTTGCGCTGAATCTTACCTAAAGCGCGGATCGAAATGTGCAGAGGACGAAATTCAATATATGACACAGAATGAATGATTCACAAATATATGGGTGGCAGGGAAGTTTGTTTTATTATAAAACGTACGTTAAATGAAAAATAATCACATAGTCAACATTAAAAAAATGTTTAAGCCAATAAAAATAATTCGATCTGCGCTTTGTACAACTTCAAGCGATATGATCTGATGATATGGATCGAAAATTATTGTGTACCAAGGACAAGACCTTGAAACAGAAATAAACAAAGCAATACCAGCAATGAAATATAAATACAGTACTGTACAATGTGTATAACAGAGAAAACCAAAAATGATTCTGGGTTACCTTGTAGTTGTAATCGGTGAAACCGTTCACTGGGCCTTGACATGCAGCGTCCTCGATAAATGGCGGGTGATTTTGATCACGTGAGTTCCTTCTCGGGAATGTACGTAAATTATATCTTTTTTTTAGAGACATTTATTTTAAGTTAAATATATATGTAATCGTTCGTAAATAACAAAGTTGTCAATGAAATAACATCGGAAATTTGAAAATCAAACTACAAACTCTTATATATCGAGCTTCAGACGCTTTCCGTAAATTTCGGTAAATATCCGTACTTTCCCGTGATATGCATATGACTATCTTCCGTAATCAGCTAACAGCGCATTAATTTCTAAAACAGAAAAAAATGTGTAATGCAGCCCGTAAGCTATATACCTTCCTGCAGTCGTTTGAAGTTTTATGTACTGTTTTTATTTGTAATATGTTCTTATCATATGCGACATTCAAACAGAAGATTGATCTGGTCTGTCTTGCACTACTTTCGCATAGCGCATGTTTACAGTTGTTATTCGCACATAGCACAGTTAAATTTCTTGCAGTGTTTGAAATGTGGTATACTAACTTAGGCCTAGGGGACTTTCAGTCCCCAGGCCAAAAACCTGAACCATGCTGCAATAGCAAAACTATGCCAACTGCAATAAACCTATATACTACTACTCTTTGAATTGTTGAGCTTAAAAAGCTGTTCTATTAACAATAATTTTGAAATTTGTTTGCAAAACTGTACTCACGGTCCAAATTTCATTACTGTAGCTTCAAAAACAATTAAAGATGGTCAAATGGTCAAAATGAATACCTGGTGGCCTAATTTTGTTCACACCAAGTTACCTAGTTTCGAACTTGACCTAGAGTTCATCAAGATTCTGACCAATTTTAATGACAATTGGATGCAAAATGTGGCTTCTATTTGTCTATCTTGTTTGATCATGTATGTGAATTTGTTTTATTATGTTTTATACATTATGCTGAATTAAAACTATCTATCTGTCTATTGTTAGACCTGGTGATCATGTTTTTTTTATCCCACATAACCTTGTTACATACTTGCCCTAGGATCAACCAAGTCATATATTCTGACAAACTTTCATGATAATTGAGTGCAAAATATGGCTTCTCCAGAGTACACAAGGTTTTTCTATCATTTGACCTGATGACCTAGTTTCTGACCCAGTTTCAAACTTAGTCTAGAAATCATCAAGAAAAACAATCTCAATTTTCATGATGATTGGATGTCAAAGGTGGTCTGTAAGAGTGTTTGCAAGGTCTTGACCTGGTGACACAGTTTCTGAACCACTGTGACCCAGTTTTGAACATGTCCTAGAGATCATCAAGAGAAAAATTATGACCAGTTTTCATGAAGATTGGGGATCAAATGTGGCCTTCACGAGATTTTTCAATAAACTGACCTGGAGACTTAGTTTTTCACCAGATGTGACCCAGTTTTAAATTTGGCCTACAGATCATCATGACTGGATTTAAAATGTTGCCTCTAGAGTGTTCACAAGATTTTTCTATGATCTGATTTGGTGACCTAGTTTTTAACCTCATGTGACACAATTTCTAACCCTGCCTAAAGATCATCAAAATAAATATTCTGACCAATTATTAGATTGACTGGACTTAAAATGTGGCTTTCTTGAGTGTGCACAAGGTTTTTCTATGATTTGACATAATGACCTTGTTTTTGACCACATGTGACCCTGTTTCAAACTTAGCCTAGAGATCAAGACAAACATTCAAAAGTTGCCTGTACAGTGTTCACAAGGTTTTTCTATTATTTGACCTGATAATTAGTCCAAGATTTCATGCAGATATATTACATTATGACCAAGTTTCATGAAGATTGAACCGAAATTGTGGCCTCTAGAGTGTTTACAAGCAATTGTTGACACTAGACAGACATTGACTGGTCACAAAGCTCACCTTGAGCAAGATTTGCTCAGGTGAGCTAAAAAATGGTACTTGCCCTCAAAAAAAGAAATCACTTACTTGTCCACATTGCCATTTTCTCGTTCTCTGCTACCTGATTTGCTTTTTCTGTCACCAGAACCAGATTTGTGTGAGCTTCTTCTTTTCCGGGAACCTGACCTAAAATCAGGCAAAAATTTAAATCAAGGAAGCAAAGTCAACAAATAAAAATCTGTTTTTACTTCAATAATTCAATACTTTGTGTAACATTAAAGAGTTTATGAAGAAATTCACTACTTCCTGCCTTGGGAGTAAGTTTCAATAATGACCTAAATGTGTTTGTTTAAAATTGTCCGTCACATACATTTGAAATAACTTACATCGCATAAATATTTACCTGCCAAGTCTCATATCAATGTAAGAAGTTAAATGTGAGAGGTAACCATCTGTTCTACTATATGCCAGGATGACTTTAACTCCCATACCACATACACTAACTTGTACATGATAACAAAAGGTAAACAAACTCCTGATGCTTGCACTCAAGTTATATTTTGACTTAAACTCAAATTTTCAAGTCTTGTTTCTCTAAAATTTCAAGCACAATTTAATACAATGGTACTCTTTGTGTACAGACTTTCAGTTAAGAGAAACCATGTTTTTGCAATATTCTTTACTGTGCAAACACATAAGTAACTTGCAACTTTTCCAATGAAAACAGAAGAAAACTTTTCAAGTTCAAACGAAGAGCAAATTCCCACGGAGACCTAACTTATCTGCTCAAAACACAGGCTAACTTTCAACAATTGCAAAAGACTGTACTTAAATCTAGATAAACTAAATATAAACCACTGTTCTGTTTTGTTCTTGATATGGTCTTTCTAATTCTTTGAAAAAGAAACTGTCACTTAGTTTTCTGTTAAGCTGCTACAATAAACTGGGTCATATTTGAAAATCAATATGCAATATACATAAAAAGAAAGTGCCACTATAGCTCATTGTATGAATCAATACAACTCAAATTGCAATTCAAATGATACATCTGTTACCATTTATCATTTCTCTGTTTCAATATTTACATGTTTGAATAATTCATTTCCTGTTAGGTATGCTGTGCTTTGTGTGTTGTACAGTTATACAGTAGTGTTTGTTTTAACTTGTTTTGTATGATACAAACTTTGTGAAGTAGGTGGTACATGTCTAAATGTGAAGTAGGTGGTACATGTCTAAATCTTACCTTGATCTTGTTCTTGATCTTCTTGACCTCCTTAAAAATAAATCACAATATAACATATCTTTCAAATTATGAAGACCTCTTTTTCATATTCTTTTTAAAGCAAATAGGTTGAACACTAATAAATGACAAATGACTTTTAGTTGAAGTCTGATATAAAACTTGAACTCAGACTGCATTTTCTAGAGACGTCCAAAGCATCTTACAGTGATTTTTACATTAACAAACCACTGGCCGCTGAACTGCAGAGCCAGACAATTATACACTATACAAGCACTGCTTTTACATATCTGTGGTTAGGGGGAGGGACAAAAGAAAAACCACAAAAGTAAAAGTATTTAACTGAGGCTATCAAAAAAAGTGGTAAAATGTGCTAAAACTTGAGCTATTAGTTTTTTGTTTTTTTTTTGTTTTTTTTCTTTTTGTTTTTTTTTGTTATATATTTCTACATATCTAACAAAACGCTTTTGCTCAATTTTTCAGAATGAGACTGCTTTGACAAGACAGACCCTTGCTGACAGGTCAACCATCCTTTCAAATATGAAACAACAGTTACAGCAATCGCCTTATGTAAAAAATATATGAAGAAAACAGCTAAATCAACTAACCAATTTACCCTTTTCAGGATTTAGTTTAGACTACTTACTTTGATTTTCTTGTTCTGGATCGAGACCTTGACCTCTTTCGATCTCGTGACCTTGATCTACGGTCTCTTGACTTTGACCTAGACAAAAAATCATTACGTATAAAATGCCAGTGGGTTATTAGTGTTGTAGCCCAAGGTTACTTTTACTGGGAACTTTAAAGAAATGTAATTACTACTGATAAAATCTTATGACAATATGGTTAAAAGTGGTCATTATGGCCAAAATTAACACTCAAGGGAGTTTACTGATACATTATATGATCTTTTTACATCTTTTTTTATTTTATTCAAATAACTTGGAAATGTTATTTAAACTCAGTATTTATGAGCTTCTACAATTGTGTCAAATGTAAAGCTTCGCTTCCAGCTTGGAACAACTTAACGTTAACAGTTATTACAAAAGAGCCCCACTGACTAACATGCTTAATGTTCTTGAAAAAAAGAGAAAGAGGAAGCATTGTGAAGAAATCGCTATATTTTGCTATATCGCTAGAAATTGCTCTCCTTCCTCTTGTTGTCAGTGATGGCTAAGTAAACATTATGGATTCAGAAATTCTAATCACACTGCAAAGATACAAAGGCTTATCTGAAATCCGTATTGGTTGTTACCGGTAATGGCTAGCAATTCTTTTCTCTCAGCGGGGCTCAAAAATAATATCAGTAGAGATACTTCTCCAGTGCGTAAAGTCTCTCAGTTATAAGTAAATTATGTGAAAGCGTTTTAACCTTGATCGCCGACGATCACGTGATCTGGAGTTTGATCTAAACCTATCTCTCGACCTGGATCTGTAAATACATGTCAAGAAAAAAAACATGTCATACATTGAACATGAAATCAGTATATAAACATTTGCAAAATATCTCTGATTAAACAACACAATTAAAGCCAATTTTACACAGTGTAAATATTTCCCTTTTATTCATTCAATACAGAAAAGAAATTCAGCTAAAATGTTTTCTTTAAGATCCGACATAAAAAATTACAGTACGGAACAAAGAAAGTCATGTTTTGATTAATGTACTGATCAAAGACTTGCAGATTATAGTGAATTATTCTAATTCACAGATTGATTGCAATTTAATTTGTTTCCTGGCTTGATGTTTTCCATGCAAAAACTTCAAACCACTGGTACCTGAAACATGCTTTTTATATCTATCTACATTATAATTGCTTATCAACCTTCTTCAAGAATCTGTGATGGAAATTTCATGTAATGAACCATAATATGGTTTCTGAGAGAACTTCATTTTCCTAATTTTAGATATCATTGCAGACAAGCAATTTTGTCCTAAAATTGTTTTCAGTATTTAATAACAACCATTATTTCTGTTCGGAACAAAGATCCTAACACTATGGAAGTTTCAGACTTGATCAGTTGTTATAAAAAAAAAAAACAACAATCAATGGTGCCGCAGATTCCTTGATAATTTTTGTAAGAATATGATACCTTTCAATGCCTCATGAATCCTTATGTTTTATATCATTTACTCAGTAAGTAACAAATATTCTAATAACTACGGTTCAGAAATCTGGGGTTTAGGAACGGAATGTTACAAAATGACAATTAGCATACTGAACATAACTTCACTGAAACATTTGCATTCTGGCCATAAAATCACACTACCAAGAAGCCCCCCACTACCTGAATGCTTGCTTATATGGGACAATAGAGACATAGCTCTTATACAGTAAAGCAGAAAATGATCTATAGAAACTACATGAAGGATGGATTATGGTGTGAAAATACTGAACATAATCATACTGAAAAGTAACATGTCCCCGAAAAAGGTGTATCCTTGACACAAACTTGGCATACTTAGACAAACAAAATTACACATGTAGCATGGTGACTTCATACTGACATATCTTTTGTTTATATGTTTATATTATATACAAGATGAACTTTTAAACTACATGTATTCAGCTAATGGAATAAAAACTTCTATGTCACCATGTATAAGAGGTTTAAAGCCGAAGATGAGACCTTGACCTTAACACATAGCTGCACAAGTACTGTACATGACATATTGTGTAATCGGCAACAAAACTGCATAAAGTACACTGGTCTGTACACAAAAATGTGGCAAACGAACAGACGCTGCAATTACTATAAGCCCATAATCAGGGGTATACAAATGATACGAATGATAGCAAATGAAACCGGTAAATATTGGTATTGCACTGGAGAGCAATAAGTTTTGTTGAAATTTCATAAAACAGACAAAACAAGATAAGTGCAACAATTACTGCACAAGGAAGTTTTTCACAAGTACATGGTGAAATCTGTTTAATATTAAATTAATTCATACTTTGACAATTGTCCAGTGAGTCAGCATGATTTGCTGACATGTATGTTACGCTACTTCAAAGCACTTAATCCTGAAGTGCAGTCTTTTAATGATAAAGTTGTTTCAACAAAATAAAAGTGACAAAATTTAAACATAAGCATTCTTTACTTTGTGTTATTAATACTAACATTTTTCTACATAAAAATTTCATCAAATTCGAAGTTTTAGTTACCCTTGGGTATACAAATATTTTGGCTATGTTTTTTCATAGCAGCTCTCCAATGGCATACCCATAATATACACAATTTCATCATTAAAAATAATATATAGATAGCTTCAACATAAATACGAATCAGAAAACAGACCAATAACATGACGCTGTGAAACTTGCCAACTTAAAAGTGTCAGTAACAAGATGTTAGTAGCATGCAAAAGTTACAAAAGATATGAGCATGTTATCAGACACTGGGGGACATTATGTATGTGAAAGATGAAACAAAGACGTTTCCAAACTCAACAACCAGAAATGTTTAAGAAATAGCAAGGTGTTCCTACTGGCTGCAAATCATTTTACCGTTTTCATACTCTAACAAAGGAGGACTTTTCGTTTTTTTGAATAAAGGTCAGTGGCAATACACTTCCTGATGCATTTTTCACTAACTACAAGAATCTTTACCCGTACTGTGCTCAATTTGTAAAATAGACTTGACCATCATTCAATGCGGACATAACCACTAACTGTTTAAAGGGGTCACCTCCACAATATTTTCTGTCCTAAAAATAGACAGTGTAGATCATAATTAGACATATCCATTAGAAAAAAAACCCATTAATTCTATGATTTTAAAAATACAGCAACCGTACATCACATTTTGGCTGAAATTATCTCTTATAACTACAGACAATTCCGTCTTTTAACAAAAAATGCACTGTGATTATTTCAAAGCTCTTTTTTCACTAACAAAAAAGAACACAGAAACTGTCCATATAAAAGTAATTGGTCTACTGCCACTGATTTCAATGAGGACTTTTAAAAGAATGAGCAATAATTACTCTGATTCATTTTGCTAAACTTCATTTAATGAGGAGCAGCCAGTAGGTGCCGGGGGAGCATGCACATTTTTATCATCATTTCTACTTCAATCTGATATTTGCCTTATTATTATACTGGTGTAAATTTCAACAGTATTTCAAGATGGCATTCAGGACTCACCACACTTGTTTTCATTGTGTTCATGTAAGTAATGTCTTTCCCATTCCCATTCCTTCATAAATTATTCAAAACTCAAGGTCAAGGTTATTCTAAAAGCTGCATTCAAGGTCGTTTACTTTCAATTGCAAAGTAGAAATGATGATAACAACAATAAAGCAAAAGAATTGTAACATGGAACCTGCTGGGAATACCTGGTTTTTGTTTCAACCAAAAAAGCGACAGTATTGAATCAGACTGTGCACCACAAGTATGAGTTTGATAGAGGTTGACCTTGACACTGTAACCGTGGAATCAAGGTCACGAGTGTAATTCCCAAGGAGGAGGTGATGGGAACCAAGCAGACAAGAGTAGGTTCTTCCACGAGCGTACTGTCCCGAATGTCGCATGTTTGTTTGTGTGAATGATAGTGGGCGTGAAGTATGGCCGCTGGCGACCATGAGGCTATCGCAGTTCTTACGAATTTCGATTGTTGCTAGTTTGAGTAGCTAGAGGCACCGCAGTGGGTTTGTCTGGTCAATTTGTGTTCAATTTTGTTTGTTTGTTTTCTTGAGTGGTAGAGCCTGAATAGAGGGTGGGTATACACATATCAATCAGCAGCCATAAAAATACTCAGATAAAAATATTCAGAAAATATTCAATCAACAATATGAAATACTTATAAAAATTCAAAAGTCACTACATAAAGAGAAGATGAATTAAACATCAAAACACTCTTCACTATAACTGCAACATTTTCTTTATTAACATTCTGTTCAACTCTTTTTACTTTATTCATTCATAAACAATGTTGTTTTGATGTTCTGCTTTTACTTTGGTAGAGAAAAGAGGTTCACAATGAACATTATGAAATAACAATTTTATTTAAACACCACATACACAACAATTTTACCGTTTTGTGAAAAGAAACTGTCCATTACTACAATGTATTGAATTTTACATGGTTTACAGCACTTCCAGTTAAAAGCATATTCAGATAGGACACGCTATCTTGAATTACTTAAAATCATGTTGCGACCTAAATTATGTTTACATACACTAGATTATTTCAAGATAAAGACATATGAAACTAACCATATATACACATTAGAATAGTATTGAAGCTTTTTCTTAAAACAGGAAGTTTAAATGTTAATACAAGCTTTGGTTAGCTATTGGTTAAAGCTATACATAAACTTCATGACCCTCATGATTTATTTCTTTTGCCAACCGAACATATTATATTAACATTAAGCTGGCAATTTTTTAAACTTAACAAAAAAATTTTTTAAAAGCACACTAAATAGATTAGAGATAAATTAGAAATTTCTTTAAACTTTAATAGAACCAGTCCTTGCACAAAATATATGCTTTGGCGTGTAGCCCATTCACAGCCACAGAATTCCTTTATTAGCTGGCAGAAATACACCAAATTTCTTCTTTTGAATCTATCTGTTTTATTGTAGTCAAATTTTTATCAATTTGCGACATTCTTAGAGGCGATAGAGCTTTCTACAGTCTGTACAGTATGCAGAAGCAGACATTTGTATGTTTTAACGATTCATGCCAAGAAAAATAAATGTAGTACTACTGGTAACATGACGAAATACTACACTAAATAAGTAACTTTTCAAATTCAGTTTCATTTGATCTAATCTGTCCAGTTTCCTTCTATGTTCCAAAAGGTAGACTAACAAAAGCAACTTTTTCAAGGTGACAAATATACAATAGGCATGGTTTCCAGACCCACACAATGAATTTGATATTGCCATAGTTTAGTTTTAACTATTTTCATTGTATATTCATTTGTATCATTTAAAGAAATAGCTGTCACTGCACAACCTGAAACATTAATGCGTAAAGAAAAGCTGCTTCAAACAATGTTGCAACAAAAAGAAAAAATCTTCCGATCAACATTCTGGTGACGGCTAATTGATGTGAGAGATAGAACACTCATGTTTCGCATTATTAACATTCATCTTAACTTTGTCAAGCAGGTTAGGAACCAACCTGGAATATCGTGGCTTGTAAGAGTTCCTGCGTTCTTCCATCTGTAACCTACGTCGCTCCTCAAATGGGCGTGCATGTTCAACCCTAATTCTTTTGCCACATAAATGTCTGTAAATAGATAAAAAATCACAACAGTGCTTTCCCCCTAAAGTTTTGGCTCAGGCAAGATCCCAGCACATGTACTCAACAGCCTGCATCAATGTAATAATTATAGTAGTTCTGATGGTAGGGGAAAAATTCAAGTACTGTAGGGATGTAATTGATTCAAACGATATCGATATATCAACGATCAAACACTTTCGATTTGATATCGATTGCCGTTTTGAAAAATCGTATATCGAATAATGTTTTACTGTGCTATGATCTACAGTTTCACGTTCGAAAATTTCATCAAAACTGAACTGGAATATGAACAATCACTCTACCTAGCGTTCCGTGAATGGTATTTTAATGAAATGTGGTCTTATAGGCAAAAAAATTTCATCACTGCAAGGGTTGATATATATTATAGACCAGAACCATAATTATGTTTAGTACAAATATAGTCCAGAGATTTGGTAGAATATATAGTAAGTGACTTTTTTACGCCCGTGTATCGATATATCGCTGTATCGTCGATATTTCTAAATTGATATATCGATACAAAAATTTTAATCAATGACATCCCTAAAGTACTGTATCACTAACAATTGATTTGTTTCATATTTATAACTGCAATGATTATAGTTTCAAGATTTTAACTTTCACGCAGCAACTTACTTACTTGAGATGGTTTAGGACAAGAAGATTTTTCAAAGTTGTATTTCCTTATATAATGTATGTAAGTCTATAATTACAAAACACGTGAGCCTTTTTGACCCAATCAGCAATAATTAATCTAAATGATCTTGGAAGAGGACCATTAGGTAATGCCACATAACAAATATCCAAGCTCTAGGCCTTTTAGCAAGGTGAGCATCAAAAATTGAAAGGTAAAAGTGACCAGTGTTCAATTTAACACTTTAGTATATATACATGTACTACTACTTCTACAATGAATGTGTCTGTTGTAGTAGATCACAGGTAAAAAACAGTTTTATCATTGCTGTTTCTAAAACTGTATTGATGAGAAATTTCTGCAATAAGCATTTTTTGTACGGTATAAATATGTTGCCAGACACACATTTATGTACATATTCTCTGGTTTCTACCATTTATTTTAAAATCCTATAAAATTTACAAACAACAGCTGTTATCTTAGCTGTACATCATAATGATGAATTTCAAAGAAATCTTTCAAACCAATAGAAAAGCGACACATCAAGCTACTGTAGAGATCAATACAAAGTTTATATCCCATATGGGCACGTTATCATACTTAATGAAATGACAGTTTTAACTGCAATCAATATCAACTAATAGATACTTCAGGGGCATGATTAACCTCGCTTTACCTGAAACTGATGAATAATTACCGCCTAAAAACAATAAAACAAATCAGTTTTCAATTTCAAAAGCCCTTTTTACCATTATTCACTTTGAGTAGTTCTAAAAGATATTTTATTACCCAATTTAACTGGATGACTGATTTAACTGGAAGAACCTGAAACCTGATATTATTGCATTTCTCTCCTTTATCATGAAGTCTCAGAAATATTGTCAAAGCTGACAATTTATTGCTCTGAGATGAAGCATTATAGCTCCATATATGTATCAGTTATTAATTGCTTTTCAAGTAAGTAGAAACCGTTAAATTTGTTGTATGTCATTTAATGAGGACTTCAAGATTTTAATACAATGACAGGCTTTCCATCTGATTTATGAGATCACTTCGTATTTTCTCTGGTACTAATTGGAAGTATCTTATGGGAATTAAACTTGTTGCAAATAGCATGCTTTGATGATAAAGCATATACTAGAAACTACATTTACTCAGCAACATGTACATTTTGTCAATTTTATGTACTTGTACAACATGTATGTGTATATCATTACAATTACATATAATAGTTGCAATTTCAAATTTTATTGCTATTTTAATGTTCTGTATAATGACTACATGCATGAATGACAAATCTAAGTTTACCCAGTATACTAGTAGGTGGAAGCAGTAATAAACAACCAACAAACATATGAACCTATTTTTAAGCTGCTAATAATCATTGTTTCAGAAAAAAAGGTGCCTTGCTCCTTTCTGACAAGGCAAAGAGATATGGCCTTTGTGACTTTGTCACAGATTTATATGTAACAAGGGCATAGAAATGCAAAGTCAACGTTAAAATCTGTTAGCGCTAAATATCTTAGACTGTAATTGCCATAGCCAACAACATTCAAAATAATCTTTATAATATCCTTTCATTTTTAATGGCATAGTGTTGGAAGATCACATTAAAGCTCACCTTGGCATTGACATTATACCAACTGATGGACACATCTCATTTGTTGGAAGTGTAAAATTACCATAAAACCTTTTTTAAATGCCCCCGGGACCGAAAAATGAAAAAGAGGGGCATTGATACAGGGGTATACTGTATTTGATGACTTGTTATGTAGTTCTATATAATGAACTTGTTTGCTGAAATCAAGCCGGTGTCAGAGTAAAACAAGGAAGAAAGGAATAACTTCATACTGCTTGCATTTTTTAACTTCCCTTTGAGACTTCAGCAGATACTTCACTTTTCAACCTTTTTTAACAGGAAGTGATTCACCAAGAGCAATTAATAAGGAAACTTTTCACTGGTTGGGGGGAAAAAAGGGTACTTTATTATTAGTTGTAACACGATCCGCTGATTTTTCCTATAATATAGAAAAACATATCTGTACATTATTTTATGAAAAAATAATCATGTTTTCCACAGAAAAATCATAATTCATGTTTAATTATAAGTTGCAATGAAATGTTGCTACGATGAACATAGTTCAGGGTATTTTTCATAGAATAAAATACAGTCTGCAGTCCTTCGGATGTGATATGTTTATCATTACGAATTCAAACTCATGAAGGTATTTTAATCAACGAAAAAATACAGCTACACATTTATATATATGATTGTCAGCCATTTATCTCAAATCTAGACACATACATTTGTTTTAATGAAAGGGGGTGGAGCACATTTATACTGAATCAGCAAATCTATAGAACACTTTCATAGCTTTGTTTTATTTAGACGTTAAAATCTGCATGTTCAGGGAGCTATCACCGTCTATAAGTAAAACGTTGACTCCTAACCTAGAGGTTGCCAGTTCGAATCCAACGTGCCCTCCACAATCCTTTCTTTCCATGCAAATACTGGTTAGAACTGCCGTAAGCATTCATCTAGAGAAGTAAATGTAAGTTACAAGATCATAAACTGAACAAGTTTATACAAAACTAGAGTTCCTACCTGCCATGTAGTTTTTTCACAGCTGCCTCAGCATCTTCTGCATATTTGAACACCAAAAAAGCAAATCCGGGAGGATTCCTGAAAGACATAATACATAAGATATAAACAGGTATGAAAATCAGTAACAGGTGTATAATGTTGAGTCTGTTAAATTTTGTATACATCCGTCTTGCTGTGCAAAAACTTACGTTTTTACATTCATAGACATTCTAAAACAAAAAGAACATCGTCTCAGAATGTGGTACACACCATGTTCTACATAATTACCATGTATTTGTTTAGACTGAGTGAATAATATGAATTTAGATCAGACAGAAAAGATCGGGAAGCCTGCACTTCCTTACAGTCTGAACTCATTCCATACTGGTAACAAAAGGCCCTAGGTGTGGTTTTCGCACAGCCATACCCTCACACACTATTGGCAATTACTAGAAGCAAGCAATTATTGTGTAATGGCACAGTTATATATATTACACAATGCTACACTGTCCTATATTTGTTCTCTAATTCTACCATTCTACTACTGAAAGTCAACAATACAGCCTTAGCTTATGCCAAACAAACTAGAATAGTCACTTGATTATAACAGTGTGCCATAACCACTTTTTTGCATTCAATTTTCATCAGGAAAGTAAAGAAAGACTGAAGTGTTGTCTGAGACCAATTTTAAAACTATAAACAGTTACAGAAATGTTATTTTAATAATCACAAATGTTATTTTAATAATCATAGATAAGTATCAGCTGTATTCTTCCACTGCAAAAAATTTGCAAATTATTCTACCATGAATTATTGATCAGTGGATAATTATGTTTCTGTTGTTGCAAAAAAACTGGTGACTGGAATAGCAAACAATACAGGAGTTACTGCTGGCTTAAAAGCCTTGTCACTATGAAGAATTTCCGCCAGTAATAATCTTTTCTAGTCTAAAATGAAACCAATGTATATCTGTTACCATAGCAACCATAATTTTTGTCTAATGAGTGAAATAAACTGTTCCATAATTGTCTGAAGATGGTATTACAAAATTTTGATGTATCTTTACCTTTAATCTTCTGTCTATCTTAATAAAACTACCACAAATCTTTTTCAAATTATCCATTAAATTCTATACCCTAATATCTTTGAGTGGTGTTGCCTTGATAACAACAATTATTGCTACATCAAAGACCTAAAATATCATTATTCAGTGTCTTTGCCAACATGTTGTGCATAATGAAATAGTATCTTCTACAATCTATACATAACATTTTTTAAACCAGTCTTAAATTCTTGATATCCTATTTTCGAAAAATGAATTCAATTTTGAATGTATTTTTAATAATTTTGATACCATAGCAACCACATTTTTGTTCTTTGAAAGCATAATGTCCTAACTGCTTTCCATCTTCACAACAAATTTAGAAGACATTCTTCTTTAAGTATGTGAATTACTGCAGAATCCATAACTTAAGTAATATTCTTACCACTTTCATCACCATAGCAACCACTGTTGCTTTTTAAATGATGAAAAAAATAAAATAATGTGCACAATCTACGATGCATATTACACTATTTTTTTCATAAACCTAGATTGAGTACTGTATGGGGTATCACAAGGTCAGCTTTTTTTCCAGGGTGGTGGTATGTGTCTGGTAAAACCGGTATGAGATTCATTGGGCTCTCTGGTTCGACCCATTTTATGGATGTGATAATTTTTTTAGTTCACAAACCTTAAAATTGCTCATTCAAAACATTTCTTGCTGTGTAAATCAAGTATTATATGCAAAGTCAGTAAATCAAAGGACTGAAAGTGCTGGAGGATCGATTGTCTCTGAACAACACAGTCTGCACACATACATGTGTAAATATCAGGACAACACAGATTGTACACATCACATGTGTAAATATCAGGACACCCTTGCACGAGTAAAGTTATAAACTGGAGACACAACTGTCCACAAATTTTTACCTTTAACCATTTGTGTAAACTTTACTTTTGAGATAGGAACCCATGTGCTTACATTTTGCATTCAGTGACTAGTTCAACACCCTATGAAGTATTAAGCTGTGAATGGTAACTGAGAAATGGATTTTGACAAAACTGAACTGAAAATTCATAGTTTGAACAACTTTTAATGCCATTCAAAAGTTATGGGATATGCCCATAGGGTTGATTGTATTGTGCCAATTCACTGATTCGGATTTAACGTCGCACTCAACAGCTAAGGTCATATTGCAACGTCCAGCTTTCATGGAGGAGGAAGACCCTGGGTGCCAATTCTGGCATTATTTCAGTCACAAGCGGGCACCTGGGTGGAACCTAGATAGCTCCCAGACATAAAAGAATTCGACCCAAGTAGGGCACGAACCTACAGCGATGAGGGACAAGTAAACATCAGTCAATGACCTCAACCACTCGGCAACAGATGCAATTGTTTGATGCCAAGCAATTGTCTGAAGTTTCAAGGCTTTAATGGTTACCAAGAAAGTGAATTTTAAGAAAGCTTAATCAGATTCAACACGGCAGTGCCGACTGACGTCAAGAAGGTTATGACAATGGCCTTCGTTTTTCAAAGAAAAGCTAAAAATTGATAAATCAATCTTTTGTTATAAATTGATTCAGTATATACCTATTGTAGAACAAGTACTTGCAGCTTACATTAACTATCCCCGTGAGTGGTTCCAAAATACTGCGAATTGCAATATAAATCCAATCGATCCAAAAAGGGAACAATGCTGATTCACAAAAAATGCTTTCAAACAGAAGGTTAATGTTCATTTTGATACATTAACAGTACTACAATAAATTGGTCTCAAAGCATGCATTGTGTCTGTCAATCTATTTTCCTAAATGTATCAAAATGAACAACAACCTAAACTGATGGATTAATACAGCCAACAAATAGGCTGTGTTATGATTCCATTATGATTATGAGAAAAGTTTGTGTTAATATAACATTACACTAGTCTCAAAGCTTTCTAGACAGTATTCGGATGGGTGCTTTCATTTATGACTTTTGACAACTACCAGCATAAATATCAGGTCCGTAAAACAAGTCATACCAGAGAGCCGAATGAATCAGCAACATTTTAACCTTTGAGCACTATGGACCTGTTTAGTTATATACTATAATCATCAAATTTTATAAAACATGCCTCTAGTAATACACAGAATTTGAATGTAAACAAGAGGGCCAAGACGGCCCTATATCGCTCACCTGGCTACCATTGTCAATAATAGAAGATAATCAATAGCAGAAAGGGTCAATTTTGGCCTTGGGCTCAAGATTTTCCGCTATATAAGCTTATGTTAAATCAAGAGACCCCCGGGCTGGGTCAATTTTGAGAGATGGTCACAAGGTAATGCCACAAGCTCCGTATCTAAGCTCTAGGCTTTGTGGATTCAGAGAAGATTTAAAAAATTTTTCCTAAACAAGCCTATATAGAAATAAGTGACTCCCCCAGGGCAGGGTCAATTTCAACCCGAGGATCATAATTTGAGCACTCTTGGTAGAGGTCCACTTGGTAATGCCACATGCTAAATATCAAAGCTCTAGGCCTTGTGGTTCAGAGAAGAAGATTTCTAAAGTTTTTCTTACATTAAGCCTATGTAAAAACAAGTGACCCCCAGGTGGGATCAAATTTGACCCCGGGGTCATAATTTGAACAATCTTGGTAGAGGTCCACTAGGTTATGCCACATGCCAAATATAGTTTATTAGCAAAATTTGGTGAAAAGTTTCAATTTAGTTTAGTTTATAGTTTATACTAATTTATTTTAGATCGATTGTGAAGAAAGCTTGTAGCTTATCGAGTCACTCTCGAGTCCGCTTCCTGGAAAAACCAGTACTGGTGTCATATGAGGAAGTACGGTCGTGACCTTGGTGGGGCTCGAACCCGCAACCTCCTGAATGAGCGGCAGACACCTAAACCTCCACATCACCGCTCTCCTCTGTTCAAATTTCTGGATGGACCTACTTCATTTGAACAATCTTTTTGATGAGGGTCACCTAGAGAATATTCAGGTGAAGTTCAAGGAGTTTTTCAGGAGAAGATTTGAACGGGCTCCAGACGGTGAGTGGTCACAATAGCTCACCCTGAGCACAATTGCTCAGATAAGCTAATTATATGGGTATAACAACTAATATGCAAACAATATGTGCAACTTAGTTTGGCTTTAATCATCTGAATTCGAACAAATTGTTGCTGTAAAATAGGGAGTATGTCTCCAACCCCTATGACCTTGACCTTTGAGCTTGTGACCCTAAAATATAATATGACAACTAGACTTCATACTGATGCTTCTGGCAGAGTATTAAGAAAATCTATCAAGGGGTTTTGGAGAAGCAGCAGGGATAAAATTTTCAGGTCCCTATGACCTTGACCTTTAAGCTAGGGATCCCAGATTAAAATACTAGGGTCACAACCGGACTTGAGAGTGATTAAGCTTTATTCACAATCAAACTAAAATAAATTTTATAAAATTAAAATCCCACAACTAGACTTCATACGGATGCTCCCTGCAAAATTTTGTGAAATTCCAACAATTGGTTTTGGAGAAGCACAGACAAGATATTCTGTATTCAAGTCCCTGGCATACATGCCGTTCCCCTGATATTCACCAAGTTCTCCCGTTATTTAGACCTGGCGCCCCGGTGAAGCTCACAAAAGCACTAAAAACTCCCGGTAAATTAAAATTTCGAAAAGGGTTCATAAAATATTAACCTATATACATGGTCAATAACCGGATATGTGATACTGATAATGCAAGAAGTAATTGCATTGTGTACAGTTGATTAGGTGACAAAACAAATGTGTTGACACAATTTATGTTAATTGTCACTATAATATTAAGTAAATTTCCGGGAGCGTAATGTCGCTAAATTGTTTGACAAAATTAAAAGATTTGATGTTTTCGTTACAGCGCCAAAACGAATTCACACATCGATTGTCAGGTGTCTATGTGATCACCATGATTTTCATTTTCATCCCTCGCCCCTCCACAACCGATTTTAACAGTTTTAATACATAAAAATGTCAAAAAAATATATTATTCAAATAATGATTAGCAGTGACAAATACTGAAGGTGCCAGATAATGCCCGCCGATAATTAAAGTAGAGAAAAAATTACGTCAGTAACAATTTTGAAAGTTAATATGTCAACACATAAGTCACTTATTTTAATACTTAAAAAAAACAATGCTTTTATTGTCATTTGTTACTCTTCGACATCAGTGTTGGTCGAGTTTTATTAAGTTTTAAAACATGAAAACATGTGCGCATGTCAGTAATGCCATATGATTATCAGAAAAACATGTACATGTAATTGTCTTTTGATTTTATGTTTCTGGCGATCTGTGAATTACAATGCACCGAGATGTGTCAGAGTCAGCAGCTCATTAGTCTGTATTACAAACAGTTATAGAAATTCACCGAGGTCTATCATTGTTTATCAATTAACACCTTTGATAACGAGCGAGATGGCCACATGCTGGTTTATATGTAGTGACTAATTAGCTCAGCCTTCTTTTGTATATTAACCAACAGACGACAATCGATTTTTGACTGACGGTGTAATGGCCAAGACTTGTAACAACGCCCACATATGTCATCCAATAGAGGCCGGTCCGATTTTGATTGAAAAAGCGAAATTGACGAGACTCGTGACGCACGTGTATGGTATTTCTCAATTTTCACGGGTCAAGACCCGTGGTCTCGGGTCAATTGAACATTCTGATATAGAATGATTTGTAATTCAGTGTTAATTTTACAGGTCCCTAGATTTTATGGCCGGGGACCACTAAATTACTATAATGTAGTATATCCTGCTACTGGTATGCTACCAGTATATGATTCGTACCAGCATTCGTCTATCAAAGCTTTCAAGTAACCCTTCAGAATGGGAGAACCATGTATTTTTAAAAAACTTGTTACATAAAGTCACATAAAGAAATGCTGAAATATTAAATAAGAGTAATAAATATTTATTGTACTGTTAGCTCAAGAAAAACCAGATAATTTGGTAACTTTTAACTTATAATTAAAACATCAGTTTGCAAAACTGGGTTGTACAGAATTAACACAAATATTATTATCATGACCACGCAGTATTCAAAGCGATTTGGATTGTAAAAAAAAAAAAAGACACATGTTGTATACCTTGCTGTTGTTAAATTTGTTGATGGTAAGTAGTTACAAAGTTGATTTTCTGTTGTTTTAACTTCGGTCACATCACAAGCTCAACTTAGATTTTACAAGTTTATTGGCTAGCTGCATTTAGCGAAAGCAATGAGTGTACCAAATACAGGGCGTCTGGTAGGCTTTGAAACTCAAGGGTCATTGACTCTTCAGCCTAAATTTTCAAGGGTCAAAATCAAATTTTCAAGAGTCAAGGTGAGATTTTTAAGGGTCGAACCATGGGTCATAGGGTTTCCAGCCTTGTACTCTAGCGCTGGCACATCATATTTTTCAGTTTGTGTTCTGAAGCTGTACTGTTATATTTTCAAAAAATTCTTAAATTAGATAGATCTAGCTGCTGATGCCTTTCCCAGGCTAAAATGTACGTTGTTTCCCGTCGCGATCTCACAAGTCCGCGATTTTCGTCCTTTTTCCCCACGATTTTATTGTAATTAACAAATATTGAAGGTTATTTGACACAAATTTATAAGACTCATTATTTTGAAGACTTTTTTATGCAGGATGGAAAAGAAAGGCTCTTAGAAGTGAAAATAACGTTAGTTAAACTTTCAACATGTAAGTCAATATAAATGCACTCTTACAAGTAATTTAAGCTCGCGACGAATCTCACACTTTAATATATTACTCGTCTAGGCCGCCGAAAAAACATCCACTAATTATTTAATTGGAGTGTCACCATCATCTACTAAATGATGCGCATACCCTTTTGATTGCATCATTTATATGCCGCGTGTTAACAACACCTTTTACACATAATAGATGCCGAACATGTGTTTATTGCTTGTCAATTAAATCCAATCATCCATTGATTACGTCATTATCAAGCCGAGACAATGTGCACGTGCGTAATCGTCGCTGATTGACTGAAAGCGAGTAGATTAAAATACAAGCTCCGCCTCCGTTCTCACTTTCTGACGCGTCAACATTTGCAACGGCCCGAGTGTTTGGAATTAACAAGTTGATTGACACGTACGCTAAAGAATCAACGCATGAATGAAAATTCCTACGGGTCTAATATGACTCGTTGGGCGTTTTTATCGCGGGTCAAATACGGGTATTTCGAAATTTTCACGGGTCAAAACCCGGGAGCTCGGGTCTACCGAACGCCCTGAAATATATGCTAAATTTTTATGTATACAGTCGAGTCTTGATTATTCGAGGTGCCGGGGACCAAGATTTTACTTAGAATAATCCATGGGGTCGAAAAATCCAAGTCCCGAAGATGGCCAGCTGATTGTCATGTAAATCATCAACATATACATGTATATAGCCATCACGGACGCTTAACGTAATATTCATTGCATATATAGTTTAGATGAAAGGAAAAGGAAAACAAAAATAAATCATATCAAATGTTTAATTTATTTTTTCCTTTTTAAACCCTTTCCACTCGTACTGATCTAGGTATTCCCTGGGGCCGGGTCCTTTGCCACACTGCTCAGTACGAATGGAAAGGAAGATATCAGCTGATCTGGGTATTCCCCCGTTACCGGGTCTATCGCCAGATTGCTCAACCCAAATTACTTCTGCACAAGTAGAAGTCATTTTTCTTCTGACAGTTAAATTAAAAGTCATGCTTTAAAAAGGCATGGTAGTTTGATAGTCATGAGTTTGTTATTCGAAATTAAAGGTGAACATCTTTAACCGACTTTCAAACATTGTTGAATAATCGGGGTCGAACTGTAATAGAATAATTATTTCTTCATAGAACAAGATCAATTTTTTGAAAATCGAACTGAAATTATGACCTTGAAAACGGCCAGTGCAGTGAAAAAAATATTATTTTGTTTTAATATATAGGTGACCATGCACCACAGGTTCCTGTGTATCTAACAGGCTGATGCAATTGTCCGATCGGGCTTCCAAAAAAAAATAAACTTTTTTAAAAATGAATAACTTCACTAAAATTATACATTCTATTACCAAAGTTCAGATTGGTAGAGAATAAATTTTAAAAGTGAATAAAAGTCATCTTGAGATTTCTTAACACAATTAACGCAATAAGTTTGCAATCACCCCGCGAATACATCATATACAAGATTTTCATTGCAAATCTTCATGAATGTCCGATTAAGCTTAGGGAATTACTCTTTGACATTATTAGGGTATGTGCAAGTCCAATCACCAAATTCCATCCAGCATTCGTCGGTAGTTTTACGGCCCTTCGGATACTTTCAGTTTCCATATAAATTTAAGTTGGAAATCAAAAAAAGGACCTTAGCTAAAGTATTCCTACTTGTGTATGTATTAGATTTAGGTTTTCATTATAATTATGTGTGTATTTTCTATGAATCTGGGCCGTATTTACCGTAACTTATTCTGTCAATAAGTTTAAAAGAAAATGCCGAAATAAATGTCTTTTTTCATTTGAAAGTTAAAACAAATTTTTGCAGGATAAAATAATGAATTATATTGGCTTTTCCCAATATTTTTTTAGATGCATTAAGTCCATCGACCAAACGAATTTTCTTTAAATCTGGAATTGTAAAGTGAAAACAGTTTGAAATGCAAGGTTTTTAAAATAGTATGGTCTGGGAACGGGAGTTCGATAAATAGCCCGGATCACGGGCAAATGCTACCCGCCATTTTGAAAAATAAAGAAATACGAACTATTCTACGTATATCCGAAATTTTAACAATCAATTGCACGCAACAAAATGATAGCTAATAAAATATACATTCCCTTATCATTACATGATGTCTGTGATTTGACCGATATTGTTTTAGGTGTTTTACGCAGTTGAAATTTGCCTATACGAACTTGATCCTAAATGACCAAAAAAACCGATAACCTACCAATTGCGCTTTTCCTATCATGATACAGCTAGGATTGATGTCTAACACTCGTGTGAGCCCGATTTAAGTCTTCATGGTATACGTCTGTTATGTCTTAATTTTCAAATTTATCATAGCCTGTGGGGCCGGCTAGCTGTGCAAAATAAAAATGGGTCGTCAGGTATTTTTTTCGCGTACGGATATGTTCACAGTACTATAATTTAGGGTCAAATGATGGAAAACTTAATTAAAATGTATATTAAGGTTATTTTTGAACGGATAATGAGATTAGATTTTCATAATATAACAGAATAACGGTGCAGTTTTGTAAGCCAGGATCGCGAGTCAATGATTACCCTAAGACGGAATAGTATGGACCGTGTTTTAACTCGCGTTAAAGATACAATGTCATTTCATATGAAAGTTATAAATTCAAAGATCTTATAGAACAGATCCTGAGCTTTAAAATAATACATTTTAATTGAAGTGTATTTCCAATCACGATGTCGGGCAGTTTTAATACATTAAAGGTCAATAACTAAGTTTACCAAATCGGGATAAATTCACGGCGTTTTAAATCTTCCAGGCGAACAGTTGTAGTACGGGATAAGACAGTTTGAAAGGGCGTTTCCGGACCATACTATTTGAAAGACCTTGGAAACTGGCTTCTAAAACTTGACAATAAAGTATTTCTCTGTTTGAAATACTGCTGTAGAAAAATGAGTGAATGTTTTTGTATTTCCTTAGATTGACCTGGGTGGTCTTTTTGTCCTACTTGCGCTTAACTTAGTGTTGTAAACATTCAGAGATATACGTTGTACATCATTGGAAGTAAAGTTCTTGCAACTTTAATTCAAAATAGTCATGCTTATTCATGTATAACCTGTAAATGATATTTACAACCTCTTTCTGTGAGATTTCTGGAAAATTACATCTGGCATTTAAAACTGGAAAACTTACTTTGGTTTTTGAAAGGGCAAAATATAATTTATCAATGCTTTTAAACTCAAATTTTCATCACAATATGGTCACATTCGATGCAGTAGGTCATATTTTACTTCAGAGAAGACACCCGTTACAATTCCAGATTTAAAAGATAATTAGAATTGGTCCTAGTAATGGACATGTAAGTTGTCTTGATGCCTTTTTGCAAATCCATTCTCACATATCTAAGATTTGCAAAAAGGCATCAAGACAACTTTTTGTAATAAAACGAATTGGTAGAAATCTGTGTAAATTAGGTAAATAAAATATGTACCACTCATTCCTCCTGTCCAATTTTATCTATTGTCTTATTACTTTGCACTTCTGTGGTGGGACATACGCTAAAAAATTGAGAAAATCCCAACGGCGTCAACAGTGCCTGGCTCAAAACCCGCTGGTGACCTCATAAATATAGCGTAAACAACACGGACGTTGTCCGCGCATTATTGAACGTCGTACCAGTAAGAGCGTCTCACTTTTATTTGTATGCTTGTTTTATGCTATTTATGCTAGAAAATGAGATCTAGTAGAGATGATTGCTGATTATCCATGTATCTAAAATATTATTTGACATGTTGATATAAACATATTTGTGTTCTTTCTAGAAAAAATATCAATAGAATTTTCACTTACTAGAAGGGATTCACTTAACTTTTGGGAAATTTAAGTCTCTCAAAATAAAAAAAATATGAATAAAACCATCTATGTATATATTCTAATAATTGTAGTAAGGTCTGTCCTTTGACTAGTCTTCTTCCTGGACTTCTATAAATACATTTAGCATTTCCTTTAAGGTTTGCTTCAACCCAGAATATTTGATAAAATTGAATACTGATGCCTTTAGATATTCCTTCACATAAAGTATTACTCCTCCTTGTTCTTTTTTGCCTTCTGTGACCATACCGTAAAAACAAAAATAATATCAAACAGGGAATGCCACGTACCAAAAACGCAGCCTCCCCAAAACGAGCCCCACAGCACCCAGAAGTGCACACCACCAACACACACACACACACACGCACACGCACACGCACACGCACACGCACTAGCATACAAAGCAAACACACGATAGATTATAAACTTCATCAACTAGGACGATACATTAATGTTTTGGATGGAAATCTGATGTCAGTGTTTTTTATTAAGAGAATTGAAACTATGAAAAAGTATTTTTGTATTACAATTAAATTTATTAATTACAGTTTCCTCCAGACCCCGATTTAGCAGAGCTAAACGGGAATTTCGTCATGCGACAATGTTGGTGACAGTGGGTCACTGCAAATAGCAGTTTTACTTGCTTGGCTATCAACCCCCTTTCCTCAGGATCAATACCATCGTATATGGTTGAGTTCAGGAATTCACTGAAATATTGTATGGACTCTTGATTTTTTTTCTTGATAAGTGTTTGTTGTTTTTCTTTGTTTCTGACGATGCTTCCATCCTTTATTGTTCTTTTTATTTTTGCTAGCTTCTTTTTTGTTTCTCCTCTTTGCTCCATAGTGAAATCTCTTGCAAATGCAACTCTTTGAAACCGTTTCTGAATGCCACTACTGTCAATATTACTCTCGGTATCTATGGATTTGTCCAACCATTTTCTTTCTTTCTTTTTCTTACCCAGTATGACTTTAAAAACTCTATGAATTTTCCCCCGCATAAACAACTGTTTAAATACCCAAGCGAATTGCTATTTTCAGAAAATTGTCTTCGTCTTGCTTTTTTTGTCAATACCGTTTTAAATCCTCACATTTATTGTACCCAGTTTCTAAGAAGAGCAGTTTCTACTTTTAAAACCGAACTACCCCTCAATTCTAAGTAATCCCTCGGATTGACCACATCTCATATTTATAGAAATTAACATAAGTTATCAACAGTTTTTTTGTGTTGGTATGATTGCAACGATTTATATTGTTTCAAAGATAAGAAAAAAAATGCGACAATTTATCAAAATTTAGTCAATTTCATAAATTAATGTGAATAGGTTGTAAGTACTTCTTAAAGGTTCGACAGATACAGCATAATGGCATTTAATTGATCTGTTTCTTAAGACGCAGTTTAGGCATGTACTACTTTAATAAGCAGCCGATCAAAACGCACTCACAGTGACACATATCCTATAGTGTTTACACAGGCAATACTTATCTACATCTGTAAAGAGCATTGCATTTAATATACGCCATTTCATCGGTTAATTCAATAAACATTATTTAGTAGGTCGTTCTGGTTGCCAAAGTACGAAGATTTGCGCAGTTAGGAGTTTAAAGATGTTTGTTATTTAACTGTAGAATTTAATAAAACACAACGAAAGGAAGGATTGAACACACGACCAAGTCAGAGAAGGTTTATAGCATTTATTTACACCTACCTTTCGACTCTGCAAGAGTCTTCATGAGGGCCGTAGAATTTATGTAAAAAGAGCCATTTTTGAGTTGCTGTTGCTCTTAGCGCTAATTGTGAAATATACCCTTTAACTGCCATATTCAGGAGAGCACCGTGGTGTGCGTATGTATAGGTAAAGCGTTGTACACATAGCCTCGAGGTTGCGGGTTAAAATTTCGTCAGAAGAACTGGATTGGGACCTCCACAATCCATTATTTCGGTGCGAGTATTGGCCATGTGCTTATTTGTAAGCGACAAAAGGCAAATTATTTTGCTGATTTGCCAATCAACTTTAAACTATTTAGAAACTCGTGCTCCACTTAGTTATAACTTACAAAATGGTTTCACCTGTAGTGACAGACGTATGAAAAAGAAAACAGTTTTTAACTGCATTCAGTAAACTTGTCTAATCCTGTTAATAAGAGTAAATAAGCTTAGACTGTTAAAATGCACCAAAGATTTTGTCAGTAAGCTAGTAGCAAAATACTTTCGTCTGAATATTTAGAATTAGATACTGTGATTCGTTCATATTGAAATACCTACCATGTGTGTGCTTTTGCATGGATCAGTGTAATAACTGAATAATAAAAATTGAGACGCATCATGGGCAAATCAATGTTTACAATGGTGTTAAAATGACATTGTAAGCTTTGCTCAAGTGCTCAGTACTATATATACAAATGTACTATGTATTAAGTATTTCGACTTTGTTCTTCATTCATTACTTATGCTAGAAAAAGATCAACTTCAAAGGAAATACATTTCAGTTACATGTACATGTACATGTATTTACAGGCGGACAGTTTATCTAACGATCGTTCCAGGTAAGGACCAGTAATAGAACCATTTCCTTCTAAAGAAACTGCCAACCTTCTCGCATAAAGATACGTGGTCAGTAGCGGTCTCGATCCCAAGACTCTCAATAATTGAGAAGTTTCAGCTTCTCTAACCACTTGACCAAGGAGGAATCTCACTGTCCGTAACATTGTTTAACATGCTGTTACATTAAGTGATATTCAGCTTCAAACTATCATGTATATTGCAAAACATGTGTTCAACATTCTTCTACATTAAAGTATCAATTCTTACAGTAATCCATGTTTCAGACCGAACATTTTCAGTGCCTTCAGCGCTTTGATTTAATCTAGGGTCTAGGAAGGTTGAAAACAATTTTATTTTTTTCCTTTATACACTGACTCCGTTTTCTTTGAATCGGTCAACTACCAATTTTTTCAAATCATCTTTCACATACGTAACTTACTTACTACTGATTCTTTCAAGTCAGATATTTTTTGTCAATTCTTATTTCAGTATTTATGTTTACGGAACTTACTTGTTTTACTATATTGAGTTTCCTGTTGATTGCACTGAGTAGATGACACCTATTAATTTTGTCAATGCTCCCGGCACTAATGTTACACCTTGCACATTTCTGTTCCTGGATAGTCTTCTTCTATCGGCTTTCGGCTGCTGGTTCAATCCCTCCTATTTGTCTGAGAATTGATTTGTAAGGAGTACTTGTAACTGGTGGACAAACCCTGGGTCCCATGTTATCCTACACAATAGATGACCAATTATGCTCGTATTTGAAATGTAGAGTTAGATTGGTTTGCACACGTCGGTTAGTCCGTCGGTCAGTCTGTGGGCAGATCAAACCTTGTTCGATCAATAACTGAAGAATGATTTGTCCTAGGTTCCTCAAACTTGATAGGTTGGTTGGTTAACCAGTAGATGACACCTATTAATTTTGAGGTCAACAGGTCAATGGTGAAGGTTGAAGTTACCTTCTATAGAAAACATTGTCCTTTCAATATATAGAGAATGCATTGGCTAAGTGTCCTCAAACTATGTAGGTAAGTTGGTCATGACCAGTAGATGACTCCTGTCTGAGGTCAGCAGGTCAAGGGTCAATGCCACGGAGGCCTTTAACACAATAACTTTTCCGATCATTAGGCAGATAATACTTAGGCCTAAGTTCCTAAAACTTTGTAGGAAGGCCTAAAACTTTATAGGAAGGTTGAAAATTTTGCGTAGATGATACCGATGGATTCATGGTCAACAACTCAAGGGTCATGGTTACACAGGCCTTTAACACCAAAAACGTATCCGATCAATGATTAGTGAATGCGTTGGCCTTATGTCCTAAAACTCGTAGGTAGATTGGTCATGACCAGTAGAGTACACCTATTGATTTTGAGGTCAACAGTTCAAAGATCAAGGTCACAGTGGCCTTCAACAGAAAAAGCAATACCGATCAATATCTAGAGAATGCATGAGTCTATTGTCTTCAAGCTTTATATGTAGGTTGGTCCAGGTTATGACCCTTATCGATTTTGAAATTAAACGTTAAGGCCATAAATACTTTTAACACAAATAACTTCTTCGATCAATAACTATAGATCTCTCCGACCTAGTGACTTCAGACTATATGTATGAAGGTTGGCCATGCTTATTGATTTTTAGGTCAACAGGTCACAGGTCAATGTCACAGTGACCTTCAACGGAAATCATAATCATTTGCAAATGATAATTTCTATGGGATATTCACGAAATCTACTCAACTGAAAACAGACTAAATTAAAGTTTCTTCGGCTGGTTGTAAATTTTCACGAATTCTAAAGTTAAAAAACAACTTGAAATAATTGACATTAAAATGTACATATCAATTACTAAATAGACATTTAATTAGGGTTACGGACTTTCAATTTACATAACTGTGATAAGATAATGACAGCTTTTAAAATAGAATGCATAAAATTATTCTGAGAGTAAAAAGGAAGCTTTGATACTTTTCAAATTCAAAAGTTTGATAATGCTAGGATTTAAAATGAATTCAGAAAAAAAAAAATCACAAAATGATGGTTTTATATGATATGTATAGCAAATTTTGATGTTATGGCCCAAGACTGTATATAGTAACAATAGCAACAACTTATTAGTAGATTAAATTCTATTTAATTTTCCAAATTTATACGGCTGCACTACTCGCTTCTAACCTGGGTTCTGATAAAAATTACAGTGGTTTCGTCGACCCCCCGTTTCGTCACTACGGATTTATGTTGCCAGTTCGTCACCAAGGTTTTGTATAAGATAAATCTAACAAAAGGATTTCACACCTACTTAAAGGTAGATCTAATTACTCAAATGATAAATCAAAGTTCGCACAGTTAAATGAGAATACCATTTTCATTTACTGCACAAAATTTGATTAAAAAACGTATTTCTATGGAATGCGGGTTGGGACATGCCAAACTTGCTAATTGCTACTTGCGGATTGCCACTTACTTATTGATAAATGCTGGTGGAAACATGCCACTTAGTAATTGCTAATTGCTTCTTGCTACTTGTTTATTGCTATAGTTACTTGCCACTTGCTTATTGGTCAATGCTGGTTGAAACATGCTACTTGCTAATTGCCACTTGCTTAACTCGGTTTTGCCAATTGTCGCTTGCTACTTGCTTATTGCTAAATGCTTATTGAAACATGCGTCTTGCTAATTGCCACTTGCTTATAGTGGTTTTGTCAATTGCCACTTGCTTATTGCCAATTGCCACTTGCTAATTGCTACATGCTACTTTCCACATGCTAATTGCTACTTGCTTATTGCTAATTGTGGGTTAGGACTTGCTAATTGCCACTTGCTTATTGCGGTTTTGCTAATTGCAAATTGCCACTTGCTAATTGTCACTTGCTAAATGTCAATTGCCATTTGCTAGTTGGGACATGCCACTTGCTAACACTTACTTGCCACTTGCTTATTGCTAGTTGGGACTTGTCACTTGCTAACTGTCACTTGCTTATTGTTAATTGCTTATTGCCACTTGCTACTTGCTACAATATAATTGCTTATTACCTTTTGCTTGTTACTAATCACTAGTTGCCAATCGGTTATCGGTATGACTAACGAACATGGCTAGGAAATAACGAACATTAGCTATTATCATTTTATTGAAGTAAAATATTAAGTTTTTGATGTTAAAATGGAACATGCATACCAAAAATATATTATATTCAATCACATTAAAGCTTTTAATTTATACAATTTCAAAACGCGTGATCTGATTCATGTTCATAAACATTGAACATGAGTTACTATTAAAAGTAAACAAGACATCTATAGTGGTCTATATATAGATTATATATGTTATAAGTATATTATGAATTATTAATAATATTTCATACTGAAAATATATTTAATATAAATAATCTTGCAGCTGAAGTCTGAACAAATTAGATGAGCAAACACCGAGCATAAACTATCATCTGATCATTTTATATTTAAAATATATATTTTTTATTTAACTAGATCAAATTCATACTTTATATAAATTCGTGTTTGTTCTAAATATGTGATATAATACACGTTGTGTATTAATTTTTGCTCTCGCAATCAAAAGCGTTTGAACGACTCCAAAGGTAACTTGCAAGTAGTAACAAGTGGCAAAAAGCAAATAGCAAGTAGAAATTAGCAAAAAGCATTTAGCAAGTGGCAATTAGAAAATGATAATTGGCAATGAGAAAATGGCAAGTAGCAAGTGGCAATAAGCATGTAGCAATGAGCAAGTGGCAATTAGCAAATGCCAATTGGCAATTATCAAGTGACATGTCCCAAGTAGCAATTAGCAATTAGCAAGTGGCATGTCCCAAGTAGCAATAAGAAAATGGCAGGTGGCAATTAGCAAGTGTCCCAATTGGCAAATGGCAAGTGGCAATTAGCAAGTGGCATGTCCCAACTAGCAATAAGCAAGTGGCATATCCCAAGTAGCAATTAAGTATAAGCAAGTGGCAATTAGCAAGTGGCATGTATCAACTAGCAATTAGCAAGTGGCAAGTGACAATAAGCAAGTGGCAAGTGACAATTAGCAACTAGCAATAGGCAATACGTAAGTTGCAAATAACAAGTGGCATGTCCAAACCTGCAATCAGCAATAAGCAAGTGGCAATTAGCAAGTAGCAATGAGCAAGTTGCATGTCCCAACCCGCATTCCATATATTTCATTTATCGGTTTAAAATTAGATTTTACATCTTAATAATTATTAATAAATCCATTTTTAAATTCAAATTGATTTATGTGACTGATAATAGTCAACTAATTACTTAATTTGGGTGAAAAAAGGTGCTCATAATACCCTGATGCATCCTATAATTACGTGTAACGACAACGTTAATTGGTTTGTTTGATCCCATTTATGTCAAACTAACAATTAGATATACAATTAAACAAGAGTGACGAAACCACAACCTCTTTCGTACATAAAACTCATGGTGACGAACCGGGAGGTCGACGAAAACACTTCCACCCTCTGATATTAGGACCCAGTTCTAACCGGGTAAACAAATCATATCTATAATCATTATTTTTATGCAAAGAAGCTAATATACATACACTGCGTAATTTCAATCTAGAAACTAAAACGTACCAACATCTAAAAAGAAAATTTGCTTGCGTGTCATTTTGGTAATTTCAATTGTCATCGATGAACGCTTGAGATCGCTCAAGAATGTTTTTGTTGTAAAAGACTGGATTTTAAAAATATTTGTGCATTCCTATAATTAGAATTCCGGTTAACAGAACAAGACCCGCCATCACCAGGGTGAAAATCGGACAGAAACAAGTCTGCCCTAACTAGTTCAGCTGTAATCGTTCTAAATTCATGTATTTATTGTATATCTTGTGTTGCAAATAAAACCCAGCAAACAAATTGACAAAATCAAGTGAAAACTCATATGTAATTAAAAGATATCCAATTGATGTAAAGAAGTAATGAATTATACCCTGACATTATTTGAAATGTGTTTATAAATAATTATAAATATCAGGAAACTATTCATTACTTTCTATAAGGGGAGGTCACTCCAACAAAAAGCACAACACGCATTAGCCTTTCATTTATCTGATTATATTAGCTGTCAATAAAATTACGAAACACAATGACAGAAATAGTGAAAGACATCAGAATCGAAGATGAAGATGAGGTTTGAATACTCAGATGCTTCTTTAAAGTCACAGTCCAGTATGCTAAACATGACCAGACATTGACAACGCTCTAATGTTTGCCCTTCAAAAGTTCTGTGATTTTGTAAATTACTGATTTACATGTGCCACTCTGTTACTTAGTTAAGTACAGTTGAACATAACCAAAAAGAAACGTTTTAATTAGAGGTGCGCGGTTTAACCGGTATACCGGTAAACCGAGGTTCGGACTTCTACGGTACGTACCGCGGTACAGACCTGGAATACCGGTACTTTCAGTTCTAATAATTGAATTGTCTACGACACCACAATAAACAATACACAGCAACAGCTGATAAAAAGAAAATGCGTTACCCATTTCACGCTCTCGACCAATTATTTAAAAACGCAACATTTTCCGATAATAATTACCGCACGTGTGCTGTTGTAACACCCGATAATCTGTGTATAATTGAATTTGTGACGCCGAATCATTTAGATTAAGTTATGCCTTTAAATTACGGTGTGTTTGCTGAGAATGGACTTGAAATTTGCGTGTTTTTCGATTAATTATTGGCTTATTACGGTTGTTCGTAACAGCCGACAAACTCATTCCTTTTCCTCTTTTTAAAGAAGTCTTTCAAGAATGGGGGACAATGCATGTTTGGAGAGAAGTTAATTGAAAATTAGCGTGCATATACCTGTAAATATCGCTTGTTTTTCGTACAATTTAATCACTTGGTTTTCCATAGGCTTATGTAGGAAAAACTTTAAAAATCTTCTCTGAAAACACAAGGCCTAGAGCTGAGATATTTAGCATGTATTAAAGCATTGCTTTGTGGACCTTTACCAAGATTGTGAAAATCATGACCCACATGTCAAAATTAACCCTTCCCGGGGGGAGGGCACTTAATTTCACATAGGCTTATATAGGGAAAACTTTAAAAAAAAACATAAGGCCCACAGGCAGAGCTTAGATATTTTGAATGATACTAAGCATTGTGTAGTAGACCTCTACGAATTATGTTAAAATCATGACCCCTTTTATTATAGCCAATGGTCAGAATGTTCGTCTCAACAATTTATAGGCAAACTTCAACTCTATGTTACACGGTCAAGTCAAAGAAACACCTTGTTAACACTCTAGAGGCCACATTTATTACCCAGTCATCATGTAAAATGGTCTGAATGTTGTCTTGTCAAGGTTAAACAGAATTTTTGTTTTTATTATAATTGTTTAGGGATGGATTTTGGTCACATTGGGTCATAAGTAGGTCTCGGGTGAGTGATATAGAGCCATCTTGGCCCTCTTGTTGAAAACAGCTCAGAATGTTTGTCTCAGTGATTTATGGGTCTGGTTCAAGTCTGAGTAAAGAACTAGGTTACATGGTCAAATCAAAGGAAAACTCAGGTGATTGATATAGGTAGGACCATCTTGGCCCTCTTGCTACATGAGTGGACAACTAGCAAGAGAATAAAATAGATGCTCACTTCGTTACATAAATTTCTGTATTTTATTAGCCAAGCAAGCGAAGCAAGCAAGTAAACGTTGACATTATTAAATCATATTAGTCTTTTTGATCGATCTGAGAAGTATAATGGATTGTGTGACAATTTCAAGGAAAAGTAGGACAAAATTGAAAAAGAGATACTCGAGATCTGGTAGCATTTAAAGGTATTTCCATAATTATACAGGTACCCAAGCAAATGAGTGAGTGAGGAATGTTTAGATAGTTTCAAACCATTGTCTCAAGTTTTAGTGAAAAAAAGCTTACAGATTGGAGGCAAAGCTCATGGTCTTGGAACACTTTTTCACATTATGGCCCTTTTATTGTTGGTATTCTAGCAAAGTAAATAAAGAATTCTAAAGGATAGAAGTTATTTGAATTTCCTAGCTGTAACATTTGCTGTATTCTGATTATGCCTTTCTTTACATTGGAAGCATTTTACAGTGGAAACAGCTCATAAAGAGAAAGTCCAAGACTAAAATTTATATACTTTGACATTTTCAGGAATTCATAGATGAGACCCTAGCTGAACGATTATGGGGCCTCTCAGAGATGTTTCCAGAATCCGTCCGCAATGTTTGTTCAACAACCACAAGCTTTACCTGGAACTCGACTAAAGTCGGCTTTAAATACAGCTGCAATGCCATGTGGATACTGGCATCTAGTTTTACCATACTGATATTACCTGTGATGTTTGAAAAGGAGAGAGCATCCATGCAAGAACAACAACTCCAGCAGCAAAGACAGGTAATGTTGAACCCATACCTCACCTACATGTAATTCCTGAAATGAACTTGTCAATCTTTCAGTTAAGACTGACCCATTAATTGTTGTAAGTATCGTATATTACGGCTTTATCGTTGGTACCGGTTTCCCATATGACCAACGCCCCCAGAAGAGGTTAGTTATTTTAGGTTTCGGAGGATAGTGCAAGATACAGAAAGCGTCCCGATTCCAGAGACACCCCTGGTTCTTATACATGCCAGGTGTAAAGCACCCATACATGGGACCTCGGTTTTAGTCTCATCCGAAAGACTGTTAGTAATTTTAGTTGGTCAGCCCCAGGAATCGAACCTGCTACCCCGAGTTTACAAGTCTCGTGCTCTACTGATTGAGCTATCCGGGCTGACTTGTTGTAAATGGTGCTCTACTGCTGTCAGTGCTTTCTAGTAGAGGGCAGTCTGCTTCACCTGTTTTGTTGGGATTTATACTCCACTGATCCAAGTTCAGATTAGCTGTTAATACTGGAGGGACCTCAGGGATCTGGCATCCATTGTGCATTCACTCTTTGTGGTAAGAAGTATGTTTTGGATTGTGAATCAACATGATCAGGTGAACATGGCTAGAGCTCTTAGTCTTAATGGAGTTATGAGCTTACTTTCTTATATTCAAGGTGACTTAGGTCACATGCTCATAGCATGTATTGTATTCATGGCACTCGCACTTTTCATGCTCCTAGTCACATGTTCTGTATGTTCATAGCAACATGTTTCTTATGTTTAAAGTCACAGTGACACTGCTTTTGTTCATAGTCACTTTTTTTAGCTCACCTGGCACATAGCGCCAGAGTGAGCTATTAGGATTACTCAACGTCCGGGGTCTGTCGTGCGTGCGTGCATCCTCCATTTCCTTCCAACGACATCTCCTCTAGAACCACTGGGCCAGTGTTGATGAGACTTTGCAGGAATGTTCCTTGCATGAAGCTTTATCACGGTTATTCAAAGAATTCTATTCCATGCAGAACTCTGGCTGCTATGGCCCATAATGATTGACTCTCTGGTGACCTTGAGACCGTGTGGTTGGAAATAAGTTCTGCAGGTTGTTTGGAAAAAATGAACGTTGGACAAAGTTTCATGCAAATCCATCCAGGGGGTTAGTTTCATGACCTTAGACCCTCAAGTGTGACCTTTTCTTCCACAATGGATGATTAGATAACTCTTGTCGATAGCCTCTTTTCATTAGCAGACCCATTATTGCTCGAAAGCTAGTGTGTTTTAAACCATTCTGTATCAGTTCACTATATTTTTTGTTTCAAATAAAACACTGTGCTTTAAAGTATCTAGTACTATGAATGATTCTGGTTCAAATTTATGAAGAATTGGTACACAAATTCTATGGAGAATGCTTACACTAGTGATGTTTTCTATTTCAGATTTTGTTGGGTCCTAACACAGCAGTCTCAGGGCCAGGACAGGGCCAGAGTGTAATGGGCATGATGCCCCCAGGACTTACGCCTTCAGTAGCATCGTCTCCATAGTTACCTAGAATATCAGTACTTTTTGTGAATGGATCAAAGTTGTTAAATATTTTTCTTTTAAATCTTAATTTAAGGGAGGTAACTTGGGATTAAAGGAATATGTTCAAATAACGAGACAGTCTCTTGAAAATCTTAAAACATAAGTATAGGTGTGAAAGCTTGAACAATACTGGACCCAGGAATGCAAACTTCCAAGCACTTTTGGAGATTTAGTATAGTTGTTGAATTTGTGTTACAGTACGAATATGCACAGGTGGACATTGGTCAGATGTGCATGTCTGCAAACACAGATCATTTTTTGTTTTGACTGACCTGGCCTAGTTATTGTTTGGCAGATTACCTTGCTACATTGCAAAGTATATTTAATAAAAGAGTTTGGAATACACTATGTTGCAAGCCAAGTACTTGAGGGGAAAATTGTAGCAAGCACTTTTAAATGTTAAAGAGAAATGTGTTCTTTATTGACTTGTGAAAATAAAAAAATAAAACTACACTGAGATGTTTCTGTTTTTATTTTGTAATGGATGAAACAAAAATTATTATTAAATAATTATTTAACACAATAAATGTTTAACAATAAATGCATTGTGCATGGTTAACAACTATAGACTATCTGTAATTTTAATGCATCTACATGTATTGAGGATAATTCAGAGTTATTTCAGTGAAATACTACATACAAGTACCATATAAACATACATAGCTAGGCCTTGTAAAAACTGAAATGGCATTTTAGACAGAACCTTTGTAGGTCAGTTACATAGGTCAGTACAAACTGAGCTGTTTCTATAAAATTGGTTTACCCTTTTACAGTCACTGTGGTGCTTAGCAGGAAAGTGAAATTCAAAATATGAAATTTATCAAATGTTATAAAATGTGCAGAGAAATTATCTGTGAATAATATCAAAACATACAAGTTTTAAAATTTTCAAATTAAATACCTTCGAAACATTTGTGAAATACTTTGCTGTATTAAATTATGTGTAGTCAATAAGTGCACTAAATAACTTCATTTTTACTGCAGACTTTACTTTTGGAACTTGTAGATAAATGTAGTTATGCATAAAAACTGACATAGTTTTTCATGAACTATATGGGAACCAAGCAAGCTCATGAAAGTTTTAATATTTTCAGATACAGAAATAGAGAAGAAAATTTTAATATTCTTGTCAATTCTGCCTAGGCCTGTTACCCTTAACCTGCAAGTTACAATTGATTCTGTCTAATCATGATCTGTACATTTAACTATTCATCCGAGTACCCAACAGTATCCTCCAAATTGAAAGATGAACAAGTCTAGAAATGTAGTGCAATACCGAATTCTGCTGTAGCAGATTAGGGCACTCGAGGATATTCTTTAACACGATTGCACTTTTCATATCACTACAGCAAGTTTAAATAAGATCTGTACTATTCAGTATTGTTTATACGGCTGTTGGAATAGTCTATATGACGTACTAGAGACTAGATGTTACAATGTCTCCTTGCAAGTATCTAAAAACTAGGATTGTGGGGCAGTTATATATCTCGTGAACATTTTGTGAGGTATGCATTGATACTACAGAATCAATATACATGTGTTTTAAAATTTTAACTTTTTACAAAACAACACATTCAATCCAAGTAGATCACGTATACATTATTAAAGTATACCCAGGCCGTTCCTAGACAATTTCATCAATGTAATAATTGCCATGGAAATTTTGCACAAAATTCAAGGGCCTGTGTTTCTGAAGCAATTCATCCGACTCTCGATGGGCATCTATATAGTAATAAACATTTTCACAAAGTTTGATTGAAATTGCATTACCAATGTGATGGATATAACTCTGTACAAAAATTTCAAATGGACAGACAACCAGCGCTTCAACATAATACATGTACATAATTCAGGCATATAAAAAGGAAAAAAGCTAAGGAAACATGATTTCTGAATCCAAACTTCTTGAACAATCTTGATAGAGGGTCACATGAAATCATTCCGGTAAACCTATAACAAAATTTTTGTTTTAAATTTTCCATACAGTAATTTTAAGGAAAACTAGCCATAACCAGGACAGTAATGATCTTAGACAAATCAGAACAGTTTGAAGACACTTGGCATAGGGTCACATACGGAACATGTCAATGGAACTACTTTGAAATCTGGGAGTGCAAGATTTTGTGAAGTTATTCCAAATTCTAATAAAAGTTTATGTAAAATAAGTGACCTGACCCCTAGGATAGGGCAAATTTTATTTCGATAGTATGATTTGCACACCCAAATATCAAAGCTCTGTGCCTTGCTGTTGCAGATTTTCAAAGTTTTTTCTCTGACACCAGAATTCTGCACTAAATAAAACTTGCGTACATGACCAACAAAAGAACATAAATTTCCAGTCTGGTTAAATGGCACTATAGTTTTAAAGATAAAGCAAAACCAGAACAACACACATCCAACCATCTTTACTGCTAACCATGTGCACTATAAACCAGGTGAGCTAAAAAGCAAGGTGGAAAGATTCATAAGCTTTTTGAGCTATGCTCCGTTTGACAAAACAGCACCTTACCATCCTCGCCCTCGGAGGAGCATAACAAATACAGTGACAGTAGTTTTAGACCCAGATCTTAATTGAGAATAAAGTTCCAAACACCACTCTCAACATTAATGTTGTATACATATATCAATAATAATAAATAGCACTCTTTAATGGCATTCATTAGGCATTTTTACAATAGCATTAACAAACACACATACGAAACAAATGCTTTCATTTTATAACTTAACTAGTGCATAATTTTGCACCGAAATTTTTAGTGCTTGACAGAATAAAACAGACATGCTACAGATAATTTAAAAACACAGCAAACAGCTTCCTGTACAAATAGTTCACTGTGAATGAGGTTGTTATAACTAGTTCTGTATGTTTCTCCATTTCAGCAAACATTACCTTTAAAGTTCTAGTTCCCTACAAATGGACCATAAAAAAATAAAATGACCAGTTTTGTACTCCCAAAAAAATGAATATTACTGAAGTTATTGCTAAATTATATACCTTAGTATACAGTGCAACCTCTCAGGAGCAAATACCCTTTGGAACAAAGGTTTTGTTCCGGAAAGGTTGATTCCTTATATAATTGATGTAACATGAAAGAAAACGTGTGTCTTTTTATGAAGGTTGTTACTCTAGAGAGGTGTCGTTCGGGGAGGTTGCACTGTATTACAGAAGTTGACAAAGTCAACAGTTTTATTTCTTTGAAAAACAGCAAAATTATTGACTATCCTCATCAAAATTGATATTGCACCTATTTTAAAGGTTAAATTTCATTTCTGTCTACTAGGAATATAAGTAACTTGGTACAAGTTATGTCTTACATGTTTACAAAGCATTTACTGAATTTAAGCGGCTCTCTAGCTCTCCTACTAACTGTAATCTGAGAAATTTTCATACAATATCAAATTTACTAAATGGGAGGTGCGGCAGGGGTGAAGGGAATGGGCAATATAATTATGTTACCCCTATTCAACACCATGCAGCTACATATTCATTCTAATTTATGACTCATTAAAGATATTTATAGCAGTTTGCAAGTTTCTTTTCAGACAATTACATTGAATTGTCTTGCAAACAAGGATTCTCCAAATCAGCAGTGTAACATGTTCGCAATTTTTCTCTACCACAAGTATTACGCTAAAAATGTATTCCTCTACAATTACCATTGACATAAAATTTGACCAAAAAAAACCAAAAATACAAGTATCTCGTACCTTGTCAATTAATATTCTCCTGACTTTAACTGCCTCCTTGTACCTGGTCAATTAAATTCTGATGACTTCAACTGACTAATGTATCACATCGATCAAAATTCTTAAAATTTCAACTAGCCACCAACATCCCTACACTGCTTGAAACTAGTCAATAAATATTTCTATATTTCAATTGACTGCATTTAAAGGATCACTGAAAACCTGCTGTATCCGGTTGTTACTTAGTGTTATATCTAGACAATAAAATGGAAAGGGTGCCTTCAAAAAGGGACCAAAACATTAAGTTTGGACAGGGCACCCTTTGCATGTTTGACTTCAAAAGTTCAAAATAAGAAAATCTCCTCAAGAATGGATATATTTCTATAAATAAATGATGCAAAAGGTTTATATAAGGAGTCTCAATTCAAAAATGCTGGAAACTACTTCCTCAATAATGTTTCAAAAGATTTCTATATCTACTGTTCTACGGGGTACAACAAAAGGGCAGCAGAAAGACCCTTAAGGGCGGCAGGAGTAAGCAAAAAAGGGCAGGATGCAACACCCTGCTACAACACTCTAGATATAACACTAGCTACAAGAAATACCTAACTTTTAGACTCGAAAGTGTGCTAAAAATCTATTTTCAAGAACACAAAATGTTTACTTGGCCACTAAGGAGTTTATTCATTATTGTTATAAAACAACAGCAAAAACAGACGTATTCTAAACAGGAAAAAAAATTATGCCGCAGAATTAAACACATGTTCTGAAAGAACTTCCTTGAAACATTCCAGATGTTTCTTGATTGTGATACAGAAGCCCTTTGACGCTGGCAATAACGGGAACCCTGAGTTATTTGTTTCTAAACATGTGCTCTTTTCCTCCACCCTTGATTCTATTTTGGTCTCCTCCCTGTTCTTGGGCTGTTCCTGGCAGTTTGTGTCTGTTGCCTCACTGGATCCAGGCCCTCCTGATTCCACTGGATCAGTTGCAGTTTCAAGATCTCCATTACACAGAGAGTGACTTGCTTCACCAACAGAAGTTGCATGCAACCGACTTTTGTTCGAAAATTCAACCCATTTTTCAATTCTTTCTATCATCCTGTGGAAAAAAGCAAAATATCACCAGTAAAAAAGTTACAGTCCACATTTTGCATGAGGTTACATTTGATTCAATTTAAATCCCTTGAAAACTGTCTACACATTAAATGCAAAATGTGCAACAATTAAATAGTTAATTCAATTTAAACTAAATGACATCATTTCAAAAGATGCAAAGGTGTGAATCAGATGAGACGAGTAGCCTTTGATGTCACAGATGACCAAACCGTTTTATTATACCTCACATGCTTTTCCCTATTTAAAATTCCCATACCACATCGGTGAACAAAAAATGATGTTACCCACGTAACATCATGATGTTACACCCCTGTAAGTCTAAAAATAGATTATTGGGGTTCCCAATCAAATTTCCTCTCAGGCGCTTATTAAATTAATAGCGTTTTCAGATGTGTCAGACAACCAAAATGGCTGAATTTCAACATCATTTTAAAGTAGTAGTAGTTTTTCGGTATAATAAAATAAATACCACATGCACTTGAGGGTGATAGCAGATATTGTGAACCCTTAACTTATTGTCAACCTCAGCTTCGCCTTAGTTGATATTACTTTTCTCGGGTTCACACTATCTGCTATCACCCTCAAGTGCATGTGATATTTATATAAAACCATATGTATACAGCATGTCAACATTTAGTTTTATGTGTAGATACTAAACTAGATTTTATGAAAAGTGGCATACACAATTTGATTTCGGCATTTTGTCTGCCTAGTCAAATCTGAAGTTCCAGGTTAATGATATTGTTTATTTTTAACTGTTTTGAGGTAAAACTGCTCTAAGACTGATCAAGTTCACATGGGTCTTTTATTTATTTCATTCTAGGTAGTGTCCAACAGTTTCTGTACCTGCAGAGCTCACAAGTCATTGAACTACTTGAGCTCATTTTGAGGTGTACTGTCAGTATAATAAACAAGAGGGTCATGATGGCCCTATACCACTCACCCAAGTTTATTACTCTAAATGTCAAGGTCATTAACAAGGTTTTGCAATAATCAACTGTAGTGTCTTAATTTTTCAGCCGACATTTGATAGCTCAGACTAAAGCATAAGACACACCTTGATTACAATAAGTGACCCTTGAGTACTTCTTGCTGAGGTAAGCTAAGAAATTAAGGTTACCGGATAAGTGTACAAACCTGTAAGCATGATTATGTAGATGGGTCCTTGTTTCCTCCACAAAAATTGCTGGTGGTGTAACTGCCATCTTTGTCATGGACTGAAACAAACACTTTCACAATGAATTTTACTGTTGATTGCATGTAACAGCATTTTTTTACCACAGCATCTATTGCATAATGACTTTTGACTTATTTGTTGTTACTACATGTACACTGAAAATTAAAGTATCTGCTATAAATTGGTCATCTTGTTTGCTGTTACCACATGTCACTTATTATCCTTTTAGACAAGTTCTAATATGCAAATATTGGGAATTTATTCGCAACGGTTTCCCAGTAGTACAGCCCTATATAGGATTTTTTGAAGAAGCAAAGACAGGGTCACTGTATACTGGTAATTGATATCTGATACACCACAGATAAGAAAGGTGCTATATAAAGTATATGTAGCAATAATCAAAGGGCCATAATTCTGTGAAAAATCATGAAGCTGGAAAATGCTGATGATACCAGACTGTCAAAATCACTTGACTGACATAGGGGCAACATCCTGCTTTCACTTTGATAATCATAAAAGTAATCTTTTATAAATTACATTCATTACTTGCCCACACATGCATGTCAAGGCTGCTAGCAGTTTCGCTTCATCCACTTTTCCTAACTCTACACTTGTAAGAGAGAAAATACTGTTACCTGAACAAGCTTTAGAACAGCCATCTCATTATACATGCGGCTGTTCTCCTGGCCATGCTGTGAACCCCTCTGTTTTTCATACCCTGCCTCGTTAAAGTAAGGTTCAGGTACCAAAATTAAACCTGCAAATAAATATAAACTGTATGATAAATATGTCCTATTTCAATTCAGACTAAGCTTCCACTCTGACATGAGGTATTTAGATTCTCACGGGTATAAAAATTTGTTTCTTTTACATTATTGCTCTGAAAAGAAATTAACTGCTGCCATACAGTACAGATTCCAATTGCAGTCCGTCTTGAAACGACAGAAGAGATAGCATGATAGATAGGCTGCATACATATTCAAATCTCAGTGACTTTATGGTTACATTTCCCTAAAGTCTTGTGACGTAGTTTCTCGTAAGAAGTTAACTTTAAACATCTTTAAACCTGCATCAAAAGTAAGCTTTTATTACAAAGTCTTACCTTGAATAGAAACCAGTACTTGCAACACACTTGATCTTGTTGTCCACAGTTCATTACCCTATGAATAAAATACAAATTTCATTACTACTCCAGCCATTGATATTAAAGTACTGTTCTGAAATTCTACTCTCATATATACATATATACTGGTTGACTTACCAAGAGCCAGCTTTTCTCCACAGGTAAAAACCAAATATAGACCAAATCACAGAGCTATGCACAGATCAATAATAGTAGGAATAATGACCACAGAATGAACGAATCGTTAGGGCAGGCAGACAGTCAAGGCCTTAACATTAGCCCTCCACCTTTTGCAGGGATAATAATGCTATGGAGAGAGCATTAATTTTGATCAGAGAAATTTCAAAAGCTTTTTTATGATATAAGGATTGTTGTCTTTATTTTTCAAAAAGTTGATGATTACAAAAATATCGTTGAATAAAATTTTTACACTAACAGGTAATATATAACTTAATAACTTTCAGGAGCAATCCATTTCAATTCAGGTAATACAGAGTTATTGTTCTTTTCCATATGCTTTTATGGAAGTGAAACAGACATGTGCACAATAGATTGTTAAGTACATATTGAGGCATGTATTGTTTGTAGATAATTATGCTTTTCATTGATATATTCTCAAACTCATTGCCTTTTACACATGACTGTTGCGTATTTCTGTTAAACCAAATCATACAGATAAAACGATAACCTAATTTAAATGAATCTACCTGGAAACTTTATAAACCTATTCACAGTCAATCAAACAGCACAATACAACTGACAACATTCAACTCATAAATGACTACATACCTTTCCTGACCATGTACCAAGCAGGCTGACACACACTTTTCCATCCTCGTACAGGTTGGGATTTAATCGTTCATTACAAAAGGAATGATAGTGGAATACCGGTGGAGATGTGGGAAAGTTGGCCGGCAGCTGCACATCAAAGGCAAACAGACCATCCTCATAGGGAGTGTGAACAGGTCCCATTATCATCACCGAAAGCAAATCCTAGAATGTAACAATTCTTAAAACTTTTAGTTTTTATCTTTTCTCTTTCTTTCTTTCTCTTTATTTTCTACCAACACAGCAAGTACAATTTCCAACCTTTTCAAGATGGTTACCTTTTTTTGTAGAAAGTTACACCTAGAAGAAACACAACTCATTTTACCAAGTTATGGATATCATACAGTCAAAGAATTGAGATACAGTAAAGTTTCTGTAATAAGACCACCCTTTGGATCGGCATAAAGCAGTCTCAATACAGAAATGGTCTTTTTGTTGAGACCTTTCTACTTTAAAATTGGTCATTTGGTTCTGAAATATTTGGTCTTAATATCGAGGGCCGTCTTAATATCAGGTGGTCTTAATAGTGGAACTTCACAGTATTGTGTTACATGATCATATATTGTACACAAATTCGGTACACTACTTGCAATACATAAAATATTTCAACCAAAAGTTCTATGAACTCCTTAGAAAATGGTCATCACCAGGTATAAACCAAACTTGAGATCTGCAGCTATTCAAAGTCATACTACCATTTTAAAGCAGTGTGTCTTTATCAAACAAACCTAATGTAACACAGGTCTAGTAGCTTCGCACCAGCTTGGCTAACACCAAACTATAGTCATTGACAATACTATATGCAGATAAAGTTACCTTGTACCTTGCTGGATTAGAGCCAAACTATTGTATCTGCAGTTAAAGTGGTTTTGCAATAAATTAGCCTAGAGCTAACAATATGGCACTTCACATTTTACATGCTACAAGCTATTTTGCACCAAGCTGACTAAGAAATAAATTACTGTACATCCTCAGTACATTATGCTGTTAGAATAGTCTTGCAACAAGTTAGCATCAGGCCAAAGTATTTTATCTTTTAACATTTATGTAGAAAACAATACTTTTGTATCTATTTTTACAGTAATCAAAGTCAATAGAGTATGGTATGTTTATGGTTCTTGGACACTGCATTGCATCTTAATGTCCTCTATGACTGTATGCAATTTGAATCAATTTCATTCAGTACTCAGAGTTATGGCCTTGACAAGAAAGAGTAATAAAGGGAGATACCAGTAATTCAAAAATAGGACAAGCCAGAGTTAAGGTACACTGCACTTCCTCTCAATGTCCTCTGTGTGTGTGTAATGTTTAAATTAATTCCCTTGGACTCTTTCGTAATTATGCTCTGGAAAAAAGTGTGATGGATGCATGGATGCACGGACACATCTGCAAACCATATACCCCTCTTTTTCGAAGGGAACATACATTGTATACATTACTTTTATGTCTTTACACAGCAATCTTTAATCACCATTCAACAGTCCAGCTCTTTTCAATCCAAACTTTACAATTTGGTGCTTTCTGTTCACCTCACTAAATGTGTTAATTACCCGCTGGGCAATTATTTACGGTAAGAGCGACTTCTTCGCCCTAGTCGCCCCCTCGGCCGATCCCTGAGCCCATTTCCGAAGTCCCTCCACATTGGGGGATAATAAGAGCTACTTGTTAATGTGGTCCTAGGACTTAAACATGATCATTTAATAAAATGTAAGTTTGTTTCTGCTGGACACATCTCTGATCTTTCTTTGTCTTGTGTGATTATAGCAGCTGGAGGGTTAACTGCAAAACTGTTGTATGTCCTTTATTTCATATAAGTGACAGCAGATTTGCAGTCATCCCTTGAATTTTAATTTTTTTCTGTGCTTAATTCAACTTTCCGCTTCACACTGTTCAAAGAAATAAGTTTTCCTGCTTCTAGTTTGTGAAAGTTAAAAAAAGCAAGACAGGAAGTTGCCATTCACATAAACAAGTCAGGTCACTCGTTCGATGAGTAACGAGATCCATCAAGTGATAAACATCTCCTCTGTCTCAAACTTACCATTCTATCTTCAAACACCTTGACAAATATTCCATCTGGTAGGCTTGTACGTAGCAACATCCACTGTAAATAAAAAGTAAAATGGTTTTCATAGATACAATCAGTATGAATGTTTTGGTAAGAACCTTTCCTTACTGCTCTACTGAACAAGTTACTGCTCACTTCACTGCACTAGCAAACAACTCACCTCTTTCCTCGATGCTCTTCTGAACAATGTACTGCTCACCTCATTGCATTAGCAAACAACTCACCTCTTTCCTTGATGATCTACTATACAAGTTACCGCTCACCTCATTGCACTAGCAAACAACTCATCTCTTTCCTCTCTTGTACTGCTCACCTCATTGCACTAGCAAACAACTCATCTCTTTCCTCTCTTGTACTGCTCACCTCACTGCACTAGCAAACAACTAATCTCTTTCCTCACTTGTACTGCTGACCTCATTGCACTAGCAAACAACTCATCTCTTTCCTCTCTTGTACTGCTCACCTCATTGCTCTAGCAAACAACTCATCTCCTCCTCTCTTGTACTGCTCACCTCACTGCACTAGCAAACAACTAATGTCTTTCCTCACTTGTACTGCTGACCTCATTGCACTAGCAAACAACTCATCTCTTTCCTCTCTTGTACTGCTCACCTCACTGCACTAGCAAACAACTAATCTCTTTCCTCACTTGTACTGCTCACCTCATTGCACTAGCAAACAACTCATCTCTTTCCTCTCTTGTACTGCTCACCTCACTGCACTAGCAAACAACTAATCTCTTTCCTCTCTTGTACTGCTCACCTCACTGCACTAGCAAACAACTAATCTCTTTCCTCACTTGTACTGCTGACCTCATTGCACTAGCAAACAACTCATCTCTTTCCTCTCTTGTACTGCTCACCTCACTGCACTAGCAAACAACTCATCTCTTTCCTCACTTGTACTGCTGACCTCATTGCACTAGCAAACAACTCATCTCCTTCCTCACTTGTACTGCTCACCTCACTGCACTAGCAAACAACTCATCTCCTTCCTCTCTTGTACTGCTCACCTCACTGCACTAGCAAACAACTCATCTCCTTCCTCACTACTGTACTGAACAACTTACTGCTCACCTCATTGCACTAGCAAACAACTCATCTCTTTCCTCTCTTGTACTGCTCACCTCACTGCACTAGCAAACAACTCATCTCTTTCCTCACTTGTACTGCTCACCTCACTGCACTAGCAAACAACTCACCTCCTTCCTCTCTTGTACTGCTCACCTCACTGCACTAGCAAACAACTCATCTCTTTCCTAACTTGTACTGCTCACCTCATTGCACTAGCAAACAACTCATCTCTTTCCTCACTTGTACTGCTCACCTCACTGCACTAGCAAACAACTCACCTCCTTCCTCTCTTGTACTGCTCACCTCACTGCACTAGCAAACAACTCATCTCCTTCCTCACTACTGTACTGAACAACTTACTGCTCACCTCATTGCACTAGCAAACAACTCATCTCTTTCCTCTCTTGTACTGCTCACCTCACTGCACTAGCAAACAACTCATCTCTTTCCTCACTTGTACTGCTCACCTCACTGCACTAGCAAACAACTCATCTCTTTCCTCACTTGTACTGCTCACCTCACTGCACTAGCAAACAACTCATCTCCTTCCTCTCTTGTACTGCTCACCTCACTGCACTAGCAAACAACTCACCTCCTTCCTCACTTGTACTGCTCACCTCACTGCACTAGCAAACAACTCATCTCTTTCCTCTCTTGTACTGCTCACCTCACTGCACTAGCAAACAACTCATCTCTTTCCTCTCTTGTACTGCTCACCTCACTGCACTAGCAAACAACTCATCTCTTTCCTCACTTGTACTGCTCACCTCACTGCACTAGCAAACAACTCATCTCTTTCCTCACTTGTACTGCTCACCTCACTGCACTAGCAAACAACTCATCTCTTTCCTCACTTGTACTGCTCACCTCACTGCACTAGCAAACAACTCACCTCTTTCCTCTCTTGTACTGCTCACCTCACTGCACTAGCAAACAACTCATCTCTTTCCTCACTTGTACTGCTCACCTCACTGCACTAGCAAACAACTCATCTCTTTCCTCTCTTGTACTGCTCACCTCACTGCACTAGCAAACAACTCATCTCTTTCCTCTCTTGTACTGCTCACCTCACTGCACTAGCAAACAACTCACCTCTTTCCTCACTTGTACTGCTCACCTCACTGCACTAGCAAACAACTCACCTCTTTCCTCACTTGTACTGCTCACCTCACTGCACTAGCAAACAACTCATCTCCTTCCTCTCTTGTACTGCTCACCTCACTGCACTAGCAAACAACTCATCTCTTTCCTCTCTTGTACTGCTCACCTCACTGCACTAGCAAACAACTCATCTCTTTCCTCACTTGTACTGCTCACCTCACTGCACTAGCAAACAACTCACCTCTTTCCTCTCTTGTACTGCTCACCTCACTGCACTAGCAAACAACTCATCTCTTTCCTCTCTTGTACTGCTCACCTCACTGCACTAGCAAACAACTCATCTCTTTCCTCACTTGTACTGCTCACCTCACTGCACTAGCAAACAACTCATCTCTTTCCTCACTTGTACTGCTCACCTCACTGCACTAGCAAACAACTCATCTCTTTCCTCACTTGTACTGCTCACCTCACTGCACTAGCAAACAACTCATCTCTTTCCTCTCTTGTACTGCTCACCTCACTGCACTAGCAAACAACTCATCTCTTTCCTCTCTTGTACTGCTCACCTCACTGCACTAGCAAACAACTCATCTCTTTCCTCACTTGTACTGCTCACCTCACTGCACTAGCAAACAACTCATCTCTTTCCTCTCTTGTACTGCTCACCTCACTGCACTAGCAAACAACTCATCTCCTTCCTCTCTTGTACTGCTCACCTCACTGCACTAGCAAAACAACTCATCTCCTTCCTCTCTTGTACTGCTCACCTCACTGCACTAGCAAACAACTCATCTCCTTCCTCTCTTGTACTGCTCACCTCACTGCACTAGCAAACAACTCATCTCTTTCCTCTCTTGTACTGCTCACCTCACTGCACTAGCAAACAACTCATCTCTTTCCTCTCTTGTACTGCTCACCTCACTGCACTAGCAAAACAACTCATCTCCTTCCTCTCTTGTACTGCTCACCTCACTGCACTAGCAAACAACTCATCTCCTTCCTCTCTTGTACTGCTCACCTCACTGCACTAGCAAACAACTCATCTCTTTCCTCACTTGTACTGCTCACCTCACTGCACTAGCAAACAACTCATCTCCTTCCTCTCTTGTACTGCTCACCTCACTGCACTAGCAAACAACTCATCTCCTTCCTCTCTTGTACTGCTCACCTCACTGCACTAGCAAACAACTCATCTCCTTCCTCTCTTGTACTGCTCACCTCACTGCACTAGCAAACAACTCATCTCCTTCCTCTCTTGTACTGCTCACCTCACTGCACTAGCAAACAACTCATCTCCTTCCTCACTTGTACTGCTCACCTCACTGCACTAGCAAACAACTCATCTCCTTCCTCACTTGTACTGCTCACCTCACTGCACTAGCAAACAACTCATCTCCTTCCTCACTTGTACTGCTCACCTCACTGCACTAGCAAACAACTCATCTCTTTCCTCTCTTGTACTGCTCACCTCACTGCACTAGCAAACAACTCATCTCCTTCCTCTCTTGTACTGCTCACCTCACTGCACTAGCAAACAACTCATCTCCTTCCTCTCTTGTACTGCTCACCTCACTGCACTAGCAAACAACTCATCTCCTTCCTCTCTTGTACTGCTCACCTCACTGCACTAGCAAACAACTCATCTCTTTCCTCTCTTGTACTGCTCACCTCACTGCACTAGCAAACAACTCATCTCTTTCCTCTCTTGTACTGCTCACCTCACTCACTAGCAAACAACTCATCTCCTTCCTCTCTTGTACTGCTCACCTCACTGCACTAGCAAACAACTCATCTCCTTCCTCTCTTGTACTGCTCACCTCACTGCACTAGCAAACAACTCATCTCTTTCCTCACTTGTACTGCTCACCTCACTGCACTAGCAAACAACTCATCTCCTTCCTCCTTGTACTGCTCACCTCACTGCACTAGCAAAACAACTCATCTCCTTCCTCTCTTGTACTGCTCACCTCACTGCACTAGCAAACAACTCATCTCCTTCCTCTCTTGTACTGCTCACCTCACTGCACTAGCAAACAACTCATCTCCTTCCTCTCTTGTACTGCTCACCTCACTGCACTAGCAAACAACTCATCTCCTTCCTCACTTGTACTGCTCACCTCACTGCACTAGCAAACAACTCATCTCCTTCCTCACTTGTACTGCTCACCTCACTGCACTAGCAAACAACTCATCTCTTTCCTCACTACTGTACTGAACAACTTACTGCTCACCTCACTGCACTTCTGAAGAACTCATCTCTTTCCTCACCGCATTACTAAACAACTTTCTTCACTGCACTATTGAACAACCTCACTGCATTAATGAACAACTCATGTCTTTCCACACTCAAATATCTTTCCTCACTGCACTAATGCCAACTTACCTCTTTCCTCACTGCATAACTGAACAACTTACTGCTTACCTCATGTCACTAGTTAACAACTTACTTCTTTCATCACTACACTAATGAACAACTCACCTCTTTCTTCACTGTACTAATGAACAACTCACCTCTTTCCTCAATGCATTTTTGAACAACTCACCTCTTTTCTCACTGCACTACTGAAAGACTTTTGGTTGGAAGGTTTCTGTTCCTGATACTTGAAGTGATGACTAAATGGTGTTTCACTACAAACTTCAAATCCTGAAAAATATGTGTATGCTTTATCTATGGTTAGTATTTCAGGACAAACTCTCTGTTCCATCCAGATCTCTTTCATTTTTGTCATGACAGAAATTCATAAATTATTATTAGTTTGATGACAGATATATTTGTCTGAATAAACAAAGGTACATAGTCTATATTATCAGCAGCAAGTTTCCAAATAAAATGGCATTTCTGTCATATAAACCAAGAACTTTAAAAAAATGAATATATCAGACATTGTATTTTAAACATCTTTTACAAAAGCTGCTATTGTCTACATAATGCAGCTTCATTTCTCAAACAAACTATTCCTTTCAGTTCTTGTTTCAGCTTTTCAATCTAATACAACACCCATGCAAAGAAAGCCCATTCATTCATTTTTTTTCTGTTTTCCACAATTTATACAATGGTTAAAAGGAAGGAAACTTAACTTTACCTTTTTCTTCTATGTCACCATTTATAACATGTTCCACTGCTTCATCTTTCTCTACACCCTGCTCTTCTACTCCATTTTCAGGTGAGACTCTCCTTTCCTCGAGACTCTCAAGTTCCTTTATACATTCTGTACCAGTGGCAGCAGAACCATCATTTGTCTCTGATTCTAACTGAAGTGGTCCTTCTCCACTCTCAACTGATTCTATCATTTTTGCCTGCATTTTTTCAAATAGTTCAATATCACTGACATTCTCATTACATCCAAACTTGTATGCTAACCATTTTCTGTTTACTTCCTGTTTCACATGGAGTAGCCTAACATTTAGCGCTTTACATACTCTTATACACAATGATCTATGGTTTGGTGGTAACACTGCTTCCTCTAACTTGTCATCTGGAGGACCAGTCTCTGTAAACTGGGTACCAGCCTGAGGAAAATTCTGAGATGATTCTTCTAGACCAGTCTGTTCTCTAATGGGCTGGTTTCCAGCTTGACATGCTTCCACCATCTTGTCCTCTCCATCAGAAGCAAGCTGCACATTCTGCTTCACTGCCTGGAAAGCAGCCTTAAGTTCCTGATCACTGTTATCACAGACTGAATCAATCACAGATTGTATAATATCAGATACAGATTTCTTATTTACAAGATCACCAATATTGTCTGCGTCATTTACACTACCTCCTTTGGCATCAATAGTACCTGATGAATTGTCCTCCGACTGCTGTTTCTTAACAATAAGCAAGTTCTTCTGAGCACTTTCTGCAATTGTTGCATGCAATGAGGTATCAAAAATTATCTGCATAATGGGATCATCTATATTAGATCCATACTCAATGAGAGCTTTCTTTAAATTCTGAGTTTCACTTTCCTCCTTCAATTCCATTTTCCCACCAACTGCTCCTTCCACTTGACTAGAACTTTCCTGCTTTTTTTCAGACTCTGTATTCTTTTCAAATTGGTTATCACTTTCGTCTGCATCTTTACTTTGTGGCTTTTCATTGTCTACTGTTGTATTTCTATATTTAAACACCTGAGCAATGTGTCGAGCGAGTTTCGCAGTCTTTTCTTTTCTCAGTTCTGATTTTATATCAGAAATCAAGTCAGCGATCTCATCGTCCTCAAAGAATGAAGACTTCAAGATCTTCTCTACCTCCTTACAACGTTTGAATATGGCCAAGATGTCATGGAAGACTTGCCGAGAGTTCTTGAAGAATGGTCCAGCAACGTTTACAAAGATATTAAGCAGTCCAGAAACGGCTACTTGGGCTCGATCAAGTAGAGCATCCAGCTCCTTCTTCTTGCTATCACTTACTGTCCACAGCTGTTTCGCCCTGCAAATCATTTGAAACACAATAACTTAACACATATGCAACAGCAACACTTGTAGTGTTGGGTTCAGGGTAAGTTAATTACCATCAGATAACATAAATATTTAATACATAAAGGAATATATTTTTATAACACTGAATTCAAACCTATGGGATTCTTTTGCTCTTTCATGATAGTTTGTATCGATACAAAATACATACTTGTACATTTTTGTGTATGTTGACCCTGTAAAACACTTTAGGGGGTTTTCAAAAAAAGTTCCATATATACAAAGAATCCTGTGCTGCATTGTACCATTCTTAAGCTTTATCCTCCTGCCAGCAAATTATTCTGCATTTGCAACCAGTGTTGATCATGATCAGCCTGAACAGCCGTGCCACCTCATGATCTGCACTGTTTGCTATTCAATCAGTAAAATTTTACTGAGAATCCCTTTGAAGTACTAATGTATCTTTACAAATTGAAAGACTGACAAGTCACTTTTAGAATCGCATAAGGGGTTTTAAGTGTCCTCCAAACCTGTTCTATGTTTATTACAAGACAAGAGGGCCAAGATGGCCCTATATCGCTCACCTTGGTACAAGTCCACTTGCCTGGTGGAAGATCACTAGATAATGTTATATACCAAATAAGTTTTCCTATATACGCCTTTGTAAAACAAATGATTCCCCCCCCGGGCACAGTCAATTTTGACCCCAGGGGCATAATTTGAACAAACTTTGAAGAGGTCTACTAGCCAATGCTACATGCTAAATATCTAAGCTCTAGGCCTTGTGGTTTCAGAGAAAAAGATTTTTAAAAGTTTTCCCTATATAAGCCTATGTAAAACTAAGTGACCCCCGGTGCAGGGTCAATTTTGACCCGGGGGTCACAATTTGAACAATCTTGGTAGAGGTCCACTAGCCAATGTTACATGCCAAATATCTAAGCTCTAGGCCTTGTGGTTTCAAAGAAGAAGATTTTTAAAGTTTTTACTATATAAGCCAATGGAAAATTAAGTGACCCCCCGTGCAGGGTCAATTTTGATGCGAGGGTCATTATTTGAACAATCTTGGTAGAGGTCCATTAGCCAATGCTACATGCCAAATATCTAAGCTCTAGGCCTTTTGGTTTCAGAGAAGAAGATTTTTAAAGTTTTTACTATATATTCCTATGCAAAACTAAGTGACCCCCGGTAACAGGGTTTCCTCTGGGTCAATTTTAGTTTGCGCCAACAAATTCGCCAATCAAAGAAAGTTTGCGCCAATGGCTCCAAAGTTGGAGCCACTAGTCTTCAAAGCCTACAGAACACTCTTGGAGAGAGGGGATCGAGTCATATGACTATTATTTAAGATTTGATAGCATGTCAGATAGCGAAAACTGTATGTAGATCTAACTGATACAAAATTTAATTCAAACATTTTTGTAAATTTTAAAGGGTCAAAATAACATTTTCAGGAGTCAATGTGAGACTTTCAATGGTTGAGGCACAGGTCATAGAGTTCATATACTTTAGACTTGCATATGATATTTTTCAGTTCGTGTTCTGCATCACCATGAGATCAAAAATAGAAGTAACAGCTCACATTCCCCGTTTGACACACATTTTCGCGACCTCGCATGTCCGAGAACTGATTTTCGTACACTTATATTTTTCGATTTTAAGCGATTTAAACAGTTTGTAATAAAACAAAATTTGTCCAAAAGTATGTTGAATGGTTTTAAATAGTGTTAGATAAGTATTAACAAATACTGAAGATTAAGAAGGTGCCGAATAATATCGCCAAAGATTCATGCAGAGGGAAAAAATAAAATCGTCCAGAACAACTTGCAAAGTTAAATTGCAAAACGTATGTCAAAAATTTAAATACTGACAACAAAAAAGCGATGCCGACATTTTTTAAGTCAGTAATGACACGTGATTATCGGAAAACGGGTATACATGTACATGACTTGTGTTTTGATCGCCCAGGCGGCCCAATCAGTGAATTACAATACACGGGGCCGTGTCAACAAAGCATCGCTAATTAAATCCGGTGACCGGGTTACAAACAACGTGTTATAAATTCGCAGAGGTCTATTATATTATGTTTTATGATTGTTTATCAATTAAAACCTTTGATAACGACCACTGACGGCCGTGTGCTCGTTATCAGGTAGCGATTAATTAGGCCGGCCTTCTTTCGCATAAGAGCCAACAGACAACGATCGATTTTTGATTGACATGGCGAAATTGCCGAGATTAATTTGTTGGCGCCACTAAAATTCGCCAACTGAAAGATTTTAGCGCCAGAATTCATTTATTGTCGCATTTGGCGCCATTGGCGACCGACAGCGGGAACCCTGCGGACAATCATTGATCAGAAAAGCTCACCCTGGCGTAGCCAGGTGAGCTAAAAAAGAACCCAGCAGCAACCGCTGCATTGAAGTGATGTTTGATTATACTCAAGACACACATATACAAATGACTTCCAATGAAAAACAAGAGCCATGTTACACATGGTTAATCCCCCCACCAGGAAAAAGTTACCTGAAGGTTGTACTTTCGTACATTTTACTTGGTGAGAGGAAATCCTTAAAAAGCCGTATAGTTATGGTCATGCTGAGTACAGTTTTCAAGTAAGTGGAAAAAGAATAAGGCAATGAAGAGAAGGTTTGCAAAATTATATTAATGTTCATTATCAGTATAGGTATGATATTTTTCTATTTGACTAAAAGTAGACAAGGTAGAGTTATTGTTCTTGCACACTGCACTTCCTACCAATGTGCTATGTCAGTGTATTAAGTTTGAAGAAAATCCCTCAAGTACTTTTGGAGTTATGCTCTGGACAAAACTTTTAAAGTAAATCTGATAAAGGGGAATAACTCTAAAAGTAGGCAAGGTAGAGTTATTGTTCTTACACACTGCACTTCCTAACAATGTGCTATGTCAGTGTATTAAGTTTGTAGAAAATCCCTCAAGTACTTTTGGAGTTATGCTCTGGACAAAACTTTTAAAGTAAATCTGATAAAGGGGAATAACTCTAAAAGTAGGCAACGTAGAGTTATTGTTCTTGCACACTGCACTTCCTACCAATGTGCTATGTCAGTGTATTAAGTTTGAAGAAAATCCCTCAAGTACTTTTGGAGTTATGCTCTGGACAAGTAAATCTGATAAAGGGGAATAACTCTAAAAGTAGGCAAGGTAGAGTTATTGTTCTTGCACACTGCACTTCCTACCAATGTGCTATGTCAGTGTATTAAGTTTGAAGAAAATCCCTCAAGTACTTTTGGAGTTATGCTTCGACAAGTAAATCTGATAAAGGGGAATAACTCTAAAAGTAGGCAACGTAGAGTTATTGTTCTTGCACACTGCACTTCCTACCAATGTGCTATGTCAGTGTATTAAGTTTGAAGAAAATCCCTCAAGTACTTTTGGAGTTATGCTCTGGACAAAACTTTTAAAGTAAATCTGATAAAGGGGAATAACTCTAGAAGTAGGCAAGGTAGAGTTATTTTTCTTGCACACTGCACTTCCTACCAATGTGCTATGTCAGTGTATTAAGTTTGAAGAAAATCCCTCAAGTACTTTTGGAGTTATGCTTCGGCCAAGTAATTCTGATAAAGGGGAATAACTCTAAAAGTAGGCAAGGTAGAGTTATTGTTCTTGCACACTGCACTTCCTACCAATGTGCTATGTCAGTGTATTAAGTTTGAAGTAAATCCCTCAAGCACTTTTGGAGTTATGCTCCGGACAAAACTTTTAGAGTAAATCTGATAAAGGGGAATAACTTTAAAAGTAGGCAAGGTAGAGTTATTGTTCTTGAACACTGCACTTCCTACCAATGTGCTATGTCAGTGTATTAAGTTTGAAGAAAATCCCTCAAGTACTTTTGGAGTTATGCTCCAGACAAAGTTTTTCAAGTAAATCTGATAAAAGGGAAATAACTCTAAAAGTAGGCAAGGTAGAGTTATTGTTCTTACACAATGCACTTCCTCCCAATGTGCTCTGTCAGTGTATGAAGTTTGAAGAAAATCGCTCAAGTACTTTTGGAGTTATGCTTCGGACAAAATTGGGACGGACGCACGGACGGACGGACAGACGGACGGACGGACGGACGGGGCATTTCTAATATCCCCTTCGCCTTCGGCGGGGGGATAAATAACCAATACAAGCCAATGTGATCTTTCAATATTTTCTGAAAGTTACAATAAAACAGACCACTAGAACAAAGAGATGTCACAGGCTTCTGCTTTTTGTTCCATTGTTCAAGCAGTATATAACCTATGCTAAACAAACACTGTCTATAAGTAAGTGACTTACTTGTTTTTCTTCCCATCAGTATCAGTGTCTGTTGCAGTCTCTTCATTCTCAGTTTCCCAGCTGACGTCACTTTCTTCTTCCTCTTCTTCTTCCTCCTCTTCATCATCTGTCCATTCTGACTCACTGCCAGACTCACTCTGAAACTATAACACAAAATGTATATCACAAAAAACAATATAACAAGAGGTTGTTGTTTCGCCAAAAACATGTCAAAATTGTACATATGGTACAATAACAAGAAAGTAGGTCAAAGGTCAATCGGAAAATGTCAACAATATGCACAACGAGGTTAGGGATTTGAAGTTTGGTTGATATCTGGCAAGCAGTGTAAGAGGAGTGCACAGACATCCAGGAAGACAGACAGGTCAACATAATTAATGACAACTTTTACAAGTTTGTATGCATTGCCTTCCTGATACAGCTTTTATTACATAAAGATATATTAAAAGTGAACTAGCCCATAATTTCTAACATTTTCTAACAAGTCCATTATTCAGCCGGAAAATAATGTTTTCATTCGGCTGATGTGATTCTGATTCCAACAGCACACTTACATTTAGACTATTTTTCAGTCAGATTTTTTATTTTTCTGTTGTTATGGTTAGTTGCTGTCTACACTACATTAGACGGGTGGGTGGGGTAAACTTAAAAAAAAAAATTCCAAAAACTTGCCATTCACTTTTATAGCTTTACTATCACTTGCACGATGACCGATTATAATACTTACATAAGTAATTCCTTCTTCAGTATTATATCAATACATGTTGTATAACCAGACAAAAGTTTAAGAAAATATACATGAATAATTTTAAACAGTCTGACTGTATTTCCAATTTAACAGATGATTGGTATAATGCATCCTGGTCATCCGCTCACCAGGGAAAGTCTCGAATGTTGCAGCAAACAGGTTCATACTCTCTCCACAGTCTGTAGCAAGTATGGGAACACTTTAAACTTACCTCCTCTCCAATTAGATAGAGTTCTTGAGGATAGCATTTTGTAATGGTGTTGTTAGGCCACCATACTTGTATAGTTCCTTCTGGGTCTATTCTATAGACTTGGCCTACTGCTTCTAACTGTGTATCACCCTGAAATACAGATGGTACTCATGTAGTCAAAGTCCATCGGTCCAGTAAAAAATATTCAACTCAAAAGAATTCTAAACTTTTCTAAATTTACACTGGCATGACCTATGAACAACTTTGAGATAAGCAGTATTTTGACTCACCAGAGTCAGAGATAACATCTGAAAATACAACAAGGCCATGATGGCCCAATATGGCTCACCTGTGTACCATTGGAAATTATACAAGGTCAAAAACAAGGTTGCAGAAAAGTGAGAAAACAAAGTAAAAGTACAGCAATTGTTAAGTTTTCAAGTCTATGTAAAGACTACATGTTGTTTGAATGGTGGCAAAATTCATCAAATTCAAGGCCATCATTGAAAAGGATGCAAAAAGAAAAACACATTGAAACTCATTTAAAAAACTGCACACATGGTCCAAATTTCATGACAGTAGCTTCATAAACAAGAAAGTAGGTAAAATGGTCAAAATAAAGGTCATCCAAGTGAAATTTGTTTACACAACTGTACACATGGTCCTTATTTCATTGCTGTAGCCTCAAAGAGAAGAAAGTAGGTCAACAGGTCAAGGTTATCCCTTGTAAATGTTGAAATCTGTTTACAAAATTTAATATGTAGTCGAAATTTCATAACTGTGGCTTCAAAAAAAGAAAGTAGATAAAAGTAGGTAAAATTTTTACCCCAGGGGCATACATAGAATAATCGTGGTATAGGACCACTAGACAATGCTACACAACAAATATCTAAGGTCTTGACCTTGCAATTAAGGAGAAAGGATTTCACAAATTTTCCTGGCAGAAGACAACTAAGTGATGCTATATATATATTTAAGCTCTACGCCTAACGGTTTTGGACAGGAGGATTTATAAATTTTCTTATTTATGCCTGTACAAGTGACCACCAGGGCGGGGGCAATTCTGACCCTAGGGGAATTATTTGAACAAACTTGGTACAGGAGCACTAGACAATGCTATATACTAAATATCAGAGCTTTGGACAATGTAATTTTGGAGAAAAAGATTTTCAAAGTTTCTCCTATATAAGTCTATGCAAAGCAAGTGACCAACTGGATTATGCCGATTTTGACCCCATGGGCACGATCTGAACAAACTTGGTATAGGACCACCATCAAATATCTAATCTCTGGGCTTTGTGGTTTTGGAGAAGAAGATTTTCAAGATTTTTATATTTTTAGCTCTGGCTGTCATGTTGTTCAGTCAAGAGGAACCATTTGAAAACATTTAAGACAGCTTAATGCCAGGATGCTTCTGGCCAAGTTTTATTCCATGAAGTCGTGTATGAGAAGTCACTTGAAGCAACTGTAGATGACAGACAGATGGAAGATGGATATTCATCGATGCTAAAACCTCACCCTCAGTGGGTCATGTGAGCTTATAATGTACAAATGCTGACATATTCTTGGCACCAAGTCAAAATAAAAGGTTCAACCACTGTTCCAAAATACCCATATCTTTTGTAAAATGCACACAAAAACTGAAGATTATCCACTGAAGATGTCAAGAATCAATTGCTCCATCATGATAAGACCTCATCAATACAAGTGCTGCTTTTTTCTATTCTATGAAAAAGTGATTCAATTTTTACAGGATTCAATTTTCTTTTATCAAGATTAAATAAAAAGTATAAGTAAACTCCATAGACCTGTACCAACAGCATTCAAGTTTTGCCTGTAAGTTAGTATTTTAAAACATTAGATACACCTGTACTAGGCAGCCACATAGTTTACGTGACCACATTTTGGTGTATGTTTTAGCTAGTTGGTTATTGTCAGTTCAGTAGTAGACATGTTTATCTGTACCTCATATCCTCCTACCCTGATCACTGTATGGCCACAACGAAACTTGTAATCCGGATGATCTTTAATGTCAAACACACTCAACTCTACCGGCTCTTTCTCTTCAGGTCTGAAATGACATTCGTTCAATGTTCATCTGTGACGAAAGTCGAAGTAAGCTGACAAAGTACTCTCAACTATTTTATAACATGTACTGTACATTTTTCATCAAGACGCATTGGCATTTAATTTTCTTGACATTATCATAACAGCAACATGTATAAAACATGAAACAGAAAGTAACGCTTCTCTGACCACCCCTTTCCAGGCAGACAGAAGGTGTAAGCTCCACTAACAACTACATCATGACTGTATCAAACAAAACGGTTCCAGTGCTTCTTTTTCTCACGACACTAATATGTCTGTGACGCTAATATGTTTGTGACGCTGTGAGCCTGAAGCCTTTTATATGTCACAATGGATACAGAATACAGTAGCATAAACTAAACTAAAACATCATGTTGCATTAACCATAATCTAAACTAAAACACCATGTTGTGCTAAACCAAACACTAAGTTGCATTATTCTTAACTAAAACATCATGTTGTGCTAAACCAAACACTAAGTTGCATTATTCTTAACTAAAACATCATGTTGCCTTATCCTTACACTAAACATGCTGAATTTTCGACAAATAATACAAAAACACTATGTTGTATAATCCAATAACTAAACTACAACATTATAAACTAAACTAAAAGACTATGCTGCATTACCAATATTCTTAACAAAATCACCATGATGCATTATCCATAAACTAAACACCCTATTCCATTTTCCATAAACTAAACTAAAACATATGTTGCCTTATCTTTAAACTGAACTGGAACACATGTTGCATTATCCTTACTTGTTTAACTGCCCGGGCGTGTATGGCTGGACCCATTTGACCATTACAGTTCTCTCTTTGTGGTCACTGCTCACAACCACACCGTAATCTGTACTTGTGTTACCTGTAACATACACAACATCTGTGAACACTGCCTCCACTTAAGTTATATTCTATACTTTCATCACCTATAATGAGATGTGTCGAAGAAAAACTTGGCAAACTTTCTAGATATTTACAATTTTCCCACTTGACAAGCACTATGTTTGGTACACTCTGACATCTGTAAGTTACAACAGGCATATAAATGAGTTGAACTGACATAGACACGCTACCTCATCTTGTCTTTTCTTTTAATGAAAAATAATCGCTGACTAAAAGGTTTTTCCTTTGTATAATGTGTATTCCTACCTTTACTATCTAATACAAAATCTCCAGGGAAAAACTCCAACTCATCAAGGTGATGTATGGGAAATAACTGTGGAGATGGTATGTTGTCTTCCACTTTGCCATCCTACAAAAAGACTTTGTTATAAAAGAAAAGCAATTTCTCCAGCATATTACTAATTCTAACATTGCTCGACCTATTCATCAGTTAAGCACAGAAGGAAATCAAGCATTGTAAATTCTGCAATAAACAATGTTTTGATGCAAGAACCAATAGGAGACCATTACGACATCAACAAGAGCTGTCCATAAGACAGCACGCTCGACTATTGTGGGTGTTTGCTAATAAAACAAAACTTTTATCAGTGTAATAGCAAAACAAAATTCTGCTAACTATTAAGTATAAACTAGGAAAGTTGAATCATAAAAAAAGTCAAAATCTATAACTATAGATTTAATTTTTGGTAAATTAATTGTTTGATACAAAATTTACCCTGAACACTATTGCAAGGTTTGATATAACTACCATAAGTGGTTACTGTGATATGTGCATGATAGTACCTTCCATACAAAACTTTACCAAATTTTCAAAGTCAAACAAGGGCCATAATTTGTACTAAATTTAAACAAGAGTTATCTGTCTTGACTGTGTGACACCTCTTAAGACATTAAAAAAGTTTCAAGTCAATATCATAAGTGGTTACTGAGATATGTGCATGATAGTACCTAGCAGGCAAAACTTTAACCAAATTTTCAAAGTCAAACAAGGGCCATAATTAGTATTAAATTTATACAAGAGTTATCTGACTTGACTGTGTGACACCCCTAGAGACATTAACGAAGTTTCAAGTCAATATCACAAGTGGTTACGTTATCTGACTTGACTGTGTGACACCCCTAGAGACATTAACGAAGTTTCAAGTCAATATCACAAGTGGTTACTGAGATATGTGCATGATAGTACCTAGCAGGCAAAACTTTAACCAAATTTTCAAAGTCAAACAAGGGCCATAATTAGTACTAAATTTATACAAGAGTTATCTGACTTGACTGTGTGACACCCCTAGAGACATTAACGAAGTTTCAAGTCAATATCACAAGTGGTTACTGAGATATGTGCATGATAGTACCTAGCAGGCAAAACTTTAACCAAATTTTCAAAGTCAAACAAGGGCCATAATTAGTACTAAATTTATACAAGAGTTATCTGACTTGACTGTGTGACACCCCTAGAGACATTAACGAAGTTTCAAGTCAATATCAAAAGTGGTTACTGAGATATGTGCATGATAGTACCTAGCAGGCAAAACTTTAACCAAATTTTCAAAGTCAAACAAGGGCCATAATTTGTACTAAATTTTTTCAAGAGTTATCTGCCTTGATTGTATGACACCCCTAAAGACATGAACAAAGTTTCAAGTCAATATTATAAGTGGTTACTGAGATATGTGCATGATAGTACCTAGCAGGCAAAACTTTAACCAAATTTTCAAAGTCAAACAAGGGCCATAATTTGTACTAAATTTTTTCAAGAGTTATCTGCCTTGATTGTATGACACCCCTAAAGACATGAACGAAGTTTCAAGTCAATATCATAAGTGGTTACTGAGATATGTGCATGATAGTACCTAGCAGGCAAAACTTTAACCAAATTTTCAAAGTCAAACAAGGGCCATAATTTGTACTAAATTTTTTCAAGAGTTATCTGCCTTGATTGTATGACACCCCTAAAGACATGAACAAAGTTTCAAGTCAATATCATAAGTGGTTACTGAGATATGTGCATGATAGTACTTAGCAGGCAAAACTTTAACCAAAGAAGCAACGCCGACGCCGACACACAAGTGACTGTAATAGCTCTCCATATTCTCCGAATAGTCGAGCTAAAAATAACATCATTGCTATGGTTTGTTGTTTCTACTCAACTTACACTTTAACATGCTGATAAAATTTCTTGTTTATCAAGAAAATCCTGGCATTGTGATGTAGCCCATAATGTAATTTTATCTGAAAAGAAACATGTTTCCCTTTTACATAAAAGGAGAACATTGTTTAAGCATAATATACCTCAAACCTGTAGACAACTAAACCTTAACTTCAGTTCAACAAGTTCAGCACATGGTTACAAAGATTAAATCTGTAGAATTTGTTGCTAGATTGAGTCATTCAATGGAGATCAACTGCCGATAGCTGTTCCTTGTGTTTAAGAAAATCACATTCAAAGAAATCTTTAATAAATTGTAATAATTTTTCGCTAAGTAAGACATTTACCTGCCACATTACAGTACATGTGGAGAAAGTATACCAGATCTCAATAGGAACCCTGTCTCCTGGTTTCACATCCCTCTCAATACGATGAGCTTTCTTTTTTGCCTTCTTTCCCCGCACTCTCTTAAACCCATGTCCTAACACAGAAGACCTCTTCCGATTCTTCTTTCTCAGGACAGGACTGTCCGGTCCTGACTTAACAGAGTCCGATTCTGATCCAGAATCACTACCATCATCCTCTAAATCTTCAAACTCATCATCAGCTACTGTTCCTTTTTCATCATTTTTATTTTCTTTATTATTATTGCCTTTATTTGTATCAGAGTTTTCTTTAGTAGCATCAAGTCCATCATCAGCCTCTTTACCATTTGCAATGTTCTTGGCATTCATCTCATTCTCATCAGTTCTTTTTTCTGAACCCCTTTGTTTAACACGTATTCCATCTGCACTTGTTCCAATTACGATAACATTTTCTTTACCATACAGTTCTATTATATCTGGTGTAATATGTTTTCTTGGTGATATTTTATGTAGCAGAGTGTCTGATTCCTTAACAACGTAGTAACCTTTGTCTCCGATCTGCATGTGACAATGTTCGAAACAATCCAATCTTCGCAATCTGGGAAATCAAACAGTTAACAAATTTCACCCTAATATCTCTATATCTAAGCATTTCAATTACAGTAGTGACAACATAATATATCACTCACCTGTGTATAATTGGCCACTTCACAAGCTCAAAAACAGATTAGTAGAAACAAAGCTAAAGTACAATATTTTTAAAGTATTTCTTTCTAGATGTCTATATAAAACAAATTTCGATCCAGAGGCATAATTTGAACAATGTTGGAAGAAGACCATGCAATGCTACACACAAACTATCTACATATAAGCTCTGGGCCTCAAGGTTTTGGACAAGAAGATGTCAAAAGTATTTCCTTATAAAAGTCTATATGAAACCAGTGAATTGTGTGGTGGGGTCAATTTTGGCCCACCGGGTATAACTTGAATAGCCTTGGTAGGTGATGCTACATACCAAATATCTAGCAGCCAAACTTTATGGTATTCAACAAAATTCTAAAAGCATTTCTTATACAAGTCTATATAAATAAAGTAAACCCTTGGCCTGGGGCAAACCTAACTAGAACTGTCACAAGAGTGACGAATTATACCCCCACAATACAGCTTTGTCACATAGGTATGGCAATAGAGTTGAGTTATTATACAACAAGAAGACGCGGCAATGCCACCAAAGCAGGTTTAAACGGCGCCTGCAATAATTGTAGAATTAAAAAAACAAAAGTCATCTTGACTCCCCCCTATTTTAGTAACAGTGCCCTTGACCTTGACCATTGTGACCTTGACCCCGAAATTTTTATTTTTTTTTGCTGCAATTTAAAAACTAACAAGAGCCATGTTACACATGGTTAATCCCCCCGCCAGGAAAAAAGTTACCTGAAGGTTGTACTTTGGCACATTTTACTTGGTGAGAGGAAATCCTTAAAAAAAGGTGTATAGTTATGGTCATGCTGAGTACAGTTTTCAAGTAAGTGGAAAAAGAATAAGGCAATGAAGAGAAGGTTTGCAAAATTATATTAATGTTCATTATCAGTATAGGTATGATATTTTTCTATTTGACTAAAAGTAGACAAGGTAGAGTTATTGTTCTTGCACACTGCACTTCCTACCAATGTGCTATGTCAGTGTATTAAATTTGAAGAAAATCCCTCAAGTACTTTTGGAGTTATGCTCTGGACAAAACTTTTAAAGTAATCGATCTGATAAAGGGGAATAACTCTAAAAGTAGGCAACGTAGAGTTATTGTTCTTACACACTGCACTTCCTACCAATGTGCTATGTCAGTGTATTAAGTTTGTAGAAAATCCCTCAAGTACTTTTGGGAGTTATGCTCCGGACAAAACTTTTAAAGTAAATCTGATAAAGGGGAATAACTCTAAAAGTAGGCAACGTAGAGTTATTGTTCTTGCACACTCCACTTCCTACCAATGTGCTATGTCAGTGTATTAAGTTTGAAGAAAATCCCTCAAGTACTTTTGGAGTTATGCTCTGGACAAGTAATCTGATAAGAGGGGAATAACTCTAAAAGTAGGCAAGGTAGAGTTATTGTTCTTGCACACTGCACTTCCTACCAATGTGCTATGTCAGTGTATTAAGTTTGAAGAAAATCCCTCAAGTACTTTTGGAGTTATGCTTCGGACAAGTAAATCTGATAAAGGGGAATAACTCTAAAAGTAGGCAACGTAGAGTTATTGTTCTTGCACACTGCACTTCCTACCAATGTGCTATGTCAGTGTATTAAGTTTGAAGTAAATCCCTCAAGTACTTTTGGAGTTATGCTCTGGACAAAACTTTTAAAGTAAATCTGATAAAGGGGAATAACTCTAAAAGTAGGCAAGGTAGAGTTATTGTTCTTGCACACTGCACTTCCTACCAATGTGCTATGTCAGTGTATTAAGTTTGAAGAAAATCCCTCAAGTACTTTTGGAGTTATGCTCCGGACAAAGTTTTTCAAGTAAATCTGATAGAAGGGGAATAACTCTAAAAGTAGGCAAGGTAGAGTTATTGTTCTTACACACTGCACTTCCTCCCAATGTGCTCTGTCAGTGTATGAAGTTTGAAGAAAATCGCTCAAGTACTTTTGGAGTTATGCTTCGGACAAAATTGGGACAGGTGGACGGACGGACGGACGGAGGGCATTTCTAATATCCCCTTCGCCTTCGGCGGGGGGATAAAAAAAAAATTACATTTTTAGTAACAGTGACCTTGACCTTGACCCTAGTGACCCTGAACCCCACATTTTTTTTTTTTGCTTAAAACAATCTAAAAACTAAAAATAAATAAAAATCTATTTTTAGTAACAGTGACCTTGACCCTTATGACCTTGACCCCAAAAAAAATTTTCCCTTAAAAGACTCCAAAAACTAAAAATAAATAAAAATCTAATTTTAGTAACACTGACCTTGACCTTGACCCTAGTGACTTTGACCCCCAAAAATTTTTTTGGGCTTAAAACAATCTAAAAACTAAAATTAAATAAAAATCTATTTTTAGTAACAGTGACATTGACCCTAGTGACCTTGACCCCCAAAATTTTTTTTTTGCTCAAAACAATCGAAAAACTAAAAATAAATAAAAATCTATTTTTAGTAACAGTGACATTGACCCTAGTGACCTTGACCCCCAAAATTTTTTTTTTGCTCAAAACAATCGAAAAACTAAAATTAAATAAAAATCTATTTTTAGTAACAGTGACATTGACCCTAGTGACCTTGACCCCCAAAATTTTTTTTTTGCTCAAAACAATCGAAAAACTAAAAATAAATAAAAATCTATTTTTAGTAACAGTGACATTGACCTTGACCCTAGTGACCTTGACCCCCAAAATTTTTTTTTTGCTCAAAACAATCTAAAAACTAAAAATAAATAAAAATCTTTCTTTTTTTACAGTGACCTTGACCTTTACCCTAGTGACCTTGACCCTTGTGACCCAAAGCTTCCTCTCCATGCAAGCTACCTACACACCAAGTTTCATTACAATTGGTCACACGTAACTCAAGTTACTGAGCGGAAACCATTTTTCTATTTTTAGTAACAGTGCCCTTGACCTTGAACCTAGTGACCCCAAATGCAATCCCAAGCTTCCTCTCTACACAAGCTACCTACACACTGAGTTTGATTGCAATAAGTCACTCTTAACTTGAGTTATTGAGCGGAAACCATTTTTCTATTTTTAGTAACAGTGACCTTGACCTTGACCCTAGTGACCCCAAATGCAATCCCAAGCGGCGTCTCCAAGCAAGCTACCTACATACCAAGTTTCATTGTAATTGGTCACTCCTAACTTGAGTGATTGAACGGAAACCATTTTTCTATTTTTAGTAACAGTGACATTGACCTTGACGCTAGTGACCCAAAATGCAATCCCAAGCGGCGTCTCCACGCAAGCTACGTGTGTACCAAAAATTATTCAAAAGGGTAAAGTCGTTCATGAGTTATCATCCGGAAACCATAAAACCAACAGACCGACCGACCGACAGACAAACAAACAAACAAACAAACAAACAAACAAACCGACAAGCTCACTCCTATATACCCCCCAAACTTAGTTTTGTGGGGGTATAATTATGACCACACCCAACATGCTCTGAATAAACTTGATAAAGAACAAGTAACATAATTTGAACAATCTTGGTAGAGGTCCACTAGACAATGCTACATGCCAAATATCTAAGCTCTAGGCCTTGTGGTTTCAGAGAAGAAGATTTTTAAAGTTTTCCCTATATATTCCTATGCAAAAACTAAGGGCCCACCCGCGCGGGGTCAATTTTGACCCGGGGGTTATAATTTGAACAATCTTGGTAGAGGTCCACTAGACAATGCTACATGCCAAATATCTAAGCTCTAGGCCTTGTGGTTTCGGAGAAGATTTTTAAAGTTTTTCCTATTTGTTGCCCTAGCAACCAGAGTTCTGCATGGAATGGAATTCTTTGAACAATTTTGGTAGAGCTTCATGCAAGGAACATTCCTGCATAGTTTTATCAACATTGGCCTAGGGGTTTCAGAGGAGATGTCATTTGAATCAAAATGTTGATGGACGACGGACAATCATCGATCAGAAAAGCTCACCCTGGCGTAGCCAGGTGAGCTTAAAAGAAATATAAGAGCCAAATGTATGTTCTGAATTAGTGCTACATGCTTAAAAAGATAAGGATTTTTTATTTGTTGTTTTCAGACATTTCTGACTCTACATCTCTATACAGGCTAATATTTACACTTGATAAGAGGTGCTTAGAAAAGCTGGATACATATGCAGTTAGCCGTATGCTCATATAGATTCAAATTGACACCTTTCAGAGATATCACTTGCTCATTTATAAGTGTACTATAGCTCTATAAATGTACTGAAAATGGCTTCAGCTCTCAAATCTTTTACATATCACAACACCTAATATGCCAAATATGAGTGTATCAAAATGATTAAGTTGTCTCATATAGAGTTATGTGTTAGAGTAGCTCTTCATTCCCTCGTGTAGATAAACCGTGTATCCAACATACCTCTTTAGATCATCAGCTTCAACAGTGTTAGGTGGACTCTTTAGCTTGTCTGTGCCAGCCCCAGTGTGTGTAAAACCTTTACAAACCCAATTCACATCTACATTATTTGTCTTCACCTAAAATGTTAAATGAAAATATTCACAATTGTAATAGTCAGCTGGTCAATCTAAGCATTGAAAGTGGACACTAACTGAAGCTTGTTGCTTAATGCATATGTGGTTACCATGGAAATGGCATACTGGGATACACCAGTACTGGCTGCTTAATGCAGGCGACTGTTCCATTTAGGTGACCAGTAACACAGGTGTTGTACACTTGTGCTCATTCATTAGGTTCTATTATGAACCAACCATCGGGATTCCATGCTAGTACTGATACCAGTGTAATGGTCCACAAATAAAAATAAAATGACTACACAATGCCCTAGTTCCAAATAACTGTTCTCTTTTAGTGGACTTGCTTTTGATTTTGAGTTTTTCATATTCAGAAGTATCAATGCATACTTGTCTTAAGACTTTATAAAGTAACATTACTAAACACAAAATAGACTTTGAAGTTCTTAGATATAACAGCTTTTATATGTAAACTGACTTAACTGAGCTTAAAATACAAGATGACATATCAGCTATATACATCAATTCCAAGTTAAGCAAAGATAATGAAACATATGGTATTTTGGGTTATAGTACCAGGAAATGAAATCACCAGAAATGTGTCTTTTCCTTACATATAGGAAGTGTCATCATATCTGACCCTAATGTTCAAGTCCCATAAAATTTCTGAGAATGTGTAAAACAAACTGTGACTTATACAAGAAATATTATAGTGTTACAAGTATAAACACCAGTTTTTCTTTTGGGGTTTAACGATTATGGCAAAGTATAATTTCAGTTATTTACAGACTGGCTGTGTACCTTACTAACAGACCTGGAAAGAATCGAGCCCCATCCTTATAAAACTTTTTTCATGCTCAACTGAGTTTGAGCACAAAAAATGAGTTTAACTTCTAGCGCCATGCATAATAAGAAACAAAAGAGCTAAATTTTAAAAGCCATTCTAAAGATTTACGGTAAAGTTGTGTGACACATTGTTATAAATTACTTATAAAATATTGCAACTTTTCTATTGATCCAAAGTCTGAGCATAAAACTCAGTTGAGCACGAAAAAGGTTTTATAAGCACAGGGCCTGGACTTGTCTCTCAACCTCTGTAAGAACTGCAACTTTCTCACATTGAAAATCAGGCCAATAAAAGGACTTGAACCCATGACCTTCAATCAAAATTTAAAGTCAGGGACGAAGATCACTTGATTACAGAGGTGGGACTACTGATCACAACATTAAACAACAGAATTACCTCTTCAACAACTACAGTTGCCGAGAAAAGGGATTTGGCTTTACACTTAGGCCCCCTGACATTTGATGTACGTATCCAGGTGGCATCTTCATAGTCTTCATGCATCCCTGACAGCTCCTGGCCTGGGTAGAAGTTTCTCATTACAAACTCGGAATGCTGAAAAATACAAGTAATCAAGAAGTTAAATATGCATATACTGTACTTCAGTTAACATTTACAGTAAGCTTTTCCATACACTACACTGTATATACCTTTGCTAAGTCTACATTGTTACTTCTTGCTTGCAAGAACACAAGTCCAACCATACAGAACTGCCTGCTTGCATTGACTCTCATGCCAAGCTTGCACCAACACATTTAAAGGACATTTTTCTTGAGCCTAATGCAAGTATTCGAGTGCTCGGTTAACCACAGTCTCCAACAAATATTCGTAATCACCTACATCCCCGATTGCAATCTTTGTTTATGTTGGTGTAAATGTTCGTAAAATAATTTAATAAAACCCATATGAATTAATTTTTTTCTTTTTTTGTATATGACTCAGAAATAGTGTAAGCAGAAGTAAACAAAATCAACCATGTACAGCTAGCTGCAGTCTTGTTTTCGAAAAGCGTGTACCAATATTTTATATTGTAATGATAATAGTTAGTTTCTATATTACTTTTGAAATAGAGAAAAATTGTGGTTCCATCAGTGTATTGTAAACACTAGCTTGCTAATTGGATTGAATCGCCATAAGCTCAAAGATTTACAGCCCTATGAGTGTACAAAAATGTAACAGTCTGTGAAGACTTACATGTTGTCTTTTGTCATGTACATCCTCCAAGTTTAGCACTCCTGCATTACTCAACTTGCATCTGTAATAAAATAAACATAAAAACAATGATTACATTAAATTGTTTTTTGTTTCAGAAATATAGACACTAGTTGTATGAAAGACAATGACCCCCAGTTTGATATGCTTGGCAGTTTACTCACGGTGAACTTCACAACAAAATGCCAATTCTACTGAAAGCTCAGTATCAATTCTGAGGCTAGCATTTTTCTTTTATTTGGTTAAAATTTCTTTTCTAGGGCCCGCTTCAAATGTATTTTGGTCATTTTAAAAAGGCATGCAGTTTACCTAACCATCGTTCCTGGGAAGAACCAGTACTAGATCCCTATCCTCCATAAGAAACTGCCAACTTTCTCACATAAAGAGACATGGTAGGTAGCAGCTCTTGATTCCATGATCCTTAATTAACAAGAGGTTACAGAGGTTTCAAGTCAGCCACTAAACCATGAAGACAGACTTCTACCACTGACCAAGTTGGATGAACATTTGTCTCACCTGGCTCCACATGGGAACCTGACAGTAATCTCCTCATTCACTTCCATGACATGACCAACCCAGGTATCTAGTGTTACTTCAGGTTCAGGATCAAATTCCTGTAATAAATATAAACATTACAATGTATCAAATATATCATTATATTAATCCTTTACCACAATGAATTTCTATAAAATTCTTTTTCATTAAAAATCCAACATTCTATGACTGCTTCAAAAATAAACTGTTAACTGTTCAATCTGTATATGCATGATAATGTTTCCAATCTTTGGACTTATAAGTTAAAAGCACACATAACTGAAGATCCAAAAAGTTTCTAACCATGTCATCTAAAAATCTATATTACTTTGTTATATAGTTTGTACATAATAAGAATCTGAAGAAAAGAAATGACTGCTGATCTTTTAAGAACACTTTTTAAGTTTATATATTTCTGTGTTAAACATAATCATCATCCCGGGTGGGGCCAATTTTGACCCAAGGGGCATCAAGCTCTAACTCTAAGCCTTGCAGTTTTGGAGAAGTTTAAAGTTTTTCCTATTTGTTGCTATAGCAACCAGAGTTCTGCATGGAATATAATTCTTTGAACAAATTCATGCAAGGTACATCCCTGCAAAGTTTCATCAACACTGGCCCTGTCGTTTCAGAGGTCAGGAGATGGCATTATAAGGAAATGGTTGATGGATATACAACATTCGCCAGACACCTGAACTTTTTGTGCCAAGTGAGCTAAAAATGAGGTGTCTGCATGATAGCACCTATTACCCCGGTCAGTTAAACAGTCTTTCATACAGATTTACTCAGATTCACTGCTGCTGTATGGTAAACTGATGCATAAAAACTTTCTATCACTTCATGATTTAGTACATGACATTAACTTAATATGTCTAATATCTTTTGCATATAAGTTGTAAATACATTTGTATACTCTTCTGTTCCTTGAAGAATTTTGCATGATTTACTACATGAAATTACCTGTATAGGTCTAATATCTTTTGCATCTATGTTGTAAATATACTGTTCTGTTCCAAGAATTTTGGCATGACATTTAATGCTGCAGCTCTGAACGTAGCCTCTCTGGCTCTCCTCTCCGCTAATCAGTCTTCGAATGACATCGCCAGGCATAAGTGAGCGGTCTGTTAAGATTACCTGTAAATAAAATATAAATATCATATGTATTTGTAACTAGAATGACACACTGAATAATTATAACAGATAACCTAGGAATTATTCTACATTGCCAAAATTTTGTATTCGTAAAGGTAAAATGCATGCTAATATATTTTAGTTACTATTTTCATTTATATATATGTTTTAATTTAGAAAATTTGATAAAATGTTGCAGTTATCGAACTGGAATTAACCAGGTACCAATTTTACTATTCACTTATATAATACAATTCCCAGTTTGCCGAGTGTTCTCTTATTCATGATCAGTTTTCACATTTGGCATTCAACAACACAATATGCTAAGCTGTATAGCCAGTCTGTTTCGTTAACAAAATAAAAGTGTTATGTGTTCTTTATTTTCATTTTCTTTAGAAAATATTACTATATAAGATGAAGAAAATATCTGTTATTAAAAGTTTCTGATATAAGGAAATACATTGCATATAAACATGTATAACGTAATTTCGCTATATCGATACAACAAATTTTAAATACAGCAAAATAAATTATGAGATTCCTAGGATTTTGTGAAACGGTATTACATGCAAGTTGTTTTTTCAATAGACAAGCGGTCACTGTGACAAAAATAAAATCTTGGTGATTCGACATGGTGACTCAGAGATTCTTTGGACACCTTAGTGGTCACTCAAATATTTATCACCATAAATGCGGATTTAAAGTATCTATCCCCATTAAAACTTAAATGTTTTTATATTCTTTGAAACCACTGATTGAGTAACAGCCAAGTTTTTTTCGAGTAAAAATTATTTTAATTATTAAATAAGGCTTGCAAGCTTTTTTGAACCAGAGATAAAGCCGCAGGTGTCACGAGATGAAAGAACGGCGCCAACACTGTCACATTTGATTATAGTGAAGCATGTGGCATAAAAGACAGAAATATTTTGACAGTTTGTCTCAGACATGTATATATAGCCATGTATATATAGCCATGTATATAAGTAGTTCTTCACAACAGACTGATAATTTTGGATGATAAAATCTTAACAGTGCTTTTCGTAAGCTTACAAAGAGTTCATTTTTGAAATTCATATGTGTAATAACATATTGTTTTGTTTAAAGTAATATTACTGTTCAAAGTGACCATCAGAATTTTTAGAAGGTCCTTTATCACAGATTTTAAGTCCAGAAAAGAAAAAAATATAACAAAAGTTAGAACCCACTTATGCTTCATAATCATATGCCTAAAGTCGTGCTTGCAAATAAATTAAGTAATACCACTAAGAATATGGGACAACTTTTCTAAATTGTTCAACCAGTAATAATGGCAGTGGTTATTGCTTGATAAAATGTGGGATCAATTTAAAATATAAGATTAATTTATATACGTGATTTGTTTGATTGTATACAGGCTTATTAGATCCACCACCCTCAGGCGAGGTACATATTATGCGGTACGACCCGCTTACATACGAGAGAATGGTGTGTTTTCATTTACAAGGTCTGCCATTTTTGTTTTGAACAGTCCTCCAAAAGTCATGCATTTCCATTGGTTCTTTCACGGGTCATTTGATGTCATAAGCACCTGCAGTAAATATTCTGAAAATATTCTCTTTTTATATTGAGGAGTGATAAAAAAGTATTGACACATTGCAGTGCGCATTTTTTTGGATTATTTTATATATAATATATATATATGAATGACTGTCACTGATAAAACTGACTCTCTTGTATTTGTTTTCTTAATAAGCATGCGGGAGACAAAAATACTTACAGAGCAAAATCACATAATATTAAAGAAATAAAACATATTATTACATATAAGATTAGTAAAAGTGTGTTTCTCTTATTTCTTTACATGTAATATACATATTCCCTCATGTAAGCATTTTTAAGTGAGGATAGAAAAAGTCAACATGTCTCACTCTCAGTCTCATCATACCAAAAGCAGGAGAATACCTTGAAAGTGCCTTGCCTCTTGAAAGTGAAATCGGAGGGACGCTAAAAATTGCTATATGCTAATATATACCTGAATTTTGTGGTAAATTGTGTAAATATGCCATTGTTTCTTAATTTATTACTGTAGGCACTGTATATGTGCAACTTTTTTTCTCCCAAACTTTTTAGAGAGCAAAATTTTCTGTTCTTACTAACTTCATTAGACGGAACAAACGTGAAAGCCCAAAGGTATCTTTTTTATGTAAATTACGGGAAATCGTTCATGCACAACTTTAAGACAAAGCACTTTAACAACAAACCATATATGATGCTGTAAGAGTTTCATTCATATTGCATGTAGTGCAAGACAATGCCAATATATTTTTGACTTAAAAATCCAACCAAGTTGTTAGGTATTCATTTTTTGGCAAATCTTTATCCGAATAATGCCTGTCCGAAATCTGAACAAGCAATTATTATTCAATAACAGACAGATGAGTTCTGTCAAGATATTTTGTACCATGGCGTGTATGTAATGGGGGAGAAAACAAAGAAAGACTAGTTCCACAGAAAGAATGCTTTGAAAAATAACATGATCACCTTTTTCTCGGACACAACCGTTTCGTCTCCACTTGGATGCCAAGCAACTTTAAGCTGACCCCTCTGTACACGGCTTTCATCATCCTCATCATCATCTTCATCACTGCTTATATATTCAGAGCTTTCAACAACTAAGCCGTACTTAAATCCACCGGATGAAGTAGGAATGCAAACTTCATCCTCATCGAAAATGCTGCAGGCTGCCATCTTGCGCAAATAAAATCTGACTAAAACCTGTAACGGACCAGAGACGTTCCTCGGACGGACATCGCCGCACTGTCATACTCTATAACAGTAATCCTGGATTACCAGTCCAGTGCGTGGTAACTAGACCACGAACCAGCTCAAGCCTACTTTAAGACAACAAAAACTCCACTATATAACTCAAAAGTGTGATCACATCTTGAATACTTCCACTAAATCAGTCTTAGATCCCGTACAATCCTTAAAATCCTGAATTTTAATCAACACTTTTGTAGTATGTCCTTCTATTACGATTTACAGACGGTTCACCACATAGTCATTTTACCCCTAATCATTTCACCTTCAAACATCCTAGGTGATTCAACCTCCATGACTGAATATGGTGCCTGCATTTTTTAAAAGGATGATTATAAATATCTGTGATAAGAATTATCAATTTTTTTTAGAAGAATGTTACATAATATGTAGCCTCGCCACCAGGCTAGATGATAGGATATTTTCATTATTCACGCAGAATATTTTCTGGTCCATATCTACTGATAGGGCTTGATCATCTTACATTTTTGGCAGCAAAGGGAGTTGAGTAAGAAATAGTAAATGTAAGAACTGAATGCCAGTCTACATAATATGGCATTAATGTTATTATTAAATTAACTATTTCTCTTATTGTGTGAGGTCTTCTTTCAGTCGTATTAATTAAGTAAAGCAATAACATCTTTCACAGATACTTAAGCAGTACATTACAACGGGAGAGTAAATCACTAGGGATGAAACGTCTCGGGGTGAAAAGTCTTGACAAGGTTTTGATTTGATTTTTTTTATTTAATTGAAGTGAATTTATAAAGGTCCGTCCATGAGAGCAAATATATTAGCTTTTTCTTCGTGGATGAGACTCCGGCATGTCTCCTATCATTTCTGTACTAACAAAATGTGTTTTTTTTTTCTGAGTCTAGAATGGATAAAAGTTTATCGAAAAGTTTATTGACCTGTTTTACCTACATTAAAATTTTGAAATATAAAAAAAAAAATTAATAGCCAAAATACCAGCCGCCGCCGCTTCTCTTGAACAGAACATATTGCGGAGTTGTGATCGGATGCGTGGTCGTAGACGATGTTGTAGATTCTAGTAGTTGCGTCGTCGATTGCCTATCGCACAGGAGACGTCACTGTCCCATGTATAGGGCTTCCTTTCCTGGAACGGAGTCGCCTTCGTATTTGCGTGTCGTTGCGATGTATTTTGACGTACATCGTGGAGTTTGACGTTATGAGAGATAGAGGAATTTTGAAAGTACACGTGCAGATCATGATTTCTATTACAAGGTATTTAAGTAGTAGCTATTTATGTCAGATTTCGACGTGATTATGTAGATAATCAGCAGCTTTATTGGCTACATCCTGAGGAAAAATAAAACGCACACTAGCTGGAATGCATACATGCAAACTCTCTTTTGTTGATCTACTTTCCTCAGCTAGACTAAATCCAAAAAGTAAACACAAACATTTATTGTTTGATAAAGCAAATTGGACAGAAATTTAAAAAGGTCAGGTGAACTTTGTTACTTTAAACCAGCTTCAAAGTATGAACGTTCAAGAATTCTGGAATTTGTTTAAGCAAAATTTAGATTCACTGGTGTCAAGTCAATACCCGGCAAGATTGTTTCTGATATGGTTGGACTCTGAACTTAAAAAGCCAATGCATCAACGAGATAGACTATACAGAAAAATGAAGAAAAGTAAAAATGTTACATTATTTTCTGTACTTAAAGGTTTATAATTGGAATTTGGCCATGTAATAGATGTGTTTGAAACTTTAACATCTGATCATTTACACTTATTTATGTTCACTTAGTGCTTAATTCAAGTAAGATTTTCACTGGAGGTATTTTTAAAATTTGATTTCCCTATCCTGGTTGCCCAACCAAGATAGAGTTATTTTATCATAAGTAAAAATTTGATACACATACTTTGCCTGCAGAAAGATATAAATATAAAAACAAAAATAATATCAAACAGGGAATGCCACGTACCAAAAACGCAGCCTCCCCAAAACGAGCCCCACAGCACCCAGAAGTGCACACCACCAACACGCACGCACGCACGCACGCACGCACGCACGCACGCACGCACAACACACACACACACACACACACACACACACACACACACACACACACACACACACACACACACACACACACACACACACACACACACACACACACACACACACACACACACACACACACACACACACACACACACACACACACACACACACACACACACACACACACACACACACACACACACACACACACACACACACACACACACACACACACACACACACACACACACACACACACACACACAATCATGTACACACACAAACATACACTACCAACACACACAAGCATACAAAGCAAACACACGAGGACAAAACGAACAATTAACGGAACACAGTGGGGCACCGCCTTGGAACGGTCAGTGGCAAAAACACCTTTAATATTATATTTGTGAAATATTTGCAATGAATATTATATATTTAGATGGAATTCATTAGAAATTCAAGTTTTAAAAGATATTATTACCTCCCTTTACCTATCTTGGGTGCGCACCCAAGATAGGTTGGAAATAAATCAATTCAGAACCTACACGTAGGGTTAAAACTTGCATTTTGGTTCAGAATGTTAAGATATTTGTAAATCTATCCAATTCAAATGTAAAAGTAGAAATTATATTGAAATAAAAAGAAATACTCAACGTTTTAAATACTTTCATATTAAAGGGGAGTAATAACAAAATTTCATAAAAGTCAATAAAATGTAAATTTCTGATAGGGATCTAACTCAATGTAATGGGTCTTTTTGTTCATTAAATTAATCTCTAACAGAATAAACAAAAAGTAAAAATTGTCATAAAATGTTGCTTAAAAGTAATTGACCACCTAAAAGCACTTATTCAAAAGAATGGGATTATATGAAGAATATTGTTTGTATTTCAGAAGAATATAAACATGACACCTAAACGTTTTGGAGTTTTATTAAAAGTTTAAGTTATGACTCGTGTGGTGTTGCTTCCCTGAGAGATAATGGTGTTTTAAAATCTAGCGCCAAGGAAAAGTCTGAGATTTAAATAAACAATTTCCTACTGTTTTCACAAATGATCCAGACCCTAATTTATCAAATCTTGAACCTAGCCCATTTGCAAGCGTGTCTAAAAAATGCAACAGAAAGAGAAAGTGGTGTTAGATTTTGTTTGTTTGTAATTGTGCTTATTAGGTCCACCAACCTTGCTCGAGGTATAATCGGTACGACCCGGCATGTTCTCCTGTTCATGCCCCTATCTAAATACCTAACTATATGTTGTCGAAATTAGGAGATCTTATCAGAAGATTGGCAGATTGCAATCTTATTTACATGCTTTTATTTTGATTGGTTCTTAAAATGTAGGTCACCACATTGACCAATGAGATCCTACTTGTGAGTGACCTAGTTTCCTAGTCCTACCTTAACCTTTAACTGAATGAATTCACATAATGATTTACCCCTTTCTTATGTACAAAATCATTATGTTTCATCAATCTTTCTACATGTTGTACAATTCAGTTATCATTAAAACACAAAAATGGGATATAAGAATGTGGACTTGGACTTCTGCAAAGGCATTGAGTACATACGTTTTTCGGTTCTCAAGGTTTGCTTTTTATATATTCATACACGAGCATTTTTGTGTTTTACATACCATGCCTTTTGTTTCCATTGCGTGTGTTAGAGATTCACCTAGCAGGGATTACTTTTATTTACACTGTCCTGTGACTTTGGAACATGGTGGGGGTAAGAGTGAGGTTGGGTGCGCACCATAAACCGGTTTAAGCTCCCCAGTGGTGTTTTTGCCACTGACCGTTCCAAGGCGGTGCCCCACTGTGTTCCTTTAATTGTTCGTTTTGTCCTCGTGTGTTTGCTTTGTATGCTAGTGTGTGTTGGTAGTGTATGTGTGTGTGTGTGTGTGTGTGTGCGTGTGCGTGTGCGTGTGCGTGTGCGTGTGCGTGTGTGTGTGTGTGTGCACTTCTGGGTGCTATGGGGCTCGTTTTGGGGAGGCTGCGTTTTTGGTATGTGGCATTCCCTGTTTGATATTATTTTTGTTTTTTTGGGGTAGCCTTATGGGGCACTGAATTATACAACATGCTATTTTAAATGAAAAAATATGAGTATCCTATCTTGAAATTTTGACCAGCAGACTCCGAAAAAGGACGCCAAGGTATCACCGGGAGCCATCAGCTCTTGGGTTTCTTACCAACTTCAGCAAAACTCGTCCGCCATCTGCCCGCTCGTGCTGTTGGTCATTAGGCTTGACCTTCAAAGGCAACCGGATCCTCTAAGTGGTGTTAGAAAATTGCTTGTAAATTTTAATCCGTATAAAGTGGCAGGTCCACATCAGACTAAACCTAGAGTTTAGAAGAATGCGCCAATGAAAAAGCCCTCGATCTTCATAACCTTGTTCAATAAATCCCTTGATAGTGGTCCTGTATCTTCAGGTAATTTTGTACAGGTTCGGAAAAAACGGCCCGAGTACTGCAGTGAATTCTGGCCTCCGACGGTATAAATAGGAACTAGAATTTTCAGGAAAGAAAGGCAGTTCAGACTATCGAATTGTTTTAATATGTTTACACTGGCATTGTGTTCACAGTGAAACACTTATTCTATTTTCAGGTTCACAGGTTGTTCGTATCAGATAGGCGTACTTTGTTGCACGAAAAAAGCCGAAGGCTGAGAAAAGTGTGGAGTGAGCACTACCTTTACAATCAATAAGACAATATACTAAGCTCACTATATTTCATGAAATGGTTTTATAATCATGTTGATGTCGAGTCCAAAGAAGTCTTAACACCATACACAAGGCAGTCCAGACATTGCCATAATTTAGCATTTCAGATACCATTTACCACTGTTGACTATTACAAATACCCATTTTTCAGTCGGACTGTTGTCCAATGTAGCCACGGACCTAAGACTATAGGTATGTGGTGTAACGCATTACCATATCATGTAGCCAGTGCTGAAACAATCTCCGGATTTAAATCAGCACTGGCTGCATCAATGTTTCATTTATAAATACTACATATTTGCTTTTAACCTGTTCATAACCCTACTAATATCCTCTTTTCTGCTCAACAGATTATATATACACATATTTTCAGGGATTTTAAGATGCATGGTTAAGCATCCTTTTTTACCATCAACTGTCAGAAAGTACCAGGTGAATTGAGTAGTTTGGAAAACCAGACAGTCCTTTACTTTTTAACCCACCCCACGCTTGGCCATACTGTTCAGTTTTGAACGGTAGCCATTACAGATAAAGCGAAAGAAAATACGTCTCTGAAAAAGGCAAAACCGAACAGTCAGTACGGCGTCAGTTCTGTAGTAATAAATCACACAATGTAATCAGCGATGATTATTCTGGCGAACTGTTCATCTGCTAGCAAATGTTTTCATACAACTTTATGCAGCAATTATCAATATTCCTTCTGCACCTTCTGACCTGGTATTAAAATCTTTGTATACAAATCATACGGTAACAACTTATACACGAACATTTTTGTATACGGATATGGTACGTGATTGAGCGGAACATAGTGTTTGGTAGATAAACAAACATGGCGACGAAATTGACACAAGTTGCGAGCTTTTGCGCTAGATATGGTTCGCAAACGCCATCTGCATTCAATCAGATTAGATGTATGAGTCAAAATACTACAACAATTAACGGAGCCATACCACCAGAACCTTTGAAAAGGAAGTTTAGCATTCCAAATGTCATGCTGTGCATGGGCGCAGGAATTTTTGTGGGACAGTATACAGCGAAATCATTTGCATCTTTTCTTGAAGAGACTGAAATGTTTGTACCAGACGATGATGATGACTAGCTTTCAACGATTTTAAATACAAATGTAAGCACAAAATATACAGTCAGATAAAAATTCACCACAATGGTAGTTATGCCAAATGTATTACATACAAAGGCATATTTTTATGGCAGTGGCTAGAGTTACGGTTGTACAGTATAACTCTAGCCTCCGAGTCTATAGTTATGGAAGTTCTGTATCTCTAGCAGAACCCTAAGAGAAAAGGCTAGAGTTACGGAAGTTAATCATCCATGTTGCTTTAATGAATGCCTAATAATGTAATATAAACTGTATTGTTTTCCTGTAATTGGGAATAAATGGAAATGTACTTTGGTTTTTTAAGTTTCTGGCACTATGTAAACAAGTAGTAAATATGAATTAATTTTTATTTTATTATTGTGCGACAATTCAGTTCAGAATATAAGAAAGGGAGGTAACAAAATGCCGTTTCTGATTAGACATCATACATGGCAAAAGCTTTGATCATTGTAATTGTCCAACTACAACTGAACGCTCAATCAAATAATGAAGATAACAACGATTTTTCATAAGAATAGTTTTATAAATAATTTTCATTTCTGACAGATCAGTTTATTTGCGATTACAGGTAAAATAATAATGTTTATATTACATTATGAGACATATATTATAGCAAAATCGATGATTTTATTAACTTCCGTAACCCTAGCCTTTCCTCGTAGGGTTTTGCTAGAGATACGGAACTTCCGTAACTCTAGACTCGGAGGCTAGAGTTACGGTACCGTAACTCTAGCCACTGCCTATTGTATGGCCAAAAATGTGCACCGCCTCTACACATGGGTGTCCATAATAACCATTCAATGTCTTTGGTCACAAGGTTACCTATAGTTAAAGGTATTTAGCGGTTATTTATCGACACATACGTGCAGATGTGCTTATTTTGGGCCCTATCTAAGCAAAGGGGCTTATAAGTTTTATTTTGAGTCAAAAAGACAGATAAACATTTATACATGCAGTGAATAATCTAGGTTTTGATTTATACGAGTCCCTGGGACGCACATTTTTCAAAACAATGAGTCCCAGCTATGAAAAAATGAGTCCCTTTCCGAAAAAGTAAGAAAATAGAATCGGACATTCCCGCCGAATTATTTTCGTTGCGAATCGCCGCTGTGATGTAGTTTTTTTTCCAAATATAATTGTTTCTAAAAGTATTGAGTTACTGAAAAATTAATTACCCTTTACGTAATATAAAATATTTATTTCCGTTAAAAATCTGCTGTAATTAGTCGAGGTTTATTCTCCAATTAGCATTTGTCACTCGCGAATGTCGCGGTAGGTGTGAAAAATACGACCATTCTTAAAGGATGTCAACTTTGAAATTTCAAGCTATGTGACACCACTGATTGAGTAACGTTTGATAATTTGTGGATGCGAAAAGTATTTCAATTAACTTAATTAACATTTATAAGTTCCAACTATTCTTTATTTAAAATATACATTATGTTTATAACAAAATCGCGGCGCTTCTAGCCGATTTTTTTCTAAGTAACATTTTTCTTCTACAATGTATTTACTTTAAAGAATTACCTTTGTCGAATAAAATAATTTCTACAGCGACTTCTTTTACTCATAAAGCCGCAGGTGTTAAGAGATCAAAGCACGTACGCCGACGCCGAGTTTCGTTTGATCCAAGCGAAGCACGTGGCATTCAAAAGACCGAATATTTTGACAGGTAGTGACACGTCTGATTATTTTGGATTATAAAAACTAGTTTGGAATAGACAATGTATAATATGAGTAAGTTTTATTTTGATTATGCACTATATCTAGCTATACAAATGTACGTCGGTCGGCAAAATTTTCGAATTTAATAAATGTACAAAAAGTAAAAAAAACGTGTATACAAATTTTCAGGGGAAAAAATTCTAATTTAATGTCCTGTAAGCTGTCTGAAACACCACTCTTAAGTACCGCGATTTTACACCCGCTAAGTACCGCGATTTTTCAACGATTTCATCCGAAAATTCTTCCAAATACTCGCAGGAAACGCAAGTTCGTGGACGATATTCTTTTATACAAACTGCCGCGAGCATATACCCAAGTCTCGCTTTTCACGTGCTTGCGTCCTAAAGGACGCACATATTTCAAATCTTTGCGTCCTTTGCATTTTTTGTGCGTCTATGACGCAGGACGCACGGCTAGATTATTCACTGTACATGTAACACAAGCTCTCCAGGAGCTTTTGAACCAAGCTTTAGAAAACAAACAACAAACAGTATATTTACTTCATTCAAAAAGGTTTGTATGTACATTTTTTTGTTGATATGATGCTTGAAAATTTATGAGAAGATGTGTTTGTTTTCCAAGAAAATTGTTATTACTTTACATTAATTTATTTAATCTCGATTATGAAACAAATTCTTAAAACTTACATGAATAATCGCTCTCAAGACTGGCTCCATATGAATCAACCACTCAAAGAGAGAGAGAGAAGCAATATGTTATTATCAGTTTCCGGCCTAAGGTCACAAAAAACTACTTGGGCACTGGTGGGGATCGAACCTGGGACCCACTGATCCAGAGGTGCACGCGCTACCACTGCACTAAGTGGTTCCTCAGAATAATTGTAATGTGACATGACATCACCATTTTAAACCTTGCATTGTTAATGATCTGATTTAGGGTAGTCTAAAAGACACTGATATGTTAAAATATAAAGTGCTGTTGTATTACAATTTACAGTAAGCCACTAAAAAGAATTAATGACAGTTACAGTTGGACCTGTCTTAAATGATCACACAGGGAAATTGAAATTGTGGTCTCTTAAGACAGATGGTCTCTGTACTCAGGATAGACTATTATTGCTTGAAATCTCAAGGGAGGAATGTAAAGTTGCCACATAGGTCAGGATGTCACTTTACTCAGGTGGTCACAGGGCAGGTCTGACTGTAAATAAATAGTACCACAAAAAAGATGCTAAAATTTAAAAAGCAGCTAACTAGATATTGTATAAGGATTCACCTAGGGGTGAGGAGTTGTTCAGGAATTTCTTGCTATCACTTGGTTTTGTCAGAGAAAAAAAAACATTTAAACAAACTTTCATTTGTTTCAGAATCAGAGGAATTGTTCATTGAAGTGATCTGCATTTTCGATTTATACTCAACTTAGACACTGCCGTCTACTTTTCAAGCAGACCACATCAGGATGATTTCAAACAAACTGACCTAGAAGATAGTGTAGAATATTTTTACCTGCTTAGATAGACGCCACCCCGAGTTTGTATTTCTCCACTTGCTGTCCGGATTTTATTAGAAGTTTGATGAAAATAAAGATGTTTGTTCAGGAACTGAAGAATAGAATTATGAACATGTATGTTCACTGTTTAAGAACCGAAGAATAGTGCATTATTTCCTTGTTGCAGTGCAAACGCTTTCATAAATATATATAACGTGCAACAGATAAAATGATTTTGTGTAACATATATATTAGATTTGCATTGATCATTCATAATAAAAATTACACCCGAACAATATTACTCAATCTAAAATCATTGTTATTTTGTGGGGGTGGTATATCAAAAGTTTTAAGAAATCTCATTTGACTAAACTAATTCAATGTGTATGGTGAAGAAGTTTTTACACAGTTTTTCTAAGAAATTTTTTATCAAGTCACATATCAAGCTAATGTTTATTGAGATACTTTTCTTGGTTGATTTAAAACCTTCTGAGGAAATTGAATTTTTATGGTGCACACTATAAACTGAAAGAAAAGCCTATTGTTTAGTGTTTATATTTTGTTCTTAAAAGTAGGCAAATAATATTTACTGGTAAACTAATTCTGACAGTTCAGAGAACAAACATGCAAAGAGGTTCTTTCTGTACCCACTTCTAACCAGGGCAGAAACTCTTTGAAAATTTACAAATTTTATGTGCTTTACAGTATAGATATACCAATATGTACATGGTCCATATGATAAGGTAATGTTAAATTGTTTGTTAAGGTTCAAACTAAAAAAGACCACCAGGGCCTCCCTTGCCATTCACCCATGTCGTCAAATGCTGAAATTTATGCTTGTTGGGGAAAACAAATTTTTATCATTTGTCCATTCGGGCCTTACAGTGGTGACATATTTTCGAAACCCAGGGGAGGCCCTGGCCCAGATATATCAATAAAGAACAGCATCTTGTATTTTCAAAATCAGCACAGAAAATTTGGCTCTAGTTTCTACAGCTTGAACTTCTTTCCATGGCACAGTCATGATAGCATTTCCTCACACTTTCACCTTTAGTAAAATGAACTGTTATGGTGTATGAAGCAGTTTACTAATATTTTGTTTTATATTTATATTTCTTAATTATTTAGTTTATTTCATACTTGTTGAAAATACATAGTCCTGAATATACAAAATTTTGTGTCTTTTTCTATTGAGATGATTCCATTTTGTTTGAATTATATAGTCCTAAATATGCAAGGGATATTGCTGTTATGATCTGTCTCTGTTAACTTCATATTTTCTTGCAAAAGGATAACAGTAGATATACATATAATACCTGTTCATTAGGAGTTGTGAAGTGTACATGCCTCAAGGACAACCAAAGAAAAATCAGGCTGGAAGGAGTGATATACAGCTGGAATGTTAGCAGCTGACTGTGAAATTTAAGTAGTCTTCACCTTTTTACAAGTTGCAGCACAATCATTTAATTGAAATTCACATAGGAATTTAAATTCAGAAAATGCAAAAATAATATGATTGCAGACCTGGTTTAAGAAAAGCATGTAGTTGCCACTTTGTCAATCCAACTGGACACGTGTTCAGATGTCCATCCTGTATTCTGTTGCTGACTATTCCGCAGCAATCAGTTACTGGATTTCATCAGAACACTGTTAAGAAGAATTTTAGAGGCACAGAAAGCAGAGAACACAATTTAGGGCTGTATTTATTTAGTTAGTTTCATATGACATATTAGTTACAACGATAACACTAGCATTAAGTAAGCAGAAACTACTCCTGACACTGTAATCTTGTAAGTGCAAATCTATGAGACAAGACAACCAAATAATCACAGACTTGTCCACCAGTGTAAGGACCACCCCTTCTATAAATTCAACTCACTGGTATAAACACCAAAGTGGACGAAATTATAATGACAACTATAATCACAACTGATGCCGCCCACCATGTTTGGTGAAAATCTAATAAGGGGTTTTGTAGATAAAGAGCAGACAAGATCCACTGTGATCTTGAACTCTGACGAAAAACTAAGTTTGATAAAAATCTAACGGGTAGTTTAGGAAATAGAAGTGCAGAAAAGGTTTTCAAGTGTCGTGGGCCCCTGTGACCTTGACCTATATGATTCCAAATGGTAATGTGCATAACTACATTTCATATTGATGTCACATGTCCCCTTGAAAGTCTGATGAAAATCCAAAGTGTTTAGGTTTAGGAGATGAAGAACAGACTATAATTATTAGTTCCAGGCCCTTGTGACTTTTGACAAAAGACCCCAAATTGTACTATGCACAACTATACTTCATATTGATGCTTCCTTGAAAGTCTGATGAAAATCCAACAAGGGGTTTCAGAGATGAAAAGCGGACAAGATTTTCAAGTTTAGGTCCCTGTAACCTTTACATTTGACTATATGACCCCAAATTGTAATATGCACAACTAGACTTCATAGAGATGCTTCCCAGAAAGTTAAATGAAAATCCAAGAAGGGGTTATGGTGATGAAGAGCGGACTTCAATGACCTTTGACTACTAGTATATAGCCCAATATTGTAATTCACACACCGGATACTTCCCAGAAAGCTTTACGAAAATCCAACAAGTAGCAGACAGGCTGTTTTCCCATTTCAGACACCTGTGATCTTGACCTTTGACTATATTACCCTAAATATGCACACCTAAACTTCTGATGCTTCCCACAAAGTTTGATGAAAATCCAACGAGGGTTTTTTGAGAATAGTCGACAAGACTTTTTCCCACTTAGGCCCCTGTGACCTTGACTATATGACCTGAAACTGTAATACTTAAGCTTCCCTGAAAGTGTGATGAAAGTAACAGTTTCATTTGCACAACTAGACTTCATACTGATGCTTCCCTTAAAGTTTGATGAAAATCAAGCAATGGCTTTTGGAGATGCCGATCAGACAAGGTAAAGTGGACAGAAGTGGAAAAACAGTATGTCCTCTCCTTGTGGAAGGAGACTGCTGCTGCTTGGGTACACACAAATGTTTTGTATTCCTATTTCAAATGGAGAATAGAAAAGTCAAAAGTTACAACCTTTATTTTATGATTTACTAATCAATATTGCACTTGGAATATTTACAGCATGTTCAAAACACACAATTTTCTATGGCAATAGTCATATTATTAATTATACATGTAGAACAAACTAACACAAATGATTCCCTTACTCCATGGTTATTTCACAACCCTAAAAGCATTAGGAATATAAACTGAGAATCATTTATTTTCTTTCTGGTTATGAAGTCTAGCATTATTTGTATATGTAAAAAGAATTTGGGATGGTACAATATTTCTTCATAAGTACATTTATACTCATTGTACACGATGATTTCTACAAAAGTGATACACATATATATAAGCAGGATAGGTTTTATTTCTGGCCAGTACTTAGATTGCCAACTTTCTCATACAAATTAATATTTGTAGCAAGCATTTGTCCCAGAACGGTTACTTCATGAGAGGGCGTATATGTCAGCAACTTTTACCACAAACATGCATGCAGGTCTACAGCTACCATCAAAAGAAAATCTCAAAAAACATCTCTGTAAGCTACCTCTGAATGAATGCCAACCCAGTAATTGAGCTGTTAATTATGAACATATACAGCACTCTAGTCAGTATCTTCTGGTGCATTGTTAACATCTATTCTTTCATTGTTGTAGCGTTCTATTATTGAAATACACATGTGAATATACAACACTGATACAACCTGCTGTGAGCAACTAGGCAGCACAAAGTAATAACTGTTAATTCATACATAACCAGACTCATTACTATTAATCACATTCATGTGAAATAATGATTACTGTTACAAATGATACAGGTAAAATCACATACAGCAAACTCCAGTTATAGCGAAAATCTAGATATAAGGAACAAATTTTCTCTGCTCGGTTTTCTTTATTTTATATGAAAATGTTATATGGATATAACAAACTCTGGATATAAGGAACAAATTTAAATGGTCCTAAATAGTTTCATATAAACAGAGTTTACTGTACATATATATTCATACCTGTATCAGTGTTTCAAGAAATGAAACTTCAAGTAAGCTTCTATATAATACCATGGCAATAGCTTGTACATGTACATGTACACATGTATGATATGTTAAACAATGTATCGGAAGATTTGCAATCCTAACTGAACTGTAAAGGAAATACAAAAACAAAACCTGCACCCACTGAAGCATATTATTTCTCAATCAAAGAAGATTTAAGGGATTTCTGTTTTCCATCAGAATTTCAACTTGTCAATGTTTGATCTATCTTTGTGAAGTTAAAATGTCACGGCCATACTTAAATTCTGAAATCTTAATATTGCAGTCGACTAGGGATAAAGCTCCAGCCCTGTACTCGAATACCGTTTTGCTAATCTAGTAATCGGACGTTAAATTGAGTAACCGAATAACCGAGTACCCGTTGCCATCCCTAGTTAAATCTATGTAAAAAGCACTGTGTTTAGGCTTTTTTATTTGCCTTTATCATGGTTTGTCTCTGATGTCATATTGTTAAAGGTAAACATAACTGTTGTATATATATGATTCTGAATCTCTTTTTTTTTCTCCATACAAACAATTAATTTTGCAACAAATAGGAAATATTGACTCTCCTGGAAAATCTGCATAATCTGTACGATTAAGTTGGTTGTTTTGGCACGACACAGTACGTTGCTCTAACATCATACTGAAATAATCTGTCATCCTGACGTGCCATTCTGTGTTTCTTGTAAAGAACTATTAACAAAATAAATGGAATGTTCAAGCTATGTACATTGTTTTCATACACTAAAAAAATCTTAAGACTGCTAGGTATTTTGTTGCTTGGTTGTTGATTTTGCCACTTTGGCTGTCAACATCCTTTCTCGTTCTTGCTCACGTTCCATCTGATCTGCTCTAGTTAATTCGTCTTTCTGTTTCTGCTGCTGTAACTTCACAGCTCGGCGCTAAAAAGAAAAGGGGGAAAAATCAAGTATACAGTATGTCATGAACTTTTTGATCATGTCCCTGATTTTAAAAATTTTTTCATCGTGTACAGTCCTGGCCGACCCTAGGATTTCTCCTGACAGGGGCAGGTTGAGAGGCTTGACGTAGATTCAAGGGAATCTGGGTACCAGGTCCTAGCTGTTTTACGAATAGACACCCTAGTTCTTTTACATACCCAACGTATAGCATCGATACATGAAAGACTATCTCTGGGTTTCTAACCAGTTCATCTCTAGCCAAACACTGAAAAGCTTTTCTGAAATTTCCAGTACCCCGGCTGGGAAGTGGTCACAACTATAGAAACACCAAATCAAGTGAAGCACTAAATAAGAAAGGAGTTATTCACATTTTGTACAGTCATATACTGATAAGTTACCTTCATTTTGGTAGATTTATCCATCAAGGCAGCCATTTCTTTCTTCAGATTCAACAATTTACTATGATAAACTTTTGCTTCTTGCATCTGTTGTAAATAAAAAGAAAACTGTTATACTACTTTTGAATGTACATACATCTTGTAGCATAGGCAGTTAGAACAAGAGGTATTGCTCTACTGGACTGTTCTGAGTAAGTACATGTAGATCATCTATAGGTTGCATGCAACTGTCTCAGCAAGTTTTGTGAAAATCCATTGGAAAATGTGACCTGTAGTGTTTTCAAGGTTTTACAATAATTGCCTGTAGCACAGTTGGTTTTCCCATAGCTTGGCTCATTTTCTATAAAGATTATCTACAGGTTGAAGGTAACCTTCTGAGCATGTTTTGCGAAAATCCATTGGAAAATGTGACCCGTAGAGTGTTATCAGGGTTTTACAATAATTGCCTGCAGCACAGTTGGTTTGAGCTTGACTCATTTTCTTTACAGATCATCAGCCTTGTAGGCAACCTTCTGAGTATGTTTAATGAAAGTCAAATGAAAATTGTGACCGGTACAGTATTATCAAGGAAAATTTAATGGACAGAAGGATGACAGACAAACAACAATGGCAAAACTGAATGGCATCTAAATGATTTAAGGGTTACGGAGCCCAGACAAGATTTTCTATTAACCTCAACCTTGTGACCTTGACTTTTGACATGACCCTAAATTATCATAGACTCAAAGTGACATCATACTGACGCTTTCTGCAAAATCCAGCAAAATGTAGTACTAGATAAAGCATTGACACATTTTTTTTATTAACATGCCCTTTTTACCTCCACCTTTGACCTAGTGACCCTTACTAATAATTTTTAATAGTACACTTCATACTGATTCTCCTGCAAAGTTTGATCAAAATCCAGTAAGGGGTTTATGAGATGGTTGGTAATCATGATTTTCTACCTACACACAGGCCCTTCTGACCTAGACCTTGACAAATTGTTATACTCATAACTACACAATCATCATACTGATGCTTCCAACCAAAACGAGATAAAAAGTGAATTAACGGGCACCTGTAGCCTTAACCTTTGATGAAGTGAACCAAAATTAAATTACACATAACTTCACCACACTGTATCTGCAAAACGCACTGGCTCCAATTTAACGATACTGCTCCGACTAACGTAACGACAAGGCTCCGACAAAAAATGGCTAATTAAGTAAACAAAACCAAAGTCAGTGTAACAGATTCATGTATTTTACATGGTAAATCGCAACTTCTGAAGAAACGAATACTCTTACGGAATGCTCACTTCTTTCCTGCATGACCATAGCTAGTCGGCTGTTTCTGACATTGATGCGTGTGAAAATAAGTGAGTCTTCCTGGCATATCAATATCCAACAAGGGTTTCTGAGATGAATCAGGGACATGATTTTCTATTAACAGGGTTACATATACTTTTAATACATTGATAGAATAAATTATGCACAGCGAGACATCTTACTGAGGCTTCCTACCATGCCTCATCACAATTCGGCAAATGGTTTGAGATGATGAGTAGAGAACATTTTAAATTAAGAAACATCTGTGATTTGGCTTTTGACATAATGATCCCATTTTACAGAATGTATGATAACACTTCACACTGATGCTTTCTGTCATCAAAATGCATAAAGGGATAGTATGCCGACAATATTTTCTATTAACAGGTCTCTGTGACCTTGACATCTGATGTAGCACCCCCAAGATTATAGTCTGCAAAATTAGCCTTCATATTGATTCTTCCTTCCAAGTTTTATCAAAACCAAGCATGAGGTTTAGAGAACAGTGCAGAAACAAGAGCTGTCAGTAGGACAGCGCGCTCGACTTTTTTAGTGCTTGCCTATAAAACAAAACTTTGACAGTTAAGGGCACACAAGACTTTAACTAGGAATTTCTAAGTAAAATCAAGAAACATTTTCACAGAGTTATCTCCTCTTGCTTACAGATAGGTCTCATGATGGTACATAAGTACTCCAACTCTCAAAGTAATATCTCAAATGGTTAAGTCAACAAGTAGACAAGAATGAAAATTTTGAACTGAGTTTCTAAGTCAAAAAGGGCCATAATTCAAATAAAATCCTTGACAGAATTACCTTCTCCTGCCCATGTTTTGGGATCATGATGGTTTACAAGTATTCCAACTTTCAAATTAATATCTCAAACAGTTAAGTAAAAAAGTGGAATGGTACGGAAAACTTAACCAAGATTCTAAGTCGATCCAGGGCCTTAATTTTTAAAACAAATCCCTGACAGAGTTAATGGGGGAAATGATATAAACAAGCATTCAAAGTTTCAATGCAATATCTCAAAGGGTTAAGGCAATAAGTGGATTTTACCCATATTCAATGTATTTTCTAAGTAAAAAATGGGGCATAATTCTGTCAAAAACCACGACAGAGTTATGTACTCTTGTCTGTTGATGTAGGTCATGATGATAAACAAATATGGTTAGTTTCAAAGTAATACCTCCAACGGTTTTGAAATAAAGTGAGGTGGTACGAAAACTTAACCAAGCTCAATACACTTAATTTTTAAAACAAATCCCTGACAGAGTTAATGGGGGAAATGATATAAACAAGCATACAAAGTTTCAAAGCAATATCTCAAAGGGTTAAGGCAATAAGTGGATTTTACCCATATTCAATGTATTTTCTAAGTCAAAAAAGGGCCATAATTCTGTCAAAAACCACGACAGAGTTATGTACTCTTGTCTGTATATGAACGTTATGATGGTAAACAAGTATGGTAAGTTTCAAAGCCATACCTCATATACTTTTGAAATAAAGTGGGGTGGTACGAAAAACTAAACCAAGGTGTGACACCAACGCCGACGCCGGGGTGAGTAGGACAGTTCCCCTTTTCTTCAAAAAGTCGAGCTAAAAAGGTTTCTTATAACAGACACCTGTTGAATTTGACCTCGTGACACTAAATTATAATACATTGTACAAGACATTATACTGATATATCATGCTAGGTCTAATAAAAACCCAGCACAGGCAAAATATTTTATTTACATGCCCCTGTGGTCTTTGACGCTGTGACCAGAAAATGTAAAATCCATAAGTACAATCCATTACTAGCAAGTCTCTTCAAAAAGCAAACAGAGATTAAGGAGATATTGTGGACAAGATTTTCTTTAAAAGGCCCCTGTGACCTTTGACACAGTAACTCAACATTATAATATGCACAATTAAACTTCTTACAAGTTACAAGTTTTTCAAAGTCAGGCAGGGGTGGGTGGCGGCAGGGTTAAGAGAAGAAGCGTAGACAAGGTGAGTTAGACAGACAGCAACAAGAGGATAAAATATGTGAGGGGAAGACTAAATTAGTAAGAAGAGAAAGCTAAACTTTGCAGTGAGCAGAAGAACTGATACTCTCTGATAGTACATGCAGCAAAAATGTATGTACAGTGGAACTTCCGAAAACCGGACCTTCCAAATACCGGAAACTTCCGAAAACCGGACGATTTTCAAAGTCCGAAAGTTTCCTCCTCTATTTTCTATGTAAAACGACTTCAATACCGGACTTCCAAATTCCGAATATCGGACGATAGTTTCGCCAATTTTAACTTATCTCAGTACAAATTGTCTTCCAAAAAACCGGACACTACAAACACTTGGATCATGAATAATTGCCTCCGGCAAAGTGATTGCCATTGTTTGGCTAATTAGCGGTTATCGTTTATTTTGACACGCGTTAGAATCACAACCTGTCAATCAAAGGATTAAATATTAACATAAGACTGTAAGTATTAGATAATGATTGCAAATTGAAGAAAGGATCAGCGGATTAATGTTTGATGTTTACATAAACATCTTCAAACACCAATTAATTCTAATTTAGTTATTATTAAAAGTATGATTTATTTATAAAATTAGACCGAACAATGGTTTTGTTTCGTAACATATCACAAACTGTCGCACTTCAAATTCGGAAATAGGTTAGTGAAAATTGAACAAATTCATTTTGACGAGAATATCAATGAAATTATAACATTTTATTAAATTGTATCATTTTGATAATAAAAATGCCCGAGACAACTCCGATACGTCGTAGAATTGATTTGTCGCTAAGGACAGGATCAAAATAATTCGTGAGTCTCAACTGGTTCCAAAACCAACTCTTAATGTGTGTGTTTTTTTTGAAATTTATTTGACATGATATTGATTGAAAAATCGTTTTCTTGAAGTACAAATGTATCTTATTTTCCCCGAACACGTCCCGATTTGAACTTTATTTGAGAACAGTTTTCTGAATTTACAATTTACAATCACTTCTATGCATTAAAAACTAAGGATTTTTCAGACCAAGACGGACCTTGGATTATCTCTCCCCTTTTCAGTCTTAATCACCCCAGTCTTCCAAATACCAGAAACTTCCAAAAACCGAACTTCTCTGCAGGTCCCGTCGGTGTTCGGTTTTCGGAAGTTCCACTGTATATGTCTAAATTTCAAACTTACAGTTTGTATTAGCTGCTTCAAAGATGCAGATTCAGTAAACTTAGAATTCTCCTGTTGTATTGTTTCAATGAGAACTTCTTGGTTGTGTCTGAAATAACATACCGGTACAATTAGAACTCCTCGGTTATATCAGAAATACGTTATGATGGACAATGAGGACTTCTTGGTTATGTCAGAAATAAGTTGCACTAAACAATAACAAGAGCTGTCCATAAGACAGCAAGCTCGACTATTGTGGGTGTTTGCTAATAAAACAAAACTTTTATCAGTATAATAGCAAAACAAAATTCTGCTAACTATTAAGTATAAACTAGGAAAGTTGAATCATAACAAGAGCTGTCAGAAGGACAGCGCGCTCGACTTTTTTAGTGCTTGCCTATAAAACAAAACTTTGACAGTTAAGGGCACACAAGACTTTAACTAGGAATTTCTAAGTACAAATCAAGAAACATTTTCACAGAGTTATCTTCTCTTGCTAACAGATTATGACTAAGGTCTCATGATGGCACATAAGAACTCCAACTTCCAAAGTAATATCTCAAATGGTTAAGTCAACAAGTGGACAAGAATGAAAATTTTAACTGAGATTCTAAGTCAAAAAGGGCCATAATTCAAATAAAATCCTTGACAGAATTACCTTCTCCTGCCCATGTTTTTGGATCATGATAGTAAACAAGTATTCCAACTTTCAAATTAATATCTCAAACAGTTCAGTCAAAAAGTGGACTGGTACGAAAAACTTAACCAAGATTCTAAGTCGATAAAAGGCCTTAATTTTTAAAACAAATCCCTGACAGAGTTACCTTCTCTTGCGTACAGATGGGGGTAATGATGTGAAATAGCATTAAAAGTTTCAAAGCAATATCTCAAAGGGTTAAGGCAATAAGTGGATTTTACCCATATTCAATGTATTTTCTAAGTAAAAAAGGGGCATAATTCTGTCAAAAACCTTGACAGAGTTATGTCCTCTTGTCTGTTGATGAAGGTCGTGATGGTAAACAAGTATGGTTAGTTTCAAAGCAATACCTCCAATGGTTTTGAAATAAAGTGAGGTGGTACAAAAAACTTAACCAAGCTCAATACACTTTTTAAGTAAAAAAAGGGCCATAATTCTGTCAAAAACCTTGACAGAGTTATGTACTCTTGTCTGTAGATGGAGGTTATGATGGTAAACAAGTATGGTAAGTTTCAAAGCCATACCTCTAATACTTCTGAAATAAAGTGGGGTGGTACGAAAAACTTAACCAAGGTGTGACGCCAACGCCGACGCCGGGGCGAGTAGGATAGCTCCCCTTTTCATAGAAAAGTCGAGCTAAAAAAAGTCAAAATCTATCACTACATATTTAATTTTTGGTAAATTAATTGTTTGATACAAAATGTACCACTGAACACTATTGCTACATTTGATATAACTACCATAAGTGGTTACTGAGATATGTGCATGATAGTACCTAGCAGGCAAAACTTTAACCAAATTTTCCAAGTCAAACAAGGGCCATAATTTGAACTAAACTTAAACAGAGTTATCTGTCTTGATTGTGTGACACCCCTAAAGACATTAACAAAGTTTCAAGTCAATATCATAAGTGATTACTGAGGTATGTGCATGATATTACCTACCAGGCAAAACTTTAACCAAATTTTCAAAGTCAAACAAGGGCCATAATTTGTACTAAATTTATGCAAGAGTTATCTGACTTGACTGTGTGACACCCCTTAAGACATTAACAAAGTTCAAGTCAATATCATAAGTGGTTACTGAGATATGTGCATGATAGTACCTAGCAGGCAAAACTTTAACCAAATTTTCAAAGTCAAACAAGGGCCATCATTTGAACTAAATTTAAACAAGAGTTATCTGACTTGACTGTGTGACACCCCTTAAGACATTTACAAAGTTTGAAGTCAATATCATAAGTGGTTACTGAGATATGTGCATGATAGTACCTAGCAGGCAAAACTTTAATAAAATTTTCAAAGTCTTACAAGGGCCATAATTATACCCCCACAAAACGAAGTTTGGGGGGGGTATATAGGAGTGAGCTTGTCGGTTTGTCGGTCGGTCGGTCGGTCGGTCTGTTGGTTTTCATGGTTTCCGGATGATAACTCATGAACGACTTTACCCTTTTGAATAATTTTTGGTACACACGTGCAACTTCATAAAATACAGGTCAAGTTAACTTTGGGGTCACTAGGGTCAAGGTCAAGGTCACTGTTACTAAAAATAGAAAAATGGTTTCCGCTCAATCACTCAAGTTAGGAGTGACCAATTACAATGAAACTTGGTGTGTAGGTAGCTTGTGTGGAGAGGAAGCTTGGGATTGCATTTGGGGTCACTAGGGTCAAGGTCAAGGTCACTGTTACTTATAACAGATTTTTATTTATTTTTGTTGTTTTTTAGATTGTTTTAAGCAAAAAAATTTTTTGGGGTCAAGGTCACTAGGGTCAAGGTCAAGCTCACTGTTACTAAAAATATAAAAAAAGAAATTGTTAATTAATTGTAGCAAAAAAAAATTGGGGGTCAAGGTCACAAGGGTCAAGGTCAACCTTACACATTTTGTATGCTATTAAAACAATACATTTACACAAGTTATTGTATAATAACTCAACTCTATGTCCTTGTGGCCATTCCTTTCTTATGGTTGCCATACTTCTGTGACAAAGCTGTATTGTGGGGGTATAATTTGTCACTCTTGTGACAGTTCTAGTTTGTATTTAATTTATACAAAAGTTATCTGACTTGACTGTGTGACACCCCTAGAGACATTAACGAAGTTTCAAGTCAATATCATAAGTGGTTACTGAAATATGTGCATGATAGTACTTAGCAGGCAAAACTTTAACCAAATTTTCAAAGTCAAACAAGGGCCATAATTTGTACTAAATTTATACAAGAGTTATCTGACTTGGTTGTATGATACCCCTAAAGACATTTACAAAGTTTGAAGTCAATACCATAAGTGGTTACTGAAATATGTGCATGATAGTACTTAGCAGGCAAAGATTTAACCAAATTTTCGAAGTCAAACAAGGGCCATAATTTGTACTAAATTTATACAAGAGTTATCTGACTTGATTGTATGATAACCCTAAAGACATGAACAAAGTTTCAAGTCAATATCATAAGTGGTTACTGAGATATGTGCATGATAGTACTTAGCAGGCAAAACTTTAACCAAAGAAGCAACGCCGACGCACAAGTGACTGTAATAGCTCTCCATATTCTCCGAATAGTCGAGCTAAAAACTTCTTGGTAATAAATTACAATGGACACTGAGAACTTCTTGTTTACAGAATGTCAGAAATAAATTACAATGAAAACTGTTTGGTTTGGTCTGAAAGACGTTACAATGGACAATGAGAAATTTTTTGGTTATGCCTGAACTAAGTTACAATGAATACTTCTATGTTTGAAAGAAGTTACGAGGGGCCCAAGACAATTTCTTGGTTATGTTTGAATTAAGTTACAATGAGAACTTTTAGGTTTGGTCTGAAATACATGTAAATAGCAATGGACTATGAGAATTTTCTGGTTTTGTCTGAAGTAAGTTACAATGGGAACTTGGTACATGTATCCTAAGACTTATAGTACAGTATTTATCAAACTTACTTACAAAACTTCATTAAGAGAACCCTTTGCTTTCTGTAGGTTAGGTAAAAACATCTCTAACACACCATGAGTCAGTTTCTCGATGATGGCTGTATCTATCTCTACCTCATCAGATTGCTCAAGCTCACCTAGAAATGATTCATACTGTATATTTTGTTCTTAAAGTGTGACTTGTCTGACCCTTCTGTACTTTAATAACTTTTCACTTCATTCCACAAACTACAGAAATAAATTGCTTAAAATGCAAGTAAATGTAAGTTATTCTCTCTATTTGCATACTACATGTAATACTCTACCTGTAATATCCTTGCTTTCCTCTGCCGATTTATCTCTGTCATGTCCATCAACTACAGCATTTTCGGTTACAGTGCTTTCAAGGTCACTCTGGACCTGTCCTTCTATTGTATCTGTTGTTTTATCATCATGTTCCAGTTCTGAAGCTCCTTTTGCCTGGTCCTCCATCTGTAACAAAATTGTTGAAAGTTTATTATTTGAAAAAAATAATCACTCTTATTTCAGTCCTGAATAGACACACCACATTATTTCCCCAACATTTAAGCTATAGCTGTGGCCTGTAAGAAGATTAAACTGTAGATAAACTGGTCAAACAGATTTGTATTTTACTGGGGTAAGGTAACATGGACCTAATCAGGGATGCAAACAACAAAATCTGCTTATTAAGTTGCTATCATAGTTTACACTAACTTGTTTGTGAAATAATTTCTCCACTTACATTTATTGCCACAGAGATAACATCCATTATTGATCCATTTAATAATGTGAGACAGAGTAAGCACCTTTATTTACTGGTGCATTGAGCTAACTTAGGCATGTTTGGCCCTAGGTGTCTTGCAAAAAAATACACCTCTTGTGACATGACCAGGTATCAAAATTGGGTGCAATTTGAAGGATGGTACCAATGTGGCCGACAGCTACTGTGGTAATGACCTCAGGTAGAACTGAGTTCAAGTTCCTTAACACGTTTCTGAAATACAGATGTGGCATGCTGCAATCAGTCCTACATTTGTATCAATAGCCATATGAAACACAAGAATGTTTTATTTTGGCGTTGAAATGGAGTTATGTCAGCTATTTAAACTACACTCATGAAAGGGCTTCACAATTCCAGTTTTAATCATGTGCCTGCCAATCTTTGTAGTGTAATAGCATAAAACTGGCAACATGGTTGGTTTCAGTAATGTCAAAGGTTTTTAACTGGCTTTTAACTGGAATTTAAGTGAATTTCAAATATCTGGGGAAAAAACCTGAAAAATAACTTCAGTTGTTTTTGCTAAGGGTAGTTTCTTTGAAGACCAATACAGAGGCACTGGAGGTCAGCCTGGGGATCAATGCCCAAATATTTTGGCAAGAAAATATTTTCTTTTGCTTAATTAAGTCTTTTTTTCTGTAAAATTTTCATAAATTGCAATATTCTCCAAACTTAAGTTTGGACATCCCTATGCAGCCATCGCTTCCAAAATGTTAACCAGTTTCCAGCACACGCATACACTTTGTACTTGGTTTTTTTATTTAAAAATAATTATCCTCAGACTAAATGTGATGTCATATGGCAGTTAAACCAACTGGATAATCAGATCTCACTTATTTCCTTGTTCATGCCTTATGTGTAAACTTGCATGTTTAGGTTTAAACATTCTGATTTTAATAAAATGGTGAGATTTTTCATAAAATATTAGGTTTTCATTTAAAGTGATATTTAAAGCGACTGCACTCCAGATGGACAAGTTACGCTAAAAAAAGAAAATTTTCAATTTCAAGAAAACAATTGTCATTACTGTATCAGGGGCATTGTATTATGATAACGTGACAAGTTTTCTAACAAAAGAAACAATTAAAATGTGTTGTTTTGCTTACTTTTATTGTAGAATATATCACCCCGTGACTAACGGGGTGGGCTCTTTGGTATATCAATATGTTTAACTCGCATCAAATCAGCTGACTCTGTAGTGTAGTAGGTTAAGCCGCTGTAAATTTTTTGTAAGCGCAAAGATCCGAGTTCAAAACCTGGCTCGGGTAAATATTTTTTTTCTACCTTTATTTTTAGCTCTTACACAAAGAAAATAATCTTGATGCTGACAAATTGAATATATATTGATTTTACCAAAAATTAAAATTTACTAAGAATTTGGAGTGCAGTCCCTTTAATTCTTCATTTTAGAGCGGAAAATTGTGTTTTGAAGTAGGTAAATTGTGTATTATGCGCTGGTTGTACCTAATTCCCTAATTCCATCATACTGACCAGTTAACCAATCGGATTATTTGGTCGCGTTCAATTCTTCATTCGGTAAAAGGTGAAAACTCGGGCTTTACCGTTAACTCGTATGCAAGTTTAAATTTATTTTAAACGAAACAAAATGCTTTTAACAACATAGAATTATTTTAAAAACAATCTGATAGTTTCAAGGTAATGGAAGATCGTCGTCTTCTTTCATTTCTAATCTTGGTTATTGTATTATTCAAAGCTAAAGCTGCATAGAGGCTAGCCATGACAACCAAGGAATCACCTTTCCCGAATGTAAATAATTTATCAGTACCCAGATGTGCGAAGCCGAGAATATTGAAACTACACTTTCTGCTTATTATCAGGTTGGTTATAATACTATATTTAGTAACGGTAAACATAACTAAATACAGTAACATAGTTGTGAAAAATAGCCTGATTTCACATTGTTAAATATATTGCGGACATTATCGCATTAAAGTACATTGGCAGTTTTGACTTACAGTGAACACATTTCACAATGCTTGTTGAAAAAAAAACCTTCAACGTTGCATTTTTTGCAAATTGAGGAAAATTATTTTTGGACCCTTGTTTACACTTTATTTGCAATAAATGCAACAGCAGATTTTCTCTTTACATCAACCAGAATTGAATATATAAAGAATAATACTCAAAAACAAATAAAAGAATGAAACCACAAATACCTGTTCATAATTTCGTAACTGAAATTAGTAACGGTTACTTTATTAGTTATGTTACTAAATATAGCTTTATAACCAACCTGATTATGGAGCACATTAAAATTATAAGTATTTGGACAACCCACAGGAGCTTGATATTCAATTAAAACAATAACAGCCCCGCCACTGTCATCTAGGGCAGACCTTTTTTTACCAGTCAAAGAAACATTATCCTCCGATTAATGTCAAGGCAAAACAAGCTTTTATAGCGAACATCCATATCTGGGTGTAATATACGGACCCTGTCCATATGTCCAGAAAAAGTTATTGTCCGAATTATGTTACACCATATTTCTTGAAGAATCCAGTTGCAAAGCTAACCGTGTACGTTAATTGTTCGTGTAGCTTCAAACATACCAAAAATCTTACTGAAATGACTAAAAATCGAAACGTTTTTAATGAATAAACACTAATAAAAGGACTGTAAAACAAATTGTTACCTCCCTGTTCGATCTGATACAGCAGACGCTTTAGACTTTGACAACTGTCATTTCAAGCGTCTGGTCAATTAGTCAAATATTGGGTACTGTAGTAAATTTTTAACTCAAGTACATCATTAAATGCATTATTGGGCCGTATAAAGACCGTTCTAAATGTTTTTTATGAACAGTCTTTAGGCCCTACAGTAGTTGGACATTGTATTTTTTGAAACCATATCCTGATGTTGTTGTTTTAGAAGTTCATTTGAACATTTCCTTGCAACAGGTATTAACAACTTTACCTTTAAAACACAATACAGTCAATCATTCGGATGCAAAAAATCAAATTACTTTTCCTACGCTCTTGTGATTTGATTACCTTGCATCGAAACAGTAACTGTTGCTCAGATTTTGTGCTTTTCTGGATTTGTGAACTGGCCCCAATGGGGGTCAGGTCCGCCTCCGTGCTCAAGTGGTTAGAGTTGCTGACTTGAAATCACTGTAACCTCTAATAGATTGAAGGTCATGGGTTTGAGCCCTGCTAACCACCATGTCTCTTTATGTGAGAAAATTGGCAGTTTTTTACGGTATGGTATGGTATATTAGGGTTTTATCGTTGGTACCGGTTTCCCATATGACCAACGCCCCCAGAAGAGTTTAGTTATTTTAGGTTTTCGGGGGATAGTGCAAGATACAGAAAGCGTCCCAATTCCAGAGACACCCCTGGTTCTTTATCATGCCAGGTTTTCACCCATACATGGGACCTCGGTTTTAAAGTCTCATCCGAAAGACTGTTAGTAATTTTAGTTGGTCAGCCCTGGGAATCGAACCCACAACCCCGAGATTACAAGTCTCGTGCTCTACCTATTGAGCTATCCGGGCTGACAGCAGTTTCTTACGGAGGATATAGGAGTCTATATAGTACTGGTTCTTCCAAGGAACGATAGTTAGGTAAACTGTCTACCTGTTAAAATGACCAACAATACAGTTGGAATGGCAAAACTCCTACAACAACCTGTATCTGTAAGTTGTTAGTCTCACTATTTCCACTTCAAAAGCGAAATGATATTACAAGCAGACTTTTATAGAGTTATTTGCCTTCTACGTCTCTCTGCAATATTTAAATACTAGCTAAAGAACTTCAGCGTATACCCGGTTTATATGCTTGACAGGACGAGTGCTTTCTTTGAATGTTTGACAACTATATGAATAGCAGATAAAAAAACAGGTCAAACCGATGAGCTAAATGAATTAGGCTATATGAAAGGGGTCACACCGCAACGCCAAATTAATAAAGCCAGTTAATTGTAAGTACAGTTCAAATGCTGATGAAAAGCCAGTTCTTTGCCATGGCCATCACGTCATACTGTACGTTATGATCATTGTCAAAATGACTTCAGTATCGTTGTTTGTCTTTGGGTGTGCCTTTGAAGTCGAAACACTGAAACGACTGTTACTCTTTCTTTATTTTTTCAACTTCATATCAAAGCATAACAAACTATAATTTTTAAACTTTATTGGGTTGGTGACTTTCTAATTTTATCTCTAACCATCAGACATTCTAGGCCTTGCGAGATACTTCAGTGATGTGTTTGACAATGATTACAATTTCAAAGGTGTTTTATATTTGTACCACTGAGATTTCATACATTAGTGTTCAAAACCTGTGTTGGACTGACATGAGATCTTGAGGTACATGTATTATACTTCCAGGAAACTGATTTTAGGATTATTATCAAGTTTCATCATTAAAATAGAATTTTTAGGAACCATTTCTACTGGAATGCTATTTATATGCTTGAAGGTTTTAAGTATTATAGACTTGAGAGTGACCTGGGTCCTAGTATATTAGGAGCTAGTGACTAAAGCCCGAACTTTTCATAACAACCCAGCTAAAGTAGATTTGTTTAAACAAAGATCTACTTATATACTTATACATTTGTGTACACTGCTTTTTATTTTTATAGTGTGAAAATATGGTTCGCATATTGAAAACAGGAGAAATTGTGAGCGATGATGACCCTAGAGCACAGCAAGGCAATACCAGACCTAGACAGGTATACTGTTTGTAAAAAACATTAACCATAACTATGCATGTATTAACATACATTAGCAATGCCATTCCAGCTTATGATTATCAGTTAAAATGCAGAAAGAGATTGCCTAAAAGACATGTGGAATGTTTAAAAGCAAATAATGTTTCTGTCAAAAGGCTCTTATATTTTAAACCTTCACATGTGCACAATGGCAGGATGTCCGGAGCATTACCATTTTATTATTTTAGTATTGCACATTCAAATTCTATACAATGTAGTTATGTGTAATACATGTATCATTTAATATCAAGACTTAAAAACACTATTCCAAGTATGCATCATTACAGCTGCTTTTAATACATTAAAGCTGTGCTTTCAACATTTGGAGCAATCACAGTATCAAATGATTACATCAGAAAATACTGCGGCTGATTTCTATTCTCTAACCTTTTAATCTGTTTTAGAATATTGGTAGAATACAGCACGATCCAGATGAGATGGCTAGGCAGTATGAGGGCGGAGGAGAGGGAGGTGGTGGCGGGCAACAATTTTCTGTTTTTGACGGACTAAATCAGAGACTTGTTGATTATGGATTTCCACGTTTTAACATTGGTACTCACACAGTTGAACCAATAGTTTCAATGGGCTTTATCTTGGCAGGATTGTTACTAGGGTTACCAGGACTTCTTTTAGCAGCTATTTTATTTTTTGTGTCCAAAATGAGTACTGCTGGTGGTGGACTTGCTTCATTCTTTGGAGGTGGTGGTCAAGGTCAGGGAGGAGCAAGGTCAAGGTCACCACAAGGTGGAGGTCAAAGACTAGGAAGATCTTGAGGCCATAATTGTTTTCTAAGCAATGTGAATCTTCGAAAATTCCAGGGAAATCTACAGGCTATAATTATTGTGTTTCAGTCATCTATCAAACAGATTTGAAAGTACATAATATATTTGTACTGCGGAGTGTTAAATTATGGTATATAATTGATCACAGTTTAGCAGAACTTTAATTTTCAATATGAATATAGTTATTAAATTTTTCAGTTGAAAGTAACCATGAAACACAAGAGCTGCTCTTACCCAGGGATGAAAAGCAGGCATTGTATCATTTTTCCTATATCTAGGTGACAGATGTGATTTTAAATAATTACATGTATTTTCTATCCTAAAGAAAACAATAGGTATGGTACAATTCCCATTTTGCAAAATTGCGCAATTTCAACAAACTGCAGTCAGGTCCATTTTGGAACATTAGCAAATGAAAGAACCAGCGATTTTAAAGCCCTATTATACAGTAGAATGGAAAATGTTTTGATTGTATAAAGTTTACAAGTACAGATCCAAATGTTCAAATGCAAACATTTATTGTTAAAAGTCACAAGGTGCAATGTGTTTTAAATGTGCAAAGGTCCTGTATAAATATGTGTTCATACAGTAAAAATTTTATCATTTTTAGCTCTCCTGAACACGAAGGTGAGCTATTGTGATAGCCCATTGTCCGAAGTCAGTTAGTACTTGTCTTGTTAACACTCTAAATGCTTCATTTATTAACCAGTCATCATGAAAATTGGTCAGAATGTCCAATCAAATGATTTCTAGTTCAGGTTCAAATCTTGGTCACCTGAGGTCAAAAACTAGGTCACTTTGTGAGGGAGCAGTGGTGTAGAGGTTAAGGTGTCTGCCGTGGCTTCGAGCCCCACTGGGATCACAACGGTACCTCTTCATATTACATGGTGTACTGTCAGATGGTCAAATGAAAGTAAAACCTTGTTTACATTCTAGAAGCCACACTAATTAACAAAACATTACAAAAAATTGTCTGAATGCTTGTCTTAATGATTTCTAGGTCAGATTTGAAACTGGGTTACTTGGGGTCATAAGCTAGGTTACTAGAACATATCAAATTAAAACCATGTTAAAGCTCTGGCATCCACATTTAATACCCAGTTTTTATGAAATTTGGTCAGTGTGTTTGTCTTGTTGATTTCTAGGTCAGAATTAAATGTGGGTCACCTAAGCAAATCCAAGGAAAGTCTTGTTACTACTAGTTGTTATATTTAATAGCCAATCACCATGTAAATTGGTCATGATGTTTGTCTTATCATGGTCAAACAGAATGTTTGTGTTTATGATATATATCGTTGATGGTTGAATTTTAGTCACATTGAGTAGGTCATGTACTCAGGTGAACGATATAGGGCCATATTGACCCTCTTGTTTGTATGAAATGCTTCATATCAATTTATTACTGTTATTTAGATCAGTTTAGTTTATAGTCATTTATCTTGATCACTTTGTCACTAACACTAAACCATGTTTTTATGCAGTAAAATTACATCAGGGTTAAATCAGAAATGAAGAGTTACTCTTTTATGCTTGAAATTATATGTTGCACAAAAAAAAGATTACTATAGATCCAGCATAGCAGACAGAAGTAAAGTTCTAAGAGTTTAATAGTTTTCATCAATTGTTTTATTGTATATATTGAAGATAAGCATTACTGTTTATGTGTAAGGTCTGTATGTACCTAAAGATCCTTATTTGCCAGTCTGCACTTAATTTTTACAGACGGACTGAACTAATCTTAGCTCTTCAACAATAAAACATTTCATTTCTATTTGGTGATTCAGGGCAGGTCATAAACTAGGCCTCCAGGTCAAATAAGATAGACAATTAGTAGACATAATAAGTCACAAATTTGAGGGTGTTTAAACTCCGAACTACAAAGGAAAACTGGCCAAAGCGTATGTCCTGCTAATCAAGGTCAGTGTCCTGAAGTTATTGGTGTATGATTGTCCTGATGATCTCTCTGTATGTCCTGATGATTGTCCTGAAGATTTAGTTGTATGTCGTAGTGATCTAGGTTATAGCCTGATGATCTAGGTGCTTGTCCTGATGAACTAGGTGCATGTCCTGTTGATCTAGGTGCATGTCCTGATGATCTATGTATATGGTCTGGTAGTCTAGGTATATGTCATGGCGATCTAGTTTTATGTCCTGGTGATCTAGTTTTATGTCCTGGTGATATAGGTGTAAGTCCTAATGATCTAAGTATATGTTACGGTAATCTAGGTTAATGTCCTGGTGATCTAGTTTTATGTCCTGGTGATCTAGGTTTATGTCCTGGTGATCTAGGTGTAGATGAAGGTAATCTAGGTTAATGTCCTGGCGATCTAGGTTTATGTCCTGGTGATTTAGGTGTATATCCTAATAATCGAAGTATATGTTCTGGTGTTCTAGGTAAATGTCCTGGCGATCTAGGTTTATGTCCTGATGATCTAGGTTTATGTCCTGGTGATCCATGCATATGTTCTGGTGTTCTGGGTGTATGTCCTGGCAATCTAGTTTAATGTCCTGATGATCTAGGTTTATGTCCTGGTGATCTATGTATATGTTCTGGTGTTCTAGGTTTATGTCCTGGTAATCTAGTTTAATGTCCTGATGATCTAGGTTTATGTCTGATGATCTTTTTGTATGTTCTGATGATCTTTGAGTATGTTCTTGTAACCTAGGTATATGTCCTGGTGATCTGGTTCTATGTCCTGGTGGTCTAGGTGTATGTCCTGGTGATCTAGGTTTATGTCCTAATGATCTAAGTATATGTTACGGTAATCTAGGTTGATGTCCTGGCGATCTAGGTTTATGTCCTGGTGATCTATGTATATGTTCTGGCGTTCTAGGTTTATGTCCTGGCAATCTAGTTTAATATCCTGATGATCTAGGTTTATGTCTTGATGATCTTTTTGTATGTTCTGATGATCTTAGAGTATGTTCTGGTGATCTGGTTCTATGTCCTGGTGGTCTAGGTGTATGTCCTGGTGATCTAGGTTTATGTCCTTATGATCTATATAAGTATATGTTAAGTAATCGAGGTTAATGGCAAAACTAGGTTTATTTTGATCCCGTGTTGATTCGAAAGAAAAGTGATCCTTCTATAATTTACGTTTTGATCATCCTGAAAAAAAAACACACGACAACAATAATATGAATTAGTAAGATGATGCATTGTAGAAGACAAAGAAAAAGACAACATCTGTACTTTATTATACGCAATAAACAAACAACAGCAACAAAAAGAGTAAAAGCATTAATAACAAAACTTTAACAATCGAATGTATAATCATACGCCGGTAGGTCCCTAATCTGCCTATATTATCACTACGTCGGTAATCTGGGTGTTCTATCACAGAAACTTATCGATATGAGACTAGGTGCACTTTCCGTATCCTATAGGCTTTCAGGCGGTAACTGAAGAATGGCCAATAATACACCCAAAACGTCGACTGGTAATTGAAAATCATGATCTATTAAATTGCAACATGGCATTTCACAGCTAAACACTTTAAACACACTGATGCTTAAAACTGCTTTATTCATATCGTTCAACTTTTCCGACTTGTCTCATCAGAGTCAGCCGTTTCCGGACTGTCCATTAAACTTTCTGTAAATGTCAGATCACTAGCTGTATTGGTTACACTCTGCCTAATACTAGTTTCGTTGTCAGTTCGAACATTATTCAATTTCAAGGTAGGTCCTTGCGCCGTCATAGGTTTGACCCTCTGTGTTTTGGTAGAATTGTTTACATCGTCGGTGCTACTGCCGCTACTCTCATTTCGTGATAGAACTTGGTGATTTTGATCTGAAAAAATGTATCATTTAGAGCATCACTGTATGTATAAAGAGACATATGTGACATTAAACATATGTGACATTAAACGAAAGGTTGCTCAAAAACTTTTCACATGACAATGTTTTTGTTGCAGTATAGGACTCTCATCTGTTGATGAGTGACGAAAATCTATTTATAGATCTATTCATTGTTCAATCAAAGAGTCATTGTGAACTGATCATTTCAAACGTTAGGTCTTTATCAAATAAAATGATAAAATGGATTTTGCCAAGTACATGTATAGAATATGTCTAGAGTGACACAAAACAAATAACATCGAGTCCGGGTGTTTTTTTCCAGTAACCTTCTTGGTATAAAATACAGTTTGAAAGGTCACCGGGTATCCGCCTTTTATCAATTACCAATACATTTACCGGGTACGTGACACATGCCTTCAACAGTAATATTTAGTGACTGTGCAGACATAAAACTTCATAATTATAAAATTAACTTATCTGAGCGAAACATCTTTAGTTATTGATAGGTCATACTCATACGGATTTCCCGTTTCGATTGCTCCATTTAGAAACAACTAAGAACAGAATAATTTACAATGTAGTTTACCTGCAATGATGATCGGTGTTAATATGTATCATATTTGTATATTCCCAGGAGCACTTTCAATTTATTCATATATACAGATAGAATGACAGAACTGTTTTGCTTCATCTAAAATATTGTTGACATGTGCCTGTCTTTAATTAATTCATGTCGTTTCTCCGTGAAAAAGTGTTGCCAGAATGTGTTTCTTATTTTTGTGTAGTATCATTGCAAAAAATACTGCACTGTACTTGTAATATATACTTCTATTTGAAAAGCAACTTTAGGTAAGTGTTTCGAAGAAATCATGGTTAATTTCACTAGCCAGACATTCTTGGTAATACAAGTGCTACAAGTTTGTTTTTTACATCCGAAGTGCTCCTGAGACTTTAAGGAACAACTTGTCGGCCTTAAAACCGTAAACTTATGGTTCGTGCCGGTTCACACACACAAAAATAAATAAATAAATGGACGTCCATATTTCACTTACCCGTCGTTGTGTATGACGGAGGATCATGACCAGTTTCTGGCCGTGGCCTTTGCCCGCAATTATGACATGTATATTCTGGTAAAAGTCTTTCCCTTTGATCGACATTTATTTGATGATTTGGATCATGTGTTGACCTTCCTGGCGGACTTTGTTTATCTTTCGATTCCCTTTTACGATGAATATAATAAGCAACAAACGCTAAAAGAACTACTACAAGAAGAGTAGTTGAAATAGCACTGTATGCCATTATTAGGTGTAGAGACGCCAAACTGTCATTTCCTGAAAAACACAGAGAGAGTTTATAAAAAATACCTGCCTACTTTCAGTTTTGCGCGGTGAAACAAAAGCTGTTATTACAAGGTGAATACAAGCGAAAATAAACTTTCGGTATGTTTTCCCAGAATTTCAACAAAGTTTATGTAATCATTTTAGAGTTTTTACTTTTAACTTACCCTGAGATGCGGCTATTTGTTGCGGTGCTCCTGTGGTAGGTGTCGGCCTTGGAATTGTAGTAACTGAAATTAAAAACAAATACAAAATTTGTAGGCGTTATTTATCACAAAGAACGGCTGGTCATCCTAATAAAGGAATATAAAGAAGAATGTATTTCGGCGCAACTTCAATGTCATCAAATATGGGCTTGGTCTGCCGCACAATGAACCAAACATTTCTAACGGATTATTACCACAGCCGTATATATAACATTACATTCGGGGTATTTTTGGGCGATTCATCTGGTATGCAGTGTTGCCAAACTGCTGTATTCTACGTCAATATCTGTCAGAGATATGCACGACGGAGTGTGATGGGATAGGTTCACAATAGAATAAATATGTGGGTTGTACGTGTTCCTACATGCTCTGAACAAAATTAGAAAGATGACTAAGGTTTACAATTACACAACAGAAACGATTTAAACAGAGAGCGCGTACAGTCAAACATATGTTAAAGACCACCTCTGTATAAAGACCATCCTGTGAATAAAGACCAGTTAGATCATATTCCACTCTTCATCTAAAGTAGAAACACCTGTGAATACAGACCACCTGCAAACAAAGACCACATTTGTAGCTTCACAACTGTGGTCTTTATTCACAGGTTTGACTGTACACTGTATCTGTGAATATAGCGAGTCTTCGACGACCTTGATTCCCGGTTACAGAGGCCCCTAAAATGGACTTTAAGGTTCCGAGCCTTTAACAAGTCTTAGTTCATCCAACCGTAAATAAATTTGATAGTTAATTGTTATGTCAAATTACTATAACTAACTATTCAAGTGTCATATGGTATATATTTTCAAATAGTTCTTATTAAATCAAATAAAAATGAGGTAGACGGATACTTACGTTCATTGTGTTTCATACAAATATATCGACATGCCAATGGGACGCTTGGTGACCTGCAAATGGACCTAGAACAAGGACTGCAGCGTCTTTCGTATCTGTCCGAATTACAAAACTGTGATGGGAATGTACATACGTCCACATAACAGGGATACTGAAACTCCGGAACATCTTCACTTAATGTCCGGGTGTAAATCAAACACAAAATCAAAAGTACTGTACTTCCAACCATATTCCATCAAGTATTAACTCTCGGGAAACCATATTACACGTGGTTATTTTACTCATGAAATAACCGCTGGAAAACCAAAATCTATTTATAAGCGGTATTCACATAGGATTGGTATTTGAGATAAATAAATAACATAGGTAATGTTAAATGAATAAAGATAAACCATTTTTAACTATAGATTGTGAAAGGTTAAAACATTAGGCACATATGGAAGCCTTGGAGGGCCACTTTTGAGTTTCGACTTACGGGTGTTTTTTTACTTTTGACTTCTGACTTCTGACTTATGACTTTTGGCTTATGCTAAGCTTTATAAAAGCATAATGATCTGCTGTGACAATATAAACTGGGATTCGAACCTGTATTGAGGTTTTAAAATGATGTGTGTGCGTAGCACTGCAAACTTGTTTGCTGTAAATAAATGATCTAAGTTACTTTTGTCTTTGTCATTTATTTTAGTTTCAATGAGCCGTTTCGTCTCGTCAGGAGGCGACCTTGGGAGCCTCCGCAGTAAGCGGCGACGCAACTCTCGGCTCGGGAGGCCTGGTGGGTGTCCTCTTTCTTTAAGCGGGCGGGGGGGGGTCTGGGGGGCTTGCCCCCAGGCGTAAAGCCAACTATCAATGAACTGTAAAAAAAAGTAAAATTTAGAAAAATTTTGTTGCTATGGTAACATTTTTTTTTAATGTTTTTATGTATCTATAGGTTAATATCACAAGGTATACCGAAGCAAATTAAAGTGCTGTAATATGTATAAGTATATTATTATATTGATGGGTCCTTGGTAGCAGGTTCCTAGTATAACCTGAACCTGCCGCTGGAGGTCCTCGGTGAGGACCGTGTATAGGGTTAGGGTTAGGGTTAGGGTTTATTTTTCATAAGTCATAAGTTATAAGTAATAAGTCAAAAGTCAAAAGTCATTAGTAATAAGTAATAAGTCAAAAGTCAATAGAAATAAGTCATAAATCATAAGTCATACTCATAAGTAATAAGTCAAAAGTCATAATTAAAAAGTCAAAACAAAAAGCGTGTTAAAACATGTTTTATTTTGTTACTATTTATAGAAATAATGTAATTTTTATATATATATAATTGGTTTTATTAAAATTTATATTTGATTGAGTGTGGTCGTGTTTATATTGTTCTAATAATAATGCCAAGGAGGCAATACCATGAATACAGCAGTGCTTTTGGGAATGATCACAGCGAAGCGAAACGGCGACAATGGGGCAGTACGGGTATGGCAAGCCAATTTACTATTTAATAAAAAAAAAGAAATATCTCTCTGAGGGTTCTCCTTAAATAGGGGAGATATCTCTTGAATTCAGAGATATCTCTGTTGATAGAAATATCTCTCATGTTTTAAAAGACATCTTCCAATACTTAAAGAGATATCTCTCAATGTAATAAATCATAAAAAGGGGGATAAAGAAAAAGAGATATTTGTTTAAGACAGATAACTCTTAAACTTCGGGATATATCTCTGTAACCTTTAGAGATATCTCTCAAAAATAGAAAGATATCTCTCCAATTATGTTAAACAGTCATGTCTGTAAGTAGAAGCGATAATTTTTAAAGTTCATGACTTTTCAGGACAAATATCTTTCTGTGATACAAAGATAATTTTCAGCGTGAAAGAAATGTCTCCATTAAACGAAATCTCTTTGAAATTAGAGAGATATTTCTTACTATTTAAATAAAAGAGTGATATCTCTCTGAATTCATAGAGATGGGAATGAACTAGTTTGACTAGAGATTTTCTCCTCTGGTGGGTATCCGATTTGTTCTTTTGAAGTTATCTCGTCATCTGAAGATATTACAGCTGTTTCATATGACTTCTTTAGATTTAGAAAGAGCAATACTCATCCCAACTTGATATTTGAGTAGGCCTGTAGTCAATGCATGATTAGATATATTGCATATGATCTATTAAAAGTATTCTGCATACGTAATGTAATACTGGCTGCAGCTGTGGATCTCGGGTAACTGTTTTTGGTGGTAAGTTTATCTTTCTATCCGATATTTCTTGTTTCATATTCAGTTTGCATTAACCTGGCATAAGTTCGAAAAATCTCGATAGTTGTTCAATGACGAAGTGATTTAAAAATTGGAGTGTTTCGTGTGTGAATTGAAAAATTGACAGAGAAACTATTTGTCAGGCGTTTGAAAACGATTGGAAAAATAGATTGACTTCTTATAAGACCAAATATTTATCCTAAATGGTGGTTCTGATGGGAAATTTATAACTTGACATTATGAATGGATGCAAATCTTGCCCGACCGTAAAATATTCCAACAGTTTGCAATATTGCCGCCTACACTCTGTATGCGTAATTTAAATATAGTAAAAGAAAGTAGTGTTTAAGTAACCGTTTGATCTGCCACTGCAAGATTTTCAGGCTTCTGTTTTCGCCACCATTTTACACCAGGGTCCTTCTTTTACGGCCCTAGCCTAATACACAAGAGCCAAGATGGCCCTATATCGCTCACCTGAGACCGACTTATGACAATATGTGACCAAACTTCAGCCGTAAACTATATATCATAAGTTTGACATTGACAAGACAAACCTTCTGATCAATTTACATGATGATTGGGTTGTAAATGTTGCCTGTGTGGCATACACAATGCTTTTATCCGGTCGACCAGATTACCCACATTCGAATTCGACCTAAATTTCATCAAGACAATTATACTGACCAAGTTTAATGAAGATCCGATGTAAAATGTAGCATCTATAACATACACAAGGGTTTTCTATTATTTGACCTCGTGACCTAGTTTTTAACCCCAGATAACCCATATTCGAACTCAACCTAGATTTCATTAAGGCAGTCATTTTGACTAAGATTCATGAAAATCCATTGAAAAATGCAACCTTTATTGCATACACAAGGTTTTTCTATGATTTGACACCGTGACCTAGATATTGACCCAAAATAATTCATATTCAAACACAATCTAGACTTCAGTAAGGTTATCATACTGACCAAGTCTCATGAAAATCCAATGAAAAATGCAGCCTCTATTGTATACACAAGGTTTTTCTATGATTTGACCCCGTGACCTCGTTTTTGATCTTAGATAACCGATATTCAAAGTAAACCTAAATTTTATCAAGGCTGTCATTCTGATTAAGTTTAATGAATATACAGTGAAAAATGCAGCCTCTATTGCATTCTCAAGGTTCAGCGTGAACAGACAGACAGACATATAGACAGACGACAGACAGATGACGGACATCAGGAGATCACAATAACTCACCTTATAAAATTGTGCGTAATACAAGTAGACAAACCACTATACTATATTAAGATCTATACATGCATATTTTGAAATACCGTTTATTAGGTCATATTGACAAAAACAATGCAAAATTCTAGGTCAAACATAGACATAGTATGTTAATGTCAAGTCTATCAAAATCGTGTGTAAATCTGAACTCCCCGCCTCCCCTGACGTTCTCTGTCGTACACCGCATCTATGGACAGAACCTGTCGTTGTTTTTCTTAGAGATCCCCGTGGTATATGTAACAACGCTGTTCTGATCGCAAGATCTCTTATAACGAAGGGATGTTCTAACTAGTCTGAAGTCGGTGGTGGGTTCATATAGGTTGTAGGTTTGTATTTACCTGGCGACGAAGAGTCTTTAGTCGGTGGAATCTGTTTTAACTTTTTTTCCGCATATGAATCTGTAGCAGATGTAAAAATATGTACATTATTTCAATATTGTAAAACAAGTGAAATGTGTGTTTATATTACAAAGATGTATTTACATGTGCAATTTGAATACGCGATTTAAAATATATTTTGGTTACCTGTTTGATTCGTGGACTCTCTCCTCGTTCCTTCGTCCTTGTGCGTGATTGACGCATCATTCGTGGGCGCTTTGATCAAGCTCTTCATCTCTCCAATTTTGTCCTCCTTTTTCTTCAGCCTGGAGGAAAGGGATGACATATATCTTTTTGAACAAGGCTACATTTATACATCACAAACGTGAATAAATTATATAGTACACATATTCTTACTGCAGTTGTTTTTCAAAACAAAAAGACAATAAACTTACTTTTCCTTCAGCTTGTAAGTTCTTGCAGAGAGATACAAAACAACAATTACTAAAACAGCACAAAAGGTCGACACGACTACTAAAGCCCCAAATGAACAGTCATCTGAAAAGATTAATAGTTTGTTTGTAATTGTGCTTATTGGGTCCACCATCCTCTAAAGAGACTATAATCGGTACGACCCGTAAAAAAGATTAATAGAGAAACACTGCGGTAATTTAAAATACCGATACTTATGCACTGATACGTTCACTATACGAGATTACATAATGCTCGTATTGGATTTTGACAAAATGCTCGTATTGGATTTTGACATAATGCTCGTATTGGATTTTGATTATTTTGAAAGCATATGAAAATTTATACGTGGATTTATTTATACCTTCAGCTCTCTTTACATTACCCAATCCTCACAAAAAAAGACAACTTGACTGAATCGATGAAAAGAAAATTAATATACATGTACCTTTTTCGAAGGCGGCATTTGTAATATCGGCTCCGTCTTTTGCTTGTTCTTAAACATAGAAAAACGTTTATTATTCTATAAACTTCATATATAATCATGATGTAAATAAATTTTGTCACCATTTCAGAATATCGTATTATAGGCATACATTTCATTGACTAGTCATTTTTCATAATTCATGTTGTATAAGAGTGAGAAAAAGTACATACCACTTGAAGAACAGTTGTACTGACATTGGTGGGGTGGCGTGGCTTGAATACAGACGCTCGTTAAACAGGGTATACATCGACGTTCGTGTGGTTTTGAAGAACAATACTGTGTCGGCCAAGTGCAGACATCATTGTCGTAACATCGAAATTGAAACGGTTTTGGAGGATTCTCCTTTCCGATCACTTGATAAACTAAGCTGGAAAGTAAGGCGAGAAAGATCTTGCCTCTTAACAAACGATAGTACTCCATTTTATTGTTGCTGTACGTCTACCAAATTTGGAGCAACCACTTGTAGTTCCTTTGAATAAGTGATATAATATTTGATAATATTTGGTATTCCATTGGTACCACTCCTGCATTTTAACACAAAATACATAAAACACATCTAATGATACGACCATCCCATAAATCGCATGTTAGATAATATCTACCTGTAAATATGGCCTCTTTTTATTATACTTACTGGGATCCCTTTATATCATAGAATGCGGGATGAATCCTAGTGAGCCGATAAATTTTAAATGACGACATGATAATGTGATATAAGTTCAATGATATCCAAGAAAACACGAACATGCAGTTTTACTGATTTCACTTTAATATTTTTTTATTTATCAAGATATTCTTTCACCTGCATGTGTTCGAACAGTCATTTTGAGAAATTTCAATTATTTAAATGTCTGTATTATACACTAGTCCACATATTTGAACTTCGGACAGCCAGTCCGACCGTCCGCTCTAACTTCTTTGTCGGGTAAAGAAGTCATTTTCCCCCTTCAGAGCGGACATAGGAGGGAAGTGCAGTGCCCAAAAATCATAACTCTGTCTCGCTTATGTTTTTATTACTACGTTCATATTGCATACAAGGAGAGGGGACATAGGAGGGAAGTGCAGTGCCCAAAAATCATAACTCCATCTCGCTTATTTTTTTTATTACTACGTTCATATTGCATACAAGGAGAGGGGACATAGGAGGGAAGTACAGTGCCCAAAAATCATAACTCTCTCTCGCTTATTTTTTTTATTACTACGTTCATATTGCATACAAGGAGAGGGGACATAAGAGGGAAGTGCAGTGCCCAAAAATCATAACTCTATCTCGCTTATTTTTTTATTACTACGTTCATATTGCATACAAGGAGAGGGGACATAGGAGGGAAGTGCAGTGCCCAAAAATCATAACTCCATCTCGCTTATTTTTTTTTATTACTACGTTCATATTGCATACAAGGAGAGGGGACATAGGAGGGAAGTGCAGTGCCCAAAAATCATAACTCTATCTCGCTTATTTTTTTTATTACTACGTTCATATTGCATACAAGGAGAGGGGACATAGGAGGGAAGTGCAGTGCCCAAAAATCATAACTCTATCTCACTTATTTTTTTTTATTACTACGTTCATATTGCATACAAGGAGAGGGGACATAGGAGGGAAGTGCAGTGCCCAAAAATCATAACTCTATCTCGTTTATTTTTTATTACCATCCTTTGTTATACTGAAGAAAAATCGTCCTGATTACATACAGTGAGAGAGAGAATGCAATGCCCGAGAAACATAACCATAACATAATGTTTTGTTATATTTTATAGTCTGGAGGACAACTCTAAAAGTATAGAAGAAAACTGGTTCAAATTGCGTATAATGCGAGGGGGCATTTAGAGAAGTGCAGTGTACAAGAACCATGACCCTATATTGTCTTTTTTTTAAGTCATCTTCCTTAATTGAATTTCTTATCCGTAGCTTAACTACATATGTATTAAAGGGAATTACCTAAAGCTTCACACGGTGATAGAACACAATGAGAGGCAGGTACTGTACAAGAACTACACATATACATTGCCTATTTTTTAATGATCCCCTTTGTTACATGTTCTTGTCCGGAGCATCATTCTTAAAGTACTGAAGGAAATATGTTCAAATTGCATACAATGAGAGAGAACATTAAAGGGAAGGACAGTTCCAAAGAATCATAACTCTACCTTGCCTATTTTTGAGTATCCCCCTTTTTATCTCACATGAACACCATACTAAGATGAGCTATTGTGATTGCTTGATGTCCGTCGTCTGTCTGTCTGTTTATACTTAACATTGTGAATGCAATAGAGGCTATATTTTTCACTGGATCTTTATGACACCTGATCAGAATCACTCTCTTGATGAAATCTAGGTCGAGTTAGAATATGGGTCATCTCGGGTCGAAAACTAGGTCACCAGGTCAAATCATAGGGATACCTTGTGTATGAAATAGAGGCAGCATCTTCGTAAAACTTTTTGAGAATGAGTGTGTTGATAAATTACAGATCTTTTAGGAATAGGGGTCATCTCACAGTACATTTTTGTACTAGGTCACAGGGTCAAGTAATAGAAAACTTTTTTGTATGCAACGGAAACTGCATTTTTCATTGGATCTTCGTGAAACTTTGTCAGATTCGTGACTTGATGAAATCTACATCGAGTTATACGAGTCATACCGAGTCTTAAATAAGGTCACCAGGGTAAATGCTAGAAAACCCTTGTGTGTGCAATAGAGGTTGTATTTTTATCGGATCAAAAAAACTATGTCAGAATTATTGTCTTGTTAAAATCTAGGTTGAGTTTGAATATGGGTTGTATCGGTTCAAAACTATGTCACAATGTCAAATGCTAGAAAAACATGTATCTGTAATAGATCCTTCGTTTTTCACTGGATCTTCATGAAACTTTGCCATAATGATTGCCTTGATGAAGTCTAAATCTAGTTTGAATAAGAGTCATCATTGGTAAAACACTAGGTTACCACCAACGTTGTTCTGACCTCTTTTGACTTATTTTTTGTTCTTTAGAGAAATGGTAACTCAGGTGAGAGATATTGGGCCTTTTTACATTTCTTGTGCGGAACATAACTCTTAAAGTCACGCACCAATATACAAATATATGTGTATATAGGTCTGTGTCAAAGTGATATTCATTGAAATTACATCCTATGAGAAAGCACATTAAGGGGAAGTGTACTGCGCAAGAACCATAACCCTGCTTGTCTTATTTTGTAATTAACTTTGAATGTTCTTGTCTGGAACATAACTGCAAAAGTATTAAAGGGAATATATGTAACTTTAAAAAGCATACAGTGATAGTCTAACAGAGCACAATGAGATAAGGTGCAGTGTACAAGGAGGCATAACTCTACCTTGCCTAAATCGCCCCCTCCCTCATTTCTTACATTTAATATTCTGGAGCCTAAATCACTCTGGATAAAACTCGTTCAATTTGAAGAACCATAACCCTAACATCCATAACACTGTACTTCCTTTTAATGTCCTCTCTCGCTTATTTTCTGGAATTAAAAAGTAAAATAAACCGGCATCAATAATAGACGTATCTTATATGTTCTACTTGTAGTTATTTCTTTTGTTATATTGCAAAAGGCGACATTTCTGGAACTTTCCTTCCTTTTCGTTGGTCTGCTCTGGTCAAGGCTGGTCAGGCTTTTACCCCAAACCTAATTAAGGGGAAGTAATCGCACGAGAAGTTTGAGGACGATGTTCTGGCACAAGAGATAGAAATTTTATCCTCAAACTTTTTTTTAGCTATTTCATATATTCTTATATCATTGCCGACCCTCCTAAACCCAATTTAAAGCTGCATTTTGTTAAAACGTAACAGGCATCGTTTAGTTGATCTAGTATGATTTAGGGCATGGACTCTGTTTAGCAGGCTGATGCAATTGCCCAATCGGGCTTTCGAAAATCAGCTTTTTTAAAAATGATTTTTTTCACTTGGAAAAGGTGTGAACACGTTGTGCGTGATAAAAACATCTAAAAAAAGTTTAAAAGTATAGAATTATTCATGTTTTCCTGCAAAAATTTGTCTCCGAATTGTGAAGAAAAGACATTTTTGGCATTTTCTTTTAAACTTACTGACAGAAAGTTCTAAAACAGCTCAGATTCATAGAAAATACACACATAATTATAAAGAAACCCAAATTAAGATACACAAAGGTATAGTTTGTTGCGCCAGTCCTTTTTTTGATTTCACATATAAAATATATGGAAACTGTAAGTAGAAGGGCCAAAATCCTGGCGCAAGAAATGGCTAGATGGAATTTGGTGATGTGGAGTTTTTTCATACCCTACTAATGCAAATAACATTCCCTAGCTGTTTCAGAAACATTCATGAAGATTTGCACTGAAAATCTTAAAAAATGTGTTTTTCAGTGATTTCAAACTTATTTTAATTGTGTTAAAAAATCTCAAGATGACTTTTATTCACTTTTAAATTTATTCTCTACATCTGAACTTTGTAATAGAATTTAAATTGTATGAAATTATTCATTTTTAAAAAAGTTTATTTTCGGAAGCCCGATCGGACAATTGCATCAGCCTGTTTAGGGTCGCTGTCAATAGGAGCTCGATGTCGGGATTATGCTTTTTTCCGGCTTTTTTTGTCTTTTTACATTTATCTAAGAACCAAGCTAACAAAATATGATCTTATTTTCCCGGGATCTTAACTTTTATATTTTACCACTGAAGTACCCGGTAGGCTGAAAGTAGACATCTAGAGTGGGGGAACCTATGCTGGAGGTATTTTGAATGTATATCAGCAGTTCAGAAAGCAGGAAATCCTAACCATTTTGATTTGCCTCAGCGAAAACATAATGTTATCCCTGCTAAATCGAAACAAGACGTTGATGTGCTTCATCACTTGACTATGTCGTTCTGGGAGCTATTGACACGACACATGTCAAAACTTGAAATTTCACCTCGAAGGGAACCAATGCTGGCGGTATGTGATATTTGACAACCAACAGGTGGGAAACAGTTTTTAGAGCCTAAATATTAACTAACAAGATATAACAGTTTCCATAGAATATATATTTTTATACAAAAAAAATAAGTTTTATCAAAAATGCTAGCTTTAACTGGGTGATTTTGATGTCTATATTTAAGAAATTTTCTAGCGAAATGGATCAAGTACAATTGTATTGGCTGCTGTGACGTCACAGAGCTGCACGCGCGGCTATCACTACGTTTGCTGTCAAAGCATTTCATCGACTGTCAATGCTGAATGTACCCTGAAAATTTTTCTTCATCTGTTTTTCTGTAAATAGCCGTTTTTCGGAGATACCACCAGCATAGGGATACCGCCAGCATAGGTTCCACCACTCTATGTAATATCAGTTTGTAAAATCGGTCGGTCTTGCAGTCGAAATATTGAGGCTGAAGGTAATTAAGGCTCACTGGCACCAGAGTACTAAACTGCCATGTAATTTTAACAAAATACCCCAATTTTACCAAAATAATACCATTTCATGAAAAAAAAACACAAAACATTGTCAAAAAGTCATTTTCAGTCAAACCCCCATATACACTGTTCTATTATAGAACAGTGTATACGGGGGTTTGACTGAAAATGAATTATAGAACAGTGTATACGGGGGTTTTACTGAAATGACTATTTGACAATGTTTTGTGTTTTTTTTTCATGAAATGGTATTATTTTAGTAAAAATGGGGTAATTTTGTTAAAATTACAGGGCAGTTTAGTACTCTGGTGCCAGTGGTAAGGCTATCTTAACAGGCTGAATGAGCTAAAATAGCACGATCTGGTTAAAACGTAAACAATAGAAAAGTACATTTTTTTAAATAACTTTCTTGCTAGGGAAAAGCGCAAGTTAATTTTTTCATACAGTAGTCTCACTATTTCCAGTTCGAAGGCGGTTGACATTTTAAAGTTGTCCGCCTTCTATGTCTCACTTTGATGTGCAAACAGCTGGAAACACATCCCCAACAAAATTCTGTTGGGCACTTATAAACGCAATAAAATGCAATATTTAAATGTATTTATGATTTAACATGATAGGATTAAGTTTAAAAATGATACTAACTCAATTCCAAGTTACGTTTACTTATTTACACACCTGCATGGTGAAATATAAAAATAAACGGCATATCATGCTGTATGTGTAAACTTGCATGTTTAGGTTTAAACATTCAAATTTTTATAAAGTGTTTCATAAAATCTTAAATTTTCATTAAAGATATATTTAATTCTTCATTTTAGAGCGAAAAAATGTTATTTGAACTAGGTAAATTGTGTATAATGCGCTGGTTGTACCTTTAAATATTGAAACTACACTTTCTGCCTATTATGGAGCACATTAAAATTAGGCGTAGAGGTGTGACAGTTGTGAAATATCAGATCTGTGAAAGGGGTCACACTGAAACGCCAAATTAATTAAGCTAATTTTTTCAGTGCATGTTTAAATCATTGTAAGCAAGATCAGGCTATTTTAGCTCATTTGAGGTATTTACTCCGATCTGGAGATATGCTCTGTCTGCTTAAAGTTATATTACCCTTCAAAATGGCCACATTGGTTATAGGTAATAATAATGCTGAAAATACAGTGGATGCTTTAAAACATATAAGAAATAAGTTTTACCAAATTATTTCTGTTATTTTCAGACATGAATTAAGATATACATAACCGAAAAGGTTGATTTTTTTATTTTTGACTAGGATAGTCAAAAAAGATTTATACAGTTTTCCTCTATATTTAATGTGAATGAAACTGTTATACAGATTACTATTTTTGCTTTATTACCGTAGCAATGTTTATTATTTTAGGAGTATGAATCACTGATTAATTTTTATTATACCCCCAAAACGAAGTTTGGGGGGTGTATAGGAGTCACCCGGTGGTTGGTCGGTTGGTCGGTCGGTCAGGTGGTCTGTTGCATTTTCCTTGCCCGGAGCATAACTTGAAAACTACTAGTTGGAATTCAATACAACTTCATACAATGGTCAAGCACATTGAGAGGAAGTGCAGTGCACAAGAACCATAACTCCATCTTGACTCGTTACAGAGTTATTGCCCTTTGTTACTTTTCCTTGTCCGGAGCATAACTTGAAAACTACTGGTGGGAATTCAATACAACTTCATACAATGGTCTAGCACAATAAGAGGAAGTGCAGTGTACAAGAACCATAACTCTATCTTGAGTAATTACAGAGTTATTTCCAAGAACAATATCTCTATTTTAGGTTTTTTTTGCAAGGTATTCAGTTACTACGAACTTCCTCAGTTTATAAAGCAGTCTTTTGGGGGTATTAATGACATTTAGCGATAGCTCTAGTTTAAAATTATTTTGGTTACTGAACGTTAATATCACTTTAACAAGAATTAAAAATCGTATTCCCAAAATCATATGAGAATACATAACTGAGCAAAAACTGTAAATCATCTTTATGATAATTCTAGAAATAAACTTCAGACGAATAACAGGTGAAATCTTTTCAAGAAAAAAAATAGGTTACAGGAATAAGTAAATTTATTGACTTCAGGTCGTACCATAATATACTGCAGATTTCATAATAGCGCGCCGTTTCAGTGTTTGTTGCGTATCGATTGAATACAGGTAATGAATGACTAAAGCGTCTGTAGGCGGAACTACATTTTACACAGTATGTAGAGCACTCAGATAAAGTATGTGTCTGTGTTTAGAATATTGCATGGACACAGGTCCGTGACACAACTGAGAACAAAATATTATTTACGACATTCAATAGTGTTTCATGGGTGTTAACGCACATGTAGATTACTTACAGATTACTTACAGAATGATACTGGTCTTTCTTTCTGTGAATCCCACCAAAAAAAGGGAAATACGCATACAACATGTACCTGTAAATCCGGTACAAATGTCATTTCACCTACATACATTTAGTGTCACAGAAGTAGAAAGAATGAAATCATATTGTCAATACGCATGCGATTTCGCTCATTCATACTAGTTTGTCTATAAATTAAATGATCCGATTGCAATTCTCGCATAATGCATGATAAAATATGACTATACTCCTAGCTATCTTGTTATAACCGCACATGCTTTGTACGTGCTGTATTTGACATACAAGAGTGCTAAAATGTTTCTGTCACTGCTCTGAAATCTGTAAAATGATAATCTATGTAGCAAGAAATGTAACGAAGACCGTTAAATTTTGTTAGATTATCTGAAGACAGGATTTATATCTACATTGTATCATGTACACTTTTCACTATTATATTATTTCTACAATCCCTGCAGAAGATATCTAGCACACAAGTCATCAAAGTCGTTGCGTAAAACTGTTTCGCTCACTTCATTGGTGACGCTTACATGACACCGAGCCAAGTTTTGATCAATATGTATTTTTTATCGACAAACGATTTGACTTTTCTTAAGTTTGTACAGTCTGAGATGGTACACGGAAGTTTGCTATAGGCCTACTGTGTACAAACATTTGCATCCAGATCGCATGTACAATGTATATAATTTACCGTAAGTTTACAGTGTGGTCAGTCACAGATCTAGACATTTTTTATAAATTGTACGAAAGTGAATTTCGGTTTTCTCGTAAAATAGATCTACAATCTTTTCTTTGATGATAATGATGTAACAAAACAAGAACTACATTTCTAATCTCGCTTCAGAAAGGAAGAAATGTATGAACATATATACAGGGAAAGATGATTAGGGTTGCTATATTCTCTGCAGACTCAACAGTGATTCATGAATATAAATAGACTATATTATGTAAAACTATAAAATCGTTGTTTCGTGTTGATTATAGAACACACAGTACAGGTCAGTTTTGTTTGTAAGAATTGAATAGAGCTGTTTTTTTTAGCTCACCTGGCTACGCCAGGGTGAGCTTTTCTGATCGATGATTGTCCGTCGTCCGTCAACATTTGGTTCAAATGACATCTCCTCTGAAACCTCTAGGCCAATGTTGATAAAACTATGCAGGAATGTTCCTTGCATGAAGCTCTACCAAAATTGTTCAAAGAATTCCATTCCATGCAGAACTCTGGTTGCTATGGCAATAAATAGGAAAAACTTTAAAAATCTTCTCTGAAACCACAAGGCCTAGAGCTTAGATATTTGGCATGTAGCATTGTCTAGTGGACCTCTACCAAGATTGTTCAAATTATGACCCCCGGGTCAAAATTGACAAAACAAGAACTACATTTCTAATCTCGCTTCAGAAAGGAAGAAATGTATGAACATATATACAGGGAAAGATGATTAGGGTTGCTATATTCTCTGCAGACTCAACAGTGATTCATGAATATAAATAGACTATATTATGTAAAACTATAAAATCGTTGTTTCGTGTTGATTATAGAACACACAGTACAGGTCAGTTTTGTTTGTAAGAATTGAATAGAGCTGTTTTTTTAGCTCACCTGGCTACGCCAGGGTGAGCTTTTCTGATCGATGATTGTCCGTCGTCCGTCAACATTTGGTTCAAATGACATCTCCTCTGAAACCTCTAGGCCAATGTTGATAAAACTATGCAGGAATGTTCCTTGCATGAAGCTCTACCAAAATTGTTCAAAGAATTCCATTCCATGCAGAACTCTGGTTGCTATGGCAATAAATAGGAAAAACTTTAAAAATCTTCTTCTCTGAAACCACAAGGCCTAGAGCTAAGATATTTGGCATGTAGCATTGTCTAGTAGACCTCTACCAAGATTGTTCAAATTATGACCCGCGGGTCAAAATTGACCCCGCACTGGGGGTCACTTAGTTTTGCATAGGAATATATAGGAAAAACTTAAAAAATCTTCTTCTCTGAAACCACAAGGCCTAGAGCGTAGATATTAAGCATGTGATATTGTCTAGTGGACCTCTACCAAGATTTTTCAAATTATGAGCCCCGGGTCAAAATTGTTCCCCGCACGGGTGGTCACTTAGTTTTACATAGGCTTATATAGGAAAAACTTTTAAAATTTTCTTCTCCGAAATCACAAGGCCTAGAGCTTAGATATTTGGCATGTAGCATTGTCTAGTGGTCCTCTACCAAGATTGTTCAGATCATGACCCCCTTGTCAAAATGACGCCTTCCAGGGAGGGGGAGGGGGGAAGTCACTTGATTTCACATAGGCTTATATAGGGAAAATTTTAAAAATAATTCACAAGGCCGACAGCCAGATAATAGATATTTGAAATGTTACTTAGCACTGTGAAGTGGCCCTCTTGTTTGAATGAAATGGGGGCATTTGATGGATCAGAAAGTAGGGCAAACTGTTGATCTTATTTAGTTATTGAGGACTGTGACCGCGTATAATGTTGAAATTTCTTTTCTTCTTTCTTTTGTTATATACTATTATGGATTAACCAAGGGTAATTACTTTTTCTGGGGTTTGCAAACTGTGGAGCAATGAAGTACATGTCATACATTACAGTTTTAAACTTACAGTACATGCCAAGATTGTATTTCATCAAAAACACTTGTGTTTCTGTTCTCTATTATTTAAAGTGTGGATGTTTATGACAAATCACTGTGCAGTTGTCAATACTACAGAGTATCTATTTCTGAATCTTGATTACTTTTTTCTATTTTTATGCTGGTTTTAAAAAGCCTCTTAGATAGTTTAAAAACTATCTGAATCTGATCAACGAATTGCATTCAAATTCATTGAGTCAGTGCATGGCGTCAATCAGTGACTAAAGAATCAAACACTGTTTTCCGGCTTAACAAACAGTGTAAAACCACCAAACCATAATAAGACATGTTCAACACCTAAACCCTAAAGTAATTTTTAGCATGTGCAAAGTAAGTTGAATTCCAGCGTAGAAGGAAGATACAAATCTCAAAAACATAGACTGATAATGCAACACAGATTGATTTAGATTAGGGATGTCAACGAATACCCAAATTGGTATTCGGATATTCGGTCAGCCTTCCGAACGAATATCCGGATATTCGGTCGTTTTATGTACTAAATCTAATACGTTGATCAATTTGTCACGTATTTTCGCGATTGTAAAATTTATAGCTTACAGTTACCCTAGCCAGGCGAATATTCTATCCCGAGAACTTACTTTTATATCTTTTTAGTCAGACAATTCATGGCTATAAGATTCAATCATTCATGTCATAAAATCAGGATGAAATAAATTGCATATACGTTATTACGGGAGCTAACTCTGTAAGGACCGTTGTACTTTCGGTTTCGTTTTCTCCGTGACAGAGTCGTTACACGGACATTTATTTTCTTTTTCTGCTGCTTCAGTCTTAATAGATCTGCAGGAGGCTTAATAGGACTGAGAAAGAAAAGCTTCAATTAAGAACAACCTGAAAAGATTTTCATTTTAATTAAAAATTGTAAAATTATTTAAAAAACTTGTTTAATGTTTGTAAAACGTGCCGCTGTACAAAAACATACTTCATAATTGCAATGGCTAAAGTAAGCGCATCTCCATAATTATGTATCGGCGGAAACAAAGCTTTAAAACTTGCATTATAAATTTTCTTAATCTTAATGTTTGTTCAACAATTCACACCTAGAAATTGAAACTCTTTTGTTTGCATAATCTCTTTTGTCTATCGCTAAAGATTGACTATAGAAAGTGTCATCACCAGAGCAACCGGATATTGTAAACTGACACTTTATCGGCCGTAATTGAAAATTAATTATTGTCATGAAAACAGCATGTACATATCTAAGTTTTAAATTGAAATTCGTTTTTTGGACGCATTTACCGAATACTCGGATACCTATATCGTATCCGAATATTCGGAAGCTGAACGAATATTCGGATATCCGGATATCCGTTGCCATCCCTAATTTAGATACAATGAGAGTGAAATTAAAAAGAAGGTCGAAATGCCAGAATCATTGAAACTATTGACACCAAAATACGCAAATATTGGGCATACATGCCTCTCTACCCAATCAGTTTTGTATTGCATTGCTGATGTTTTCAAATTTTTCATTTTTCTAAACAATCTGTAGGCCCAGGCCTGCTGTGCCTTATAGCAGCAATGCCCCTGTCAATGGTCAAGGTAAGATGGGTCTGTTATTAATAGAAAATCTTGGCTGGCCTTCATCTCTTAAACCCTTAGCTGGATTTTGATAAAACTTCACAGGAAGCATCAGTATGAAGTGTAGTTGTGCACATCATAGTTCAAGTCACTTCTTCAGAGGTCACAGGGGCCTGCTTAAAAACATTCTTGTTAGGGCTTTATCTCCAAAACCCCTTGCTGGATTTTGATAAAACTGATTTTATGAAATATTCAGTTGTGCATATCCTAGGTATGTTCCTATCAGTGATATTTTACAGACTTCTTGCCATTTGAAAATTTACTAATATACATGTAGCCCAAATATAGCTTGTCCAGGCTTCATCTCTAAAACCCTACCCTTTACAGCATTTTGATGTTACTTTGCATGAGTGATCCTTATTGAACCCTGATGTGCATGATTGTCACAATGCAGTAGGAGACAAATGTTTCATTAATTTTGTTTATTTGTAAAAACAACCATCTGCCGGTTGTTCTGGACTGTACAGTATTACTATACAGTACTTATTACACTATACAGCAGTTTTAAAGTCCATTCATAAACAGAGTGATAATTTATTATTAAGAAGTTGTACAAAATATTATGTTCAGATTTTCAACAATGTGTGAAATACCCAATATATGCAAGTGTACATATTTTAAATAGCAACATAAATTATGTATGACTGCCCAGGGGTCAAATGCCATCCCAGCAAACAAATGATGTCGTATAGATGTTGGTTAGACGTTGGAACCCGACGTTGGATCAATGTCGGATTTTTGTTGGATTTGAAAGTTTTTTAGACGTCGGATTCTGACGTCGATACAACGTCGTGGTCTGACCATTATCCAACGTAAATCCAACCATTTTCCAACTTAAACCCAACCGTAATACGACCTAAATCCAACCATTTTCCAACCTTTACCCAACTGTGTTACGACCTGAATCCAACCTAAACCCAACCGTATTACGACCTGAATCCAACCATTTTCCAACTTCAACCCAACCGTATTACGACCTGAATCCAACCATTTTCCAACTTCAATCCAACTGTATTACGACCTGAATCTAACTATTTTCCAACTTTAATTCAACTTTATTATGACCTGTATCAAACCATTCCTAGTTCAAATTCAACAAGTAACAGGTTTTGCCAGCCATCCAATATCCTAAATAAACAACATTCCCCCTATTGCAGACATCTCGGATTAAAATGAACAACGAAAGTGTCATTTCAGTATTAAATATATTTTATTAGTCATACTCATAGTAATAATCATTATTAGACGCAGAGACATAAACAAAACCATGCATATCAAAACAAATAAACTTTTTGGTAAAAAGAACAACAAAACAAACTCAAAATAAAGTAAAATGTCTTTCTAAAAATGTTTATTTAAATTTACAAATGGTAAGAAATATAGGTAGATTTAAGTATATTTAAATAATATTTTAAGTCAGTCGACAGTATCAGCAATAAATTACGGTACTTTAAAGTACAGGCAACTAAAAGCATGTTCTCAAGCAAGCAATGGATTAAATTTTAGCTAGTAGGTCTATATCACACTTTCAAACAACATTAAATCACTGTAACAATAAAGTATTGCTGGAATCAAAACCGTAATCAATCACAGAAGAGATCTTATAGAATTACACATTGCAACAAGACAGTCAGTTTGATTTTTTTTCAAAATTATCTGTTTTCTTCAGTTTGATTTTTTTTCGCCCTCCACCGTCCGATCTGGTGCATATTTCAAACAAATTTGGATTGAAGACGTTATGTCATGTGTTTGTCAGCCTTTCCTTTACTTTTGTCTTCATTGCACTGGCTTAAATAATCAAAGCGCTGTGACCGCTGAAGGCCTGGGGGCTATAGGTTAACTCCCCGAAAAACAACTTTTGACATACGTGTTTTGCGCTGAACCTTACCTAAAGCGCGGGTCGAAATATGCAGAGGACGAAATTCAATATATGACAGAATGAATGATTCACAAATATATGGATGGCAGGGAAGTTTGTTTTATTATAAAATGTACGTTAAATGAAAAATAATCACATAGTCAACATTATAAAATGTTTAAGCCAGTACAAATAATTCGATCTGCGCTTTGTACAACTTCAAGCGATATGATCTGATGATGTGGATCGAAAATTATTGTGTACCAATGACAAGACCTTGAAACAGAAATAAACAAAGCAATACCAGCAATGAAATATAAATACAGTACTGTACAATGTGTATAACAGAGAAAACCAAAAATGATTCTGGGTTACCTTGTAGTTGTAATCGGTGAAACCGTTCACTGGGCCTCGACATGCAGCGTCCTCGATAAATGGCGGGTGAATTTGATCACGTTAGTTCCTTCTCGGGAATGTACGTAAATTATATCTTTTTTTAGAGACATTTATTTTTAGGTAAATATATATGTAATCGTTCGTAAATAACAAAGTTGTCAATGAAATAACATCGGAAATTTGAAAATCAAACTACAAACTCTTATATCGAGCTTCGTATGTTTTCGTAAATTTCCGTAAATATCCGTACTTTTGCGTGATATGCATATGATTATCTTCCGTAACAGCTAACAGCGCATTAATTTCTAAAACAGAAAAAAATGTGTAATGCAGCCCTTAAGCTATATACCTTCCTGCAGTCGTTTGAAGATTTATGTACTATTTTTATTTGTAACATGTTCTTATCATATGCGGCATTCAAACAGAAGATTGATCTGGTCTGTCTTGCACTACTTTCGCATAGCGCATGTTTACAGTTGTTATTCGCACATAGCACGGCTAAAATTCTTGCAGGGTTTGAAATGTGGTATACTAACTTAGGCCTTGGGGACTTTCAGTCCCCAGGCCAAAAATCAAAGGTGATTAGAAACATATCTGATAACACATGTTAACACTAAAAGGAAACATAATAAAAAAAATTCAAAATCTTAATACTTGAACATCATTTCCTCTCAAGTTGTTATTTGTCACTGAATCGAATGAATCTATTGGCTGAAAGTTATACCCAAAGGAAAGTAATTGTTAATACAACAATTGTTTGATTAGTTATTTATGAGTACTCACTAGCAACTGCTTTTCAATGTATGAAATGTTTCAGTTACTTGCGACAGAGATTGTGTGCACCATCATAATCAATGTATCAAAATGTATATTTACCGATTCATGTCCATGCGAAGGTGAGCTTCTGTGTAATGCTCTTCAAGCAGAACTTTGACATAACTTTATTGGACAATAATCTGAAAATGTAATAAAATGTTCAACAGAATCTAAACAAGATATATGATCACTTATTAGAATCATCATAGTACATCAGTACATAATGATATGGTTAAGCATAACAAATATTTATTTACATTTGAATAAACATTTGGATTCTGTACTTTTTAGCTCGACTTTTCGAAGAAAAGGGGAGCTATCCTACTCGCCTCGGCGTCGGCGTGGGCGTTGGTGTCACACCTTGGTCAAGTTGGTTAAGTTTTTCATACCACCCCACTTTATTTCAAAAGTATTAGAGGTATGGCTTTGAAACTTACCATACTTGTTTACCATCATAACCTCCATGTACAGACAGGAGTACATAACTCTGTCAAGGTTTTTGACAGAATTATGGCCCTTTTTGACTTAGAAAGTGTATTGAGCTTGGTTAAGTTTTTCGTACCACCTCACTTTATTTCAAAACCATTGGAGGTATTGCTTTGAAACTAACCATACTTGTTAACCATCATGACCTACATCAACAGACAAGAGTTCATAACTCTGTCAAAGTTTTTGACAGAATTATGCCCCTTTTTTACTTAGAAAATACATTGAATATGGGTAAAATCCACTTATTGCCTTAACCCTTTGAGATATTGCTTTGAAACTTTGAATGCATGTTAACATCATTACCCCCCATCTGTAGGCAAGAGAAGGTAACTCTGTCAGGGATTTGTTTAAAAAATTAAGGCCCTTTATCGACTTAGAATCTTGGTTAAGTTTTTCGTACCAGTCCACTTTTTGACTAAACTGTTTGAGATATTAATTTGAAAGTTGGAATACTTGTTTACCATCATGATCCCAAAACATGGGCAGGAGAAGGTAATTCTGTCAAGGATTTTATTTGAATTATGGCCCTTTTTGACTTAGAAACTCAGTTAAAATTTTCATTCTTGTCCACTTGTTGACTTAACCATTTGAGATATTATTTTGAAAGTTGGAGTACTTATGTACCATCATGACACCTATCTGTAAGCAAGAGAAGATAACTCTGTGAAAATGTTTCTTTATTTGTACTTAGAAATTCCTAGTTAAAGTCTTGTGTGCCCTTAACTGTCAAAGTTTTGTTTTATAGGCAAGCACTAAAAAGTCGAGCGCGCTGTCCTACTGACAGCTCTTGTTTATCCCCCCGCCGAAGGCGAAGGGGATATTAGAAATGCCCTTCGTCCGTCCGTCCGTCCGTCTCAATTTTGTCCGGAGCATAACTCCAAAAGTACTTGAGCGAGTTTCTTCAAACTTCATACACTGACAGAGCACATTGGGAGGAAGTGCAGTGTGTAAGAACAATAACTCTACCTTGCCTACTTTTAGAGTTATTCCCCTTTTATCAGATTTACTTGAAAAACTTTGTCCGGAGCATAACTCCAAAAGTACTTGAGGGATTTTCTTCAAACTTAATACACTGATATAGCACATTGGTAGGAAGTGCAGTGTGCAAGAACAATAACTCTACCTTGCCTACTTTTAAAGTTATTCCCCTTTATCAGATTTACTCTAAAAGTTTTGTCCGGGAGCATAACTCCAAAAGTACTTGAGGGATTTACTTCAAACTTAATACACTGACATAGCACATTGGTAGGAAGTGCAGTGTGCAAGAACAATAACTCTACCTTGCCTACTTTTAGAGTTATTCCCCTTTATCAGATTTACTTTAAAAGTTTTGTCCGGAGCATAACTCCAAAAGTACTTGAGGGATTTACTTCAAACTTAATACACTGACATAGCACATTGGTAGGAAGTGCAGTGTGCAAGAACAATAACTCTACCTTGCCTACTTTTAGAGTTATTCCCCTTTATCAGTTTACTTGTCCGGAGCATAACTCCAAAAGTACTTGAGGGATTTTCTTCAAACTTAATACACTGACATAGCACATTGGTAGGAAGTGAAGTGTGCAAGAACAATAACTCTACCTTGCCTACTTTTAGAGTTATTCCCCTTTATCAGATTTACTTTGAAAGTTTTGTCCAGAGCATAACTCCAAAAGTACTTGAGGGATTTTCTACAAACTTAATACACTGACATAGCACATTGGTAGGAAGTGCAGTGTGTAAGAACAATAACTCTACCTTGCCTACTTTTAGAGTTATTCCCCTTTATCAGATTTACTTTAAAAGTTTTGTCCAGAGCATAACTCCAAAAGTACTTGAGGGATTTTCTTCAAACTTAATACACTGACATAGCACATTGGTAGGAAGTGCAGTGTGCAAGAACAATAACTCTACCTTGTCTACTTTTAGTCAAATAGAAAAATATCATACCTATACTGATAATGAACATTAATATAATTTTGCAAACCTTCTCTTCATTGCCTTATTCTTTTTCCACTTACTTGAAAACTGTACTCAGCATGACCATAACTATACGGCTTTTTAAGGATTTCCTCTCACCAAGTAAAATGTACGAAAGTACAACCTTCAGGTAACTTTTTCCTGGCGGGGGGATTAACCATGTGTAACATGGCTCTTGTTACAAGTTAAAATACTTAAAGATCAAAGATGAAAGCTGAGTAATCACGTTTCCCGAATAGCATTTATTATACCATTAACCCAGATGTGCGAAGCCGAGAATACAGGTCGAATTTCCCCACTACATTAATGATTAATTATGTCATGTACACATTTTATATGCCCGTGTAGATTAAGTTGGAATTTATGCTACGTACTTTATGCGAAACGTTTACATATCATACTTATCAAAAAGATAGAAATAATTAATAAAAAATATGAAAAAGCATTATCTAAACTAATATTAATGCTTATAACCGCGCATTGCGATTATGTAGTGGGTGGGTATGGACAATTCTGTTTAATTGATCGTTACGTCAGCAATGCATGGTCAAGCAAACAGATATCGTTTGTACTAATGTAGATAAACTATAAAGAAATAAAATCCATTTTCATCTTACCTTTTCAAACTGCTGTATAGCTTCTATGTTCAACTGGGATCGAAACTCCTTCGCCGATTTGCTGTCTTTCACTTTCCGCCAACGCTATAGATTTAAAAGTAAAATGTTTACATCCGTTGAAATGCGCCACCTACAAATATATTTCCCGCATATTGCAGCGCCACCTATCTGACAAAGGGGAGTAGTTTCTAGGATTTGATAATAAAAAATCACAAAAACTTCATCGCAGTTGTGTTATCAATTTGATCACATGATTTAATAAAATAGTTTCCGGGGATTACAAGCTTTTAAAATTACGACCTCAATCCGATGTCGTTCCAACGTCGGAAACCGACGTTATATAGATGTCGGGGTTTTGACGTTTGATAGACGTCGGATTGAGTTCGCTGAAGACCCAACATTGTACCGACGTCGCGTGTTTGCTGGGATACTTGGTATGATGGTTGGAGAGAAAAAGGTGATCAGATTAGTCTTCACAATAAAGGATTAAGACTTATTTGCTCCCTGGGAAAAAGTAAGATATTTTCTCTAGTATCTGATAATTGCAAGTGTTGACCAAAAAGCTTCTAACAGTGTAAATAGGTGAACACTGAAATGTACAAATTATAATTTTGTATGCAGAGATACAGTGTGAAAGATGTCAGAAGACCTCTGATTTGAATACAAATGTACCTGTTTGAGCTGAAGACCCAAATATAGACCAAAGGTTGATATGTGCTTTATGCATATTAATCTAGTGATCTGGTGATTCAAGGCTTCTGTTTTACCAGAAGCCCAGTTAGCTCAGTTGGTTAGAGCATTTATCTTCAAAGCAGGAGGTTGTGGGTTTGAATTCTCCACTGTGAAGATGTTGTCTGCCCAAAGTTACTTCAATCGGAAACTTACTGTCAGAATCAGACCTAATCTCTGTAAAGGTTTCAGGGATTGATTTAAAAACTTCAATAAAGTCTTCAGGGGTATCAAAGCATTAATTAAAAGGTAAGCTTTTGTGATCACCCAGTGTCCATCGTCTGTAGTTGTCAATTATTTGCTTCAACCAACATCTGCTCCTTAACCCCTTGACAGAATTTGATTAAATGTTGTAGGGATGTTATTTGCATGAAGTTGTTCTGAGAATTCAATTCCATGCAAAACTCTGGTTTCTATGGCAACAAATAGGAAAAACTTGAAAAATCTTCTCTGAAACCACAAGGCCTAGAAATTTGATATTTGGCATGTAGCATTGTCTAGTGGATCTCAGTTTTATAGTTTCTCACCTTTTCATTTATAACAAAAAATGATTGGCCTACAGTTCTACTAACTAGAATGTGTAGTTGTAGAGTATTCAACAAATACTAAAAACAAGAGGATGAAGTATTGCCATGCAATACAAAGTCCCCAACCAAATATGATGGTTTGTGATTGATGGTGGGATTAGAGACGTGGAATTGGCCGTGATTGGCCGACCCGGACCAATTAAGATTTCAAAATTTCCTGAGCCCTGCAACTGAGTTATGGTTGTACAAGTAACGCAAGTGTCATTTCATTATTATATAGGTATTCTAACAACCTGCCTTATCTATATATGTTTTTCTTTAGGTTCTTTGTTTATGTCAACAAAGCTATAGTCTAATTTTGAGCACTGAGTCGTGAATGTACTTTTAGCTTTAAATTATTGCTATTAAAACAACTGTAAAAAAAGGAGGAAACTGTAAGGTTCATAGCTCAAGGATCACAGTCAGACTAGTTATCATTCATGTCATTGTTATTGCTATTATCTGTCAGCTTCAGTTGAAGTTTAAGAGATATATATTTTCTAAGCTACTTATTATTTGCTTTGAGAAATTTAAATAAAAAAAAGATGAAATGAAACTAAAACCAATGTAGCCTCATAAAAGATACAGATAGTATTGTCAATGCTTCTTGACAAACAAATCAAACTCCTTTATCAATATAAAGTGCAGTACTACTGCACATTGAAGTGCCCTTGGGGTTAACTTGTTTAAAACAAGTGCACATGGTTTACAGTACTCTGTGTGTAGCAAGGAACATAAATATGACTTATTGTGAAATAAAGTCACTGCTTTATTACCTCCCTAGATTTTATACTCATTTTGCTGGAATTGCTTGGTGCATATCATTATGATTGCATTGCTTCTAGAGCTCATTGCTGGATTGTTGACCTCAGTCTTAAAGCTTTTAAGGTGATTGACTTGTCTATAAATAACTGTAATAATGTTTAAATACCTCCTATCTCCCCCCAACCAAAACAGATGTAAGACTTAATTCTACCAGTATAAGTTTTGATAATGAGTAAATTTATTTTCAAACAAGAGCGTAACCACGGTACCTATCACAAGTGACTTTTACGGCTATGTGTGGGACGCAAAAATGACAACAAACGCCGATTCAGGTAACATTTTTCATGATATCTTCCTTAATCAAACATAGAATTTAACCAAATAAAGATGAGAGCCCGGCCATAGGAAAGATACAACCACTGCTTATCAGTATCAGTAGAAAAAAATCGTACATTTGACAGAAAGTGCAACCGCGCATTTTCAGAGAAGAAAAGTGACGTGCTATGTGTGGAACCCCGATGTATAAATTGTTTATAAATTTTCTGCAATTGTATTACACCACACAGTTTAAAGAGTGGAGAACGTACTTTTACATAATTTAACGGCTGACAAAAGTTGGTCAAGAAAATTTGCTTTTTTCACTCGATTTTTAAAAATAATATAAAATGCTATGTGTGGGACACGGAAAAAATATGCTATGTGTGGGTCACAAATTATGAACCCTGTTTCATTTCGTAATGTGATGGTCTTAAAAACGCCACTCGCCCACAAAATTTTATAACTGCAATAAAATAATATGTTAAAATTTAATGTTAGTCGAATTGGAATCGTACGTTGTTGTAGTCGAAAGGAAGAGGGATTCAGGATATGAGCCTATAGTAGGCAATCATAAGTTATAAAAGTGAATTTAAACATTTTTCACTTGTTATTAGCTCGTCTGATTTTTGAAATAAATGACGAGCTATTATTGTCACTTGAATGTTGTGGTCGGCCGGCGTTGGTTAAGTTTTACGTTTAGGTCACTTACATGGAAACTATCAAAGCTATCACTTTGAAACTTGGTTAACTTGTTCATCTAATACCCTTCTTCACATTGTATCCAAAAGATGCTGAGTCTGACCTGTTTTTTTGCGTAAAAAACATGAATTTTGATGGATTTTGGTTGATTTTGAGAATTGGACATAGCTTCTTCATTATACCCCCAAAACGAAGTTTAGGGGGGTATATAGGAGTCACCCGGTGGTTGGTCGGTCGGTCGGGCGGTTGGTCGGTCGGGCGGTCGGGCGGTCTGTTGCATTTTCCTTGTCCGGAGCATAACTTGAAAACTACTAGTTGGAATTCAATACAACTTCATACAATGGTCAAGCACATTGAGAGGAAGTGCAGTGCACAAGAACTATAACTCCATCTTGACTAATTACAGAGTTATTGCCCTTTGTTACTTTTCCTTGTCCGGAGCATAACTTGAAAACTACAAGTTGGAATTCAATACAACTTCATACAATGGTCAAGCACATTGAGAGGAAGTGCAGTGCACAAGAACCATAACTCCATCTTGACTAATTACAGAGTTATTGCCCTTTTTTACTTTTCCTTGTCCGGAGCATAACTTGAAAACTACTAGTTGGAATTCAATACAAGTTCATACAATGATCAAGCACACTCAGAGGAAGTGCAGTGTACAAGAACTATAACTCTATCTTGAGTATTTACTGAGTTATTGCCCTTTGTTACTTTTACTTGTCCGGAGCATAACTTGAAAACTACTGGTTGGAATTCAATACAACTTCATACAATGGTCAAGTACATTGAGAGGAAGTGCAGTGCACAAGAACTATAACTCCATCTTGACTAATTACAGAGTTATTGCCCTTTGTTACTTTTCCTTGTCCGGAGCATAACTTGAAAACTACTGGTTGGAATTCAATACAACTTCATACAATGATCAAGCACACTCAGAGGAAGTGCAGTGTACAATAACTATAACTCTATCTTGAGTATTTACTGAGTTATTGCCCTTTGTTACTTTTCCTTGTCCGAAGCATAACTTGAAAACTACTAGTTGGAATTCAATACAACCTCATACAATGGTCAAGTACATTTAGAGGAAGTGCAGTGCACAGGAACTATAACTCCATCTTGACTCATTACAGAGTTATTACCCTTTGTTACTTTTCCTTGTCCGGAGCATAACTTGAAAACTTCTGGTTGGAATTCAATACAACTTCATACAATGGTCAAGCACAGTGAGAGGGAGTGCAGTGCACAGGAACCATAACTCCATCTTGACTAATTACAGTGTTACTGCCCTTTGTTACTTTTCCCTGTCTGGAGCATTTTTCGAAAACTACAAGTTGGAATTCAATTTAACTTCATACAATGGTCAAGCACAATGAGAGGAACTGCTAAGAACAATATCTCTTTTTAGTTTGTTTGCAAGGTATTATGTTACTACGAACTTCTTCAGTTTATAAAGCAATCCTTTTGGGGGTATTAATCACATTTAGTGATAGCTCTAGTTTTTTGTTAGATTGATTTCAAATTTTTCACAAATAATAAATGGATATTGTACTTCAACATATCAAACGGGTTTATGAGTCACACATATGGAAGGGGAGGGGGAGGTGGGGGATATTTTAGTATTTTTGGACTTTGTCATTTTTAGCTACATTGTAGTCTGATTTTTAAGTTTTGCATTTGGGTCACTTACATGCAAACTATCAAAGATATATCACTTTCAAACTTGGAATACCTGTTCACTATTAAATGTACAATAGAATAACGGAAGATTTTTACAAGTTACATAACTCTGTAATGTATTTGGCTGGATTATTGCCCCTTCTTATCTTGTAAAGTTTCACACACACCTATTTTTGTAACAGTAAACATAATGCAACCAAACTTAGTGTATAAGAAGTATCTATGAATACAATGTATCTTTAATTGGATTGTATTTTAGGGCTCCTGGGGTCAAGGTCACTGTTACTAAAAATAGGAAAACTGTAATATATTCAATATCTTTAGTTACAGTTGACATAATGTAACCAACTTTTGTTTGTCGTAAGTATTTAAGAAGATAGGGTTGGCTTTTGGGGCTTTTGGGGCTCCTGGGGTCATTGTCAAGAACATTAACTAAAAATAGAAAAAAACAGTAATATGTTCAATATCTTAAGTTACAATTGACATAATTGGCTTAATATTTCAGTAAATAGTGTACCCACTTTGACTCATATATTTTCCTGACCTCTATCATTATCAAGGTAAAAACAACAGCCCCTAAGGATTTTTAACACTCATCATGTTTAGAATTCTTACACAACTTTTTCTCGTTCTGTTGCCAATATCATTAAAGTTTCAAAGTTTATATATTTTGCAAAATCAACATTATACAAGCCTTTGGCCACTTTTGGTGTTCACCAGTGAAATTATCGTGATATTACATTGATACCAACCATTTTTCTGTTTATTTTATGTCTAAAACTCTACTTTTGTTGGGTTTATTTCAATAAATAACGAAAATTGCGGGAAACATCACCAGAAAGCATCGCAAAGATGACGTCATTTAACGACGTCATCGTCATATAGTTTCCGGTATTCAGTACGCTCGGTATACTTTTGGACGTTAATCCGAGTAACAGATTTTGATAATTTTCACTGAGTGGCCAGTGAGTTTATCGGGATATAATTCACCATTATATTTCGATAAACCACTGAAAAACATGAAATAAATATTATATAACTGTTCTGTGACGTCTTCGTTTACGTTGGCTATTATTGTTTTATTTCTTGATTGATTGCTTTCCTACTCAAACATATCGACATTTAATATCATATTGCTAGTTTTCAAACATGAAAAATATCACTTTAACGTAAACAGATAGCTCTTGAAATAATATTTCTATCTCTTTAAGATATAAGCTAAAATGTAAAAGATTTCTTTGAGTGTAACTTTTTAAAAGTTGACAGTTGTCAGAAAGACACACAGTCGGAATTTGCCACCGCATAACAGTCTTGAATAAATTAAGAGAACTTGATCAAATCCCTTTTCTTTTAGTATTGCCAAAGCATTGACCCATAGCACATTTAAGTCATTTTCAATCAAAGACGTAAATTCTGTTGTATCTTCTGGGACTCGTCAAAGTCACAAATGGCGATCTTGGTACATGAAGTTTTCGTCTGAGACTGGCGTCTTGAATGATTTACACGTGACTTGTTAACAAGACATAACTCCCTCTGCAAACAAAAGTGGCATTAAACGTTTCTTTTTGACACACGCTTGCGTTGGCGGCTGGCTGCATTCAAACTTAAGTTAGATTATCTCTTGCTTTTCATTCTGGATCTGAAAAAAGTGCAACATATTTTGCTTAGTATTGTGAAGCATTGCAAGCACGTATATTTTAATAGATATGAAAGAGGACTTAACATGCTGCTAACGAACGTTTATAAATGTGAAAAGCATATCTTACTTGCGGCTTAAAAAAGGATCAAGTTTGTGAAATATCATTTTTACTTACAAGTTTTAAGTTCTAATATTTAAAAATATGAACTTGACCTTCAGTGACGTCTTTAGAAACTTTTGGAGGGGTTATTTTTTAAAAAGTTACACTCCGCTCAAAGATATCTTTAAATTGTTAGCTTATATCTTAATGAGATAGAAATATTATTTCAGGAGCCATCTGCATACATTAAAGTGAAATTTTTCATGTTTGAAATCTATAGCAATGTAACACTAATAGGCGATGAATGGTGTATAACCTTGATTTTGCAGTCATCATGAAAAGAAATACGTCCCACACATAGCATGTTTTTTTTCGGGTCCCACACATAGCATTTTATATTATTTTTAAAAATCGAGTGAAAAAAGCAAATTTTCTTGACTAACTTTTGTAAGCTGTTACATTAGGTACAAGATAACCATTGATGCAAAGCATCAAAGGTCGCCGCTTAAGAATTGAACAAGAGCAAAGGAAATGTAGAATTGTTTTATTTGTAACAGGAATACAAAAATGATAAAACAGTTAAATTTTGTTTGCGCATTAACATGTTAGAAAGAGTGTTATAAAGAATATACAATAAATAAGTTCTCCCATCAAAATATGACCACTTCAAGACGTGATTCATTTCAATTTTTATAAAATACTGTTGCGTAATATGTCAAAGAAATATATATCCAAAGGTATTACACTGACAATAAAAATAGTTTAGTTTGCATTTTCTGTTTCTGTTTTCTTGAAAATGACCCAGCTGAATCAAAGTTTTGTGAAAACATCATGAGTATATAACATACACAGATTGTACCGTTGTAAGAAAACTTTTCGAATAACAGTTTCAGAAGAGTGCTCCAAGTTAATACTTTGAGACTGTACAGCGTAGATATCCGAAGCGTATTGAGTGAAGTTGAGAGTTATCTCCCTTGAATTTCGGATAAACTGATTGTATTACGCATGTATAATCAATTGAAAATAAGCTATTTGTAAACTGTCTGTCTGACATGGTTTCTTGTGATATTGTCACAATATATGCATCATTAGAAAGCTTACGATCTTAGCTTTCTTAATATATGCAATCTTATACATTTTATTTAACCGCAAACATTTAATCAGTTGTTAAACCTGACTATATATCGGGAATTTTACATAGAAGTTTCATATAGTGATAAGTAGTAGGTAACATTTACTCGATAAAAATCGATAAAAATAGACGCGGAATAGTCCCGTTTAAAACTGTAAAGTCGTCTGACCTTGCGTTACAACAGCTGAGTTGTCAGCTAATTTTGTATATACGGAGCTTTATTGTTTACATCACGTGAGAACTATTTTTATCTTTCTAAAAATAAATTATGATTCACTTTCCGTAGACTGGTTTCAAATATTTTATCGATCAAAATAGACCTTGACCATTTGAAATTGTGCACCACATGAGGGAATAAATTAAAAGATTTAAAAAAAGAATAAAATAAAACAATAAAAATATTAAAAATACTTTTTCTGTTAAACTTTATTGTCAGTTGGTAAAATTATCTTGCATCGAATAATCTTTGAAAAAAAATTAAGACATGTGCCCCTCCACGTACAAAAAAATATCCCATTCCAGACAGTCCGCCGCACTTAAGTGCGGCGACAATAAATACGTTCTCCACTCATTAAACGGTGTGGTGTAACACTACTGCAGGAAATTTATAAACAATTTATACATCGGGGTCCCACACATAGCAAGTCAACTTTCTTCTCTGAAAATGCGCAGTTGCACTTTTTGTCAAAAGTACAATTTTTTTCTACTGATACTGATAAGCAGTGGTTGTATCTTTCCTATGGCTGGGCTCTCGTCTTTATTTGGTCAAAATATATGCAGGAAAAAGGAAGATATCATGAAAAATGTTACCTGAATCGTTGTTTGTTGTTATTTTTGAGTCCCACACATAGCTGGAAAAGTCACATGGGATTGGTACCATGGTAACATAGATTCTAAAGATCATGAATACTAACTTGAGTGTTGAGCATTATTCAATTTTGCTATTGCATTAAGCCACTTGTCTAACGGGACCAGTAATTAGTGACCCATTATTGGTCTTTTGTTTGTGTTAGGCTCCCTGTATTTGCAAACAGATCAGATTGCTTTACAGTTGCATTTGAGGCCCCAATTAGGTGGGCCCATAAGGATTATCATCCATCCTTTTGTCTGCAGGTGTTAATTGTCGGATATTTACCGACTTTCGGTTTACTCATGTACAAACTAATTTTCTATTGTTGGAAAATTATCATGTGACATGAGTATGATTAGTTACAGAAAGTATTATCATCCAATCATAGAAACCTTTGTTGGTGCCCTGAAGTCGGTCACCTTGAAAACACCTGTTTTTTTTACATGTCAGCCATTCCATGTCTGTCATTTCTAACAAAAACATCGTTTATATAAGATTTTTAGATTTCTGTAAGCAGCATGTCTAAGTGTTGACACTTTTGTGTTATAGTAGGACAGAATCACATAAATTTATGGCATCTGATTTCTGTACTCACATTGAAAAAAACAGAATGTCTGTAAAAACCCAAGGGAAACAGTTGGTGTCTCTAGTGATGCTTTGTATTAAGAGACCATTTTATTAAGCGACCGGGTTTGGTCTTTCTATTGGGCGGTCTTTTTAATACAAGTTTGACTGTACCATTATTAATGTAAAGCCAAAGTTCCAGGTACAAATACAGTTGTTTGTAATGATACCTAAAATTCTTAAGATTTGTTATAACACACTGAGCCAAGTTGCAGAAGTATTGTTTAAACTTTTATGTTATACTTGCAATTCCTGGCATTCTAAAATTTGGGCTCTAGGTCAGATTCTGTTCCTTGATTTGAGGCCTGAGCACTCTGACATTCATAGGCTAGATATTGCAGTATTGTCAATCAATTAGTAAGCTAACGTCTCCACAGAGAGCAACTTTAGATTTTGTTAATGTCTGTCCTGACATTGATATTGTACTGCCCTGGTGTTAAGAGTTTGGAGTTTTCTCTATACTCCAAAACAATACTTTTAACTGTTGCTTTTAATCAATTAGCAACTTTCACTGGCACAAATACATGTAGAAATATAGATCATGTAGCTAATTTGTAGCAAGCTTAGGGGAAAAAAAAGATATTTTTTTATTTTATTTGTGTATTTTAATTACACACATCTACCCGTACACATCAGTTGCAAAATAGTTTTCAACAAACTTTGAATATTCATTTTATTTTTTATTTGCACTATTTTTACAGACATTATGTATTGTCACCACTAAAAGATTGGAGTAATGCCAGAGATTTTTGAAAAATTACCAAGTGTTAAAAATACCATGTATAAGTTTGAGTTTATTAAGTCATATTTTGAGAGTTTGGAGTTTTCTCTACTGCTCGCTTCCTTAGGGTTTCTTAATTGTTAAAATTTGACTTGATAAACTCTATCTTACTTAGTGTTTAACCTCTTTGACCATTTGCATAGCCATTGACATGTATTGTGGCACAGACCTATGTGTATATAGGTCCGTGATTGTGGGCGGAGCTAAAATACTTTCTATTTAGAGCGAACTCTTAATGAATTTAGTGATTTCAGTAGGTAGTTTTAATACAAAAGAAAGACGTTTATTTGAAAATCTGAGCGATTCGATTGGTGGGCAAATGGGGTCAAACACTAAAGCAGGAAAGCATGCATATCTAAGTATAAGTTAGAGTTTATTAAGTCAAATTTTAACAATTAAGAAACCCAAAGGGAGCGAGCGACCGGGGTTTCTTTATTGTTAAAATTTGACTTAATAAACTCTAACTTACTTAGTGTTTAACCTCATTTGACCTTTTGCATAGCTATGTGTATATAGGTCCGTGATTGTAGGCGGAGCTAAAGTGCTTTCTATTTAGAGCGAACTCTTAATGAATTAAGTGATTTCAGTAGGTAGTTTTAATGAAAAAGAAAGACGTTTATTTGAAAATCTGAGCGATTTGATTGGTGGGCAAATTGGGTTAAACACTAAGGGAGTATTTAAAGCTGCTCGCTCTCTGATTTTCATAAAAAAAAAGGTCTTCAATCTGTATGTAAAGAACGTATTTTAGAATATATGGTCATATAAATAGGCTCCAGTATAAATTCATGTCACGTATATCTTTAAATTAAAAAAAATACGTTACCAAATTCAAAAGCATTGCAAATGCTTTTGCAATTTTAGTATAAACATATAGTGTAGCGGTGCTGTGTAACTGACCTTTGCAATTAATTTCTGCAAATTCGTACCTAGATTTTTGCTTATACTTTGATTCTAGCCTTTAGTTTTATATTAATGAATAAGAATTTCCATTTTTGTGAAAAATATGTTTTTCAACAGTAACTGAGAGCAAGCAGCTTTAATAACATTTTGTGAATTTTACAAATTTTATGATTTTAAGATTACTATTCGTGTAGTAATAGTTCACATCAATACTTAAATCTGAGTATTCTTTACATGTAGTTTTTGGAAAAGTATGTTAAAAATATGTTGATTTCAGGTTTGAAAGCTGATCAAATTTGAAGGTGTCACCTGTTAAGAGCTCTCAACTAATCGGAAAGTGAGGTTTTACCCAAGAATTGATTACCACATGTTAGGTGTGTCATAGAATGTAATTTATTAATATTGACAGCAGACAATGGATATAAGAATTTGTTATGGCGCTGTAATGAAAAATTATTGGCTTATCATTGCTGATTTCATCATTTATGAATATTCACGGGAAGAGTACACAATACTTCTTCCCTTATTAAGCAATTATCAATATCATACGTCAGGGTTTTGACTTTAAATTCAAAGTGGGACAAAGGCTGATATTTAATGTGTTTTGTAGGATTTTTTTTTTAATTAGTCCTGGAACTTTGTCAGTGTCACCACAGCTTCCAGTTAGGATCTCAATACTGGGATACGCTGGTGAAAACCGGGAGACTGGTGTGTTTGATTTTCACTTTTGCAAGCATCTGTACAATAGAATATAAAAAAATTATAGATCTTTGGTTTGCTAACCCTGCTTCAGTCATAGAAATCCATCAAAAATAGTCCTTTCTCAATGGTACATGGCCAAATCTTTAACTGCTGAATAAGAAAATTTTATCTCAATAACAGTTACTGTTGGTTTTGTTGTTGTGTTTTTTTTTGGGGGGGATGGGGCGGGGATGTATTTATCACCTTCAGTGATAGTTCTATTTATACCCCCGCACAACGAAGTTGTAAGGGGGGTATACTGGAATCAGCTTGTCCGTCCGGACGTCCGGCCGTCCGTCGGTTTTTCCTTGTCCGCCCAATAACTTAAGATTCCTTTGACCCACAGTCTTCATATTTGGCATGGAGGTTAGTCATGACTAGTAGATGACCCCTATTGATTTTGAGGTCACCGGGTCAAAGGTCAAGGTCACAGGGGCCTTGACTTCAAAAAGCTTGTCCGCCCAATAACTTAAGATTCCTTTGACCCACAGTCTTCATATTTGGCATGGAGGTTAGTCATGACTAGTAGATGACCCCTATTGATTTTGAGGTCACCGGGTCAAAGGTCAAGGTCACAGGGGCCTTGACTTCAAAAAAGCTTGTCCGCCCAATAACTTAAGACATATTTGACATGTTTTAACACTCCAACCCATAGGAAAGGAGGATTATTGACAACGTATATATAAACTTTGATCCAGCAGGAATAATTACTGATATGATACCTACCTATTACAGTGACCACTTTGTGCTTGGTGTAGCTATACCATTTCACCATTTATAAACTCTGCAGTTGTAATTTCATTCAAAGATCATTTTGTGAGTATTAACATTTCATTCTCCGTCTACATTTTCCATTTTCACATTTGAAGCATACAATTATGTTCACATAATTGTATTCATCCTAAAACACCCCCAGGCAAAGCTGCATGAAGGGGGGTTCAAGTCATGCAGTGGCAGTTTCAGTTTTAGGTCAGTAGGTCAAAGGTAAAGGTCACTTTGATCTTTGCCACTAAAAACATGTAGTATACATAACTAGGCAATGCACAGGCTTACTACCCTCAGATTTAACAGGGAGGTCCTCCTTGAGCTGTAAATAACCACTGTTGATTCTGACAAAGCGGTATGCGGGGGTATTCAGGCCATGACAGTGGCAGTTCTAGTTTTTTCTGTACTAAATGGTCTGTATTTTTAGCTAGCAGATCGTCAAATCCACTCACTTGGTGGTTTGTCTGTCGTCCATCTGTAAACTTTACCTTGATAACACTCTACAGGATGCAATATTCATTTGACTTTAATGAAATTTGCTGATAAGGATCCCTGCAACTTGTCGATATTCTCTAGTGTTTTTGGTGTCAGTGAGTCAAAGGTCAAGGTCACAGTAACCTCTGATAGCAATTCCTTGATAACTCTCTACAGGTCACAATTTTCATTTAACTTTCTTTAAACTTGCGCAGAAGGTTTCCTGCAATATGTAGATGATCCCTATTGTTTTTTGTGGTCAGTGTGTCAAAGGTCAAGGTCACAGTGACTTCCATTAGATTTTCCTTGATAATGCTCAATGGGTCACAGTTTTCTTTCAACTTTCATCAAACTTGTTCAGAAGGTTCCCTGTAACGTGAAGATGTTCCCTATTGATTTTGGAGTCAGTGGGTCAAAGGTCAAGGTCACAGTGACTTCTGTTAGATTTTCCTTGATAATGCTCTATGGGTCACAGTATGCTTTAAACTTTCATCAAGCTTACTCAGAAGGTTCTCTGTAGCATGTTGATGATCCTTATTGATTTTTGGGTTATTAGGTCAAAGGTCAAGGTCACAGTGACCCGAACTTTGAAAATCTTTTCCACTCAATATCTTGAGATCTACATCACCCACAGTCTTCAAAGGTCATAGGATGATTGGTCTTACTGAGTAGATGACCCCTACTGTTTTTTGGGGTCAGTTGGTCAAGATCACAGTGAACTCTGTTAGCTTTTCCTTGATAACACTGCAAAAGAGTTTCTGAAAACTTACTCAGAACAAGTCAGACAGACCAGTAGAGCGATACTGGCCCTTTTGGGCCTCTTGTTGTTATATTTAGAAGCAATATTAGAAATAGTAAAGCTCTCAATTCTATACCATTAAAGTTTGCATATTAATTATTTTCAGAGAAATGCCCCACTCCGTCGTTAAAATGTAGCCTTACAGAAAACAATGAATCCTTGCACACATTTGATGAAATTATTAATTTTGAAATGTTCAGAACTCTTGGAACTATAGAGTTCCATATATGCTATAAAACTGCTCAACCTTGGGTGTTCTTTGATTTAATTCAAGTTTTCATTGGTCGATGACCTTTTTGTTTACAACCATTCTCAAGTAAATGAAAATAGACAGTATACAATCATGCACTGTGAGTATGAACATACGGTAGGTTGTCAATACCATGTTCTGGCTGTGTGGCCAAACTTGTCCTAGAAACAATTACAAGAAATAAGAAAGGAAAACTGGAAACAAACCAACTAGGTACAGGATAGTTGAATGAATCTCATACATAAAACTTACATTGATCTGACAACACACAGTTGGCTCACACTGGCCAGCTATTTAGTTCATTTCCTTGTGACATCATCAATTAAACCATCTAGAAGGAAATAAAAGTGTAAAAGATGCTGTACCATTGAATATCTGAGTGAATGAGTTAGTGAGTCATTGAATGAGTCATTGAGTCAGTGTGTGAGTCAGGCAGTGAGTGAGTCAGTCAGTGGTTGTTGCTCCAAACAATAGGAAAACTCATTAAGAAACATGAAGTTCGCACAATTTTGTCTTTGATTCTAACGCCACTGCCAAATTTTGATAGTGATTGTATGATCTTTCCAGGATATATCCACCCCTATGGCCCACTTTTATATGGAGCATAACTCAAAATATACAAAAGGGAAGGTATACTTGATGAATTAACAGAGAACAACGAAAGTGCAGTGCTCAAGAACTATAACAATAGCTTCATTATACCCCCGAAACGAAGTTTGGGGGGGGGGGGTATATAGGAGTATACAGGCAGTCGGGCAGGCGGTCGGTCAGGTGTTCTGTTGCAGTTTCCTTGTCCGGAGCATAACTTGAAAACTACTTGTTGGAATTCAATACAACTTCATACAATGGTCAAGCATATTGAGAGGCAGTGCACAAGAACCATAACTCCATCTTGACTTATTACAGTTATTGCCCTTTGTTACTTTTCCTTGTCCTGAGCATTACTTGAAAACAACTGGTGGGAATTTAATACAACTTCATACAATGGTCAAGAACATTGTGAGGAAGTGCAGTGCACAAGAACCATAACTCTTTCTTCACTCATTACAGAGTTATTGCTCTTTTTTACTTTTCCTTGTCCGGAGCATTACTTGAAAACAACTGGTTGGAATTCAATACAACTTCATGTAATGGTCTAGCACAATGTGAGGAAGTGCAGTGTACAAGAACCATAACTATATCTTGAGTAGTTACAGAGTTATTGCCCTTTGTTACTTTCCTTGTCCGGAGCATTACTTGAAAACTACTGGTTGGAATTCAATACAACTTCATACAATGGTCAAGAACATTGTGAGAAAGTGCAGTGCACAGGAACCATAACCCTTTCTTGACTCATTACAGAGTTATTGCCCTTTGTTACTTTTCCTTGTTGCAGAACATAAGTTGAAAACTACTGGTTATGCAATACAACTTCATACAATGGTTCAGCGCAATTAGAGAAAGTGCAGTGTACAAGAACCATAACTCTATCTTGAGTAATTACAGTGTTATTGCCAAGAACAATGTCTCTATTTTAGTTTTTTTTTTGCAAGGTATTCTGTTACTACGAACTTCCTCAGTTTATAAAGCAGTCTTTCGGGGGGGGTATTAATCACATTTAGTGATAGGTTTAGTTAAATCTAGAGTTACTAGCCCGAGTTACCTATACTTGTGCAGAGCTTAATGCAAATGCTGAGGAGAGTCAATTGATACTTCATGTAGTGATAGAGGACAATGAGAGAAAGTGCATAGTACAAGAATCATAACTCTGGATTGATTAGTTTTAGAGTTACTGCACTTTCCTTTTTGTGCCTAGCATGACTCAAAATGTTTTGGATTGATTCTTCCTTGTATCAATGCAGGACAATGACAGAAAGGTCACAAGAAGCATAACTCTGTTTTTATTATATTTTGAGCTACTGCCTTTTGTTTCTTTGTTGAGCATTACTTAAAAAATGGAGGAAAATAAATTGATATCACATTTTATTGATAAAGTGTAATGAGAGGGAGTATTACTCTAGCTTCACTATGTTATGAGTTACTGCCCTTTGTTACTACTGGCTTTTGTTACTAACTTCTCTCGTGCAGAGCATAATGTAACTCAGTATTGAAGAGGGTGAATTGATACCAGGACAGTGAGAGAAAGGGCAGTGCACACAAACCATTATTTTAGCTTCAGTCATTTTAGGAGAAATTACAGAAGAGGACAGAAGGACATATGGTTGTTTCAAATGCATTGAAACAAGTGTTGCTGATTTCAATCAAAGCTGTCCTTTCAGGCATATGTCACTTTTTAATGACTGTTTGTGTTATCTTGCAAGTTGCAGTGAGCAGGCAAAAGATAATTTTGTATCTGGAAATCTGTGGGAAAAACACACAAACAAAACTAGGACTTGACAAAGGAGTACTCACAAATTTCCAGGAACTCACTCTTTTCATCATGTTATGAGAACACAAGATAAGCATGTTTGTATTTATCATATTTTTCAGATGATTTGTTGCTATAGACCAGAGACTGGTGCAATTTGAGCAATTAGGCATGTATCCAGCATAAGATTGCCATGCAGGATGTGTTTTGATGTTTATCCTATGGAGTTTGTGTCTGTTGCAATCATCAGGTATATGTTCATACAGTATCATACACCACCATCTTGCCCACTATTGTTTCCTTCTCTTTGAAAGTTTCTTGGAAATGGCCCAAATACAAAAAATTAGGAAGATAAATATTGACTTGGTAATTTGAGCTGATAAATGGTGTTTGTTTTTGAAAACTTATTGTTTTGTAATCAGTATTTTCAGCTTATTTTTCTGAGCCAGATTTGAACTTGAGGTTTATCATGATGGTTTGGCAGTGTACTGTGAGTGTTATGTTGGTCTGTTTTACCAGCCAGCAGAGTTCAGATATTGGTTAATGACTGTCTTGGCTTACTGTAAGTTGTACAAAGGTAGAGATGTTGAAATTTGTGCAAGATCAGAACAGCTAAAATTGCATAATGAGGGATTGACTGTAAAACTATCCTAGGTCCTTCTATATTTCATATAAGTTGCTACATTTTTGCGGTCAACCCTCAATTACCTTGCAGTTTACAGTGAAGCTGACTGTGAAGATCACTATGAGCCAAAAATAATTAACTTCACAATTTCAGTCAAACTTTACTGTGACCGTGACCGTAAAAGTCATCAAAGTTCTTTACATCGTGAGCAAAAACTTGTATGACTGCTGTTTTTTTATACACCTGAAACAAAGTAAAGGGGGGTATATAGGAGTCACTTGGTAATAAGTTGGTCGGTCCGTTGCATTTTCCATGTCCGGAGCATAACTTGAAAACTATTGGTTGGAATTCAATACAACAATTATGAAATGATCAAGCACATTCAGAGGAAGTGCAGTGTGCAAGAACCATAACTCTTGAGTAATTACAGAGTTATTGCCCATTTTACTTTTCCTTGTACAGAGCATAACTTGAAAACTACTGGTTGGAATTCAATGCCACTTCATACAATGATCTAGCACAAAAAAACCATAACTCTACCTTGACTCATTACAGAGTTATTGCCCTTTGTTACTTGACCTTTTCCAGAGCATAACTTGAAAACTACTGGTTGGAATTCAATACAACGTCATACAATGGTCTAGTACATTGAGAAGAAGTGCAATGCACATGAACCATAACTCTACCTTGAATCATCACAGAGTTATTGCCCTTTGTTACTTTTATTTGTCTGGAGCATAACTTGAAAACTACTAGTTTCAATTCAATACAACTTCCTACAATGTTAAACCACATTGAGAAGAAGTGCAGTGTACAAGAACCATAACTCTTTCTGCAGTAATTACAGTTATTGCCCATTTTTACTTTTCCTTGTCCAAAGCATAACTTGAAAATTACTGGTTGGAATTCATACAATGGTCCAGCACAATGAGAGGAAGTGCAGTGTACAAGAATCATAACAATATCTTGACAAATTACAGAGTTATTGCCAAGGACAATATCTCTATTTTAGTTTTTTTGGCAAGGTATTCTGTTACTACGAACTTCCTCAGTTCATACAGCAGTCTTTGGGGGTATTAATCACGTTTAGTGATAGGTCTAGTTTTTTGATGATTTGGTGAATGACCTTGCACTGTAAAGTTGAAATTCATGCTAAGAGATCTGAGTGAAACATTATTCAACTTTTCAGTTTCAAATGAATATAAACCTGTAAAGTTGATATTATAGAACTATGAGCTAACAATTCGGTGACTTTGCAGTTTGAATTTGAGTGTGACCTTGACCTTTTAAGCTGAATTTCATCAAGCTACATGATTGGCTTGTCCTTGACCTTGATATTGCTGTAGGGTTATGGCCATGAAGATTTATGTAAAAGCTAAATTTCAGTCAATGTCTGATGACATTTTGGTGTAGTATGGAATTGTCAGCCTGCATATTTTGTAAGTGGCAAATGAAATTTCTTCGTATATTCAAACACAAAATATTTTACTGAAACAGTCTTTCTTTTTGGTACCTTTCTTAACATTTCAGATGCTTTTCAAACTTTTCTTTTCTGAAAATCTGCACTCATTTGTTGTAGTTCTTTTCTCATCATTTGAAAATGAGGTTATATAACATGAAACTCAAGTTTGTATAATTCTTTATATAAACAGTTGTTATCATTGAATTATTCTCCAGCAAGCATGAAAAATCAGAATTAAACAATTTCTTTTTCACGTATCATTTACATTCCTGAATTATGTGAAAGTACCCAGTAAATTCTGTAATTTACGTCACTTTCTCTTTACACTTATCAGGGATGGAGACATATATTATGGGGAAGAAGTGTGTATGGAAGAATGAAGAAGTAACTGGCTTTTTATTGGTAATCAATCAATTATAGCATTCAGTTCGTGCTGATGAACAGTTCATACATCCGAAAATGAGTCAGTGGTGTAAAACATAATTAGAGAAGATGATTCACTGACAGACACTGTTATTAATTTACTTGTAGGTGGCACTGTATATTTCACGTCTCTCCTTTTAACATTCTATTCTGGTTCATTATGGTCTGTCCACAGAATGATGTGGTCTAGAGTAGTATACAAATAGATTTTGCTAATAGAAGTTCAGTGCTGTCTAGTACTGCTATTTTGTATTTCAATCAAAGCACTGACATAGGCTCACTGAGGACCTTTGGAAAATGTTATTGCTGATTGACCAATGTTAAAGGGCATTAGTTAATTAATTTCTTACTTTCTTCGGTATTGAATCACTAAAGAAAGGTCCTGTTAAAACAGCAGAAGATTCGAAATGACCTTTACCCTGCTTGCATCAAATGATTCTGGCTTTGCTAAAGTGCAGATCATGACTAGCCTGCATATCTGTGTAAACATATCAGTGTCTGTATTATTCTGTATTCAGTCATACATTTTGTGCTTTAGGAGATGTGCTAACAGTAGATATGCGTACAGTAGACATGCTTACAGTAGGTGTGTTTACGGTCCACATGCTTATGGTAGACATGCTTACGGTAGACATGCTTACAGTCCACATGCTTATGGTAGACATGCTTATGGTCCACATGCTTATGGTCCACATGCTTATGGTAGACATGCTTACGGTAGACATGCTTATGGTCCACATGCTTACGGTAGACATGCTTATGGTCCACATGCTTATGGTCCACATGCTTATGGTAGACATGCTTATGGTAGACATGCTTACGGTCCACATGCTTATGGTAGACATGCTTACGGTAGACATGCTTATGGTCCACATGCTTATGGTAGACATGCTTACGGTCGACATGCTTACGGTAGACATGCTTATGGTAGACATGCTTATGGTAGACATGCTTACGGTCCACATGCTTACGGTCCACATGCTTATGGTCCACATGCTTACGGTAGACATGCTTACGGTCACATGCTTACGGTAGACATGCTTACGGTAGACATGCTTACGGTAGACATGCTTACGGTCCACATGCTTATGGTCCACATGCTTACGGTAGACATGCTTATGGTAGACATGCTTACGGTCCACATGCTTACGGTAGACATGCTTACGGTAGACATGCTTACGGTCCACATGCTTATGGTCCACATGCTTATGGTAGACATGCTTACGGTAGACATGCTTACGGTCCACATGCTTACGGTAGACATGCTTATGGTAGACATGCTTATGGTAACATGCTACGGTCCACATGCTACGGTCCACATGCTTATGGTCCACATGCTTACGGTAGACATGCTTACGGTAGACATGCTTACGGTAGACATGCTTACGGTCCACATGCTTACGGTCCACATGCTTACGGTCCACATGCTTAAGGTCCACATGCTTACGGTAGACATGCTTACGGTCCACATGCTTACGGTCCACATGCTTGCGGTAGACATGCTTATGGTCCACATGCTTACGGTAGACATGCTTATGGTAGACATGCTTATGGTCCACATGCTTGCGGTAGACATGCTTACGGTCCACATGCTTATGGTAGACATGCTTACGGTAGACATGCTTACGGTAGACATGCTTATGGTAGACATGCTTACGGTAGACATGCTTACGGTCGACATGCTTACGGTAGACATGCTACGGACATGCTACGGTAGACATGCTTACGGTAGACATGCTTACGGTAGACATGCTTATGGTAGACATGCTTACGGTAGACATGCTTATGGTCCAGCTTACGGTAGACATGCTTACGGTAGACATGCTTATGGTCCACATGCTTATGGTCCACATGCTTACGGTAGACATGCTTACGTGACATGATTACGGTAGACATGCTTACGGTAGACATGCTTACGGTCACATGCTTACGGTAGACATGCTTACGGTCCACATGCTTACGGTAGACATGCTTACGGTAGACATGCTTACGGTACATGTACGGTAGACATGCTTATGGTCCACATGCTTACGGTAGACATGCTTACGGTAGACATGCTTATGGTCCACATGCTTATGGTCCACATGCTTACGGTAGACATGCTTACGGTAGACATGCTTATGGTAATCTTGGTCACAGCTACGGTAGACATGCTTACGGTAGACATGCTTATGGTCCACATGCTTATGGTCCACATGCTTACGGTAGACATGCTTACGGTAGACATGCTTACGGTAGACATGCTTATGGTAGACATGCAGTAGACGTGCAATGGAAGATGTGTTTACATTTGAAGTGCTTACAGCAGAAGTACTTACAGTAGAAGTATTAACAGAACACATACCTACAGTAAAAGTGCCTACGTTATATGTGTTTACAATTAAAGTGCTAACAGTAAGCATTCCTAGATGCTTAGATGTACTTACAGTAGAGGTGCTTACAAAAGATGTGCTTACAGAAAACATACCTACAGAAGAATTGCCTACAGTATATGTGTTTACAGTTAAAATGCTTACAGCAGATGTACCTATTATAGAAGTGCTTACAGTAGATGTGCCTACAGTAGAATGATGTGTTAACAGTTGAAGTGCTTACAGCAGACTTGCTAACAGTAAACATACCTACAGTGGACGTGCCAAGGCACGGTAGATGTACTAACAGTAGATGTGCCTATAGTAGACTTACTTGCAGAAGCAGTAGGTGTGCTTACAGCAGACATATGAACAGTAGTAGACATACTTACGGTAGACATGCTTACCACAGACACCTGGGGATCTGTCAAGTCCAAGTTTTTCATGACTGATATATATTATCATCAACTGAATAACCATAAAACACACGAAAGTTGTTTTCACAAAAAAAAAATTCCGAGGTGTATGTAGTATGTGTAAAAGATAACAATGTTTACATGTCAAAAAGTACAACCATCGGCTGATTTTCAGGTAGTTTCTCCACATAAACACAACAACCCCTAAGTGTCAGGTGTCAATTTAAAGGGCATTCATTCCTCTAAACATCAGTTCCATTGACTTTACTCACCTCTTCACCTTTCTTGAAATATTCTTTAAAACACTGGCAAAATCAACGTCTACACACCTGTGGTCGAGAAATCTGCCAATATATACCGGACCCCAATCCATATACCGGATTTATGCGTAAATTGTAACCTGTCTACCAATATCTCTACACATTGATCTGCGTAATTATCAGTTCCTGTATTTCTTTGAAATGGCAAACAACACTGCACTGCTGTATCACCGAATTTTAAAAATTTTTAAGTTTGAGCATTTATGCAAAAATCCTACAGTACATGTGTTTTCAGTTGAAGTGCTCACAGTACAAATGCTTGCAAGAGACATACTTACAGTAGACGTACCTACAGTAGAAGAAGACATGCTTACAGTAGAACTGCTTACAGTAGATGTGCTTACAGCAATCATGCTTACAGTAGATGTACTAGCAGTAGAGGTACCTACAGTAGACATGCTTACAGCAGATGTACCTACAGAAGACGTGCTTACAGGTAAAGTGCTTACAGCAGATGTGCTTACAGTAGAGGTACGCACAGAAGATTGTACCTACAGTAGACAAGTCATGCTTACAATAGATGTGCCAACAGTACACGTGCCTAGACTAAACATACTTTCAGTAGACATGCTTACAGATCACGTACTTACAATACACGTACCTACATAAGATGTATGCACAGAAGATGTACCTTCAGCAGACATGCTTACAGTAGACATTCTTACTGTAGACGTGTTTACAGTAAATTGCTTATTGTAGACGTACCTACAGTAGATGTACTTACAGTAGAAGTGCTTACAGTAATTTGCTTATAGTAGATGTACCTACAGTAGAATTGCTTACAATTGGAGTGCTAACAGCAGATGTGCTTACAGTAGACATGCTTACAGTAGACGTGCCTACAGTAGACATGCTTACAGTAGACGTGTCTACAGTAGACTTGCTTACAATTGGAGTGCTAACAGCAGATGTGCTTACAGCAGACATACCTACAGTAGAAATGCTTACAGTAGACGTTCCTACAGTAGACATGCTTACAGCAGATGTGCTTACAGTAGACATACCTACCGAAGACGTACTTACAGTAGACATGCTTACAGTTGACGAGCTTACAGCAGACGTGCTTACAGTAGATGTGCTTACAGTAGATGTGCTTACAGTAGACTCGCCTACAGTAGATAAGTTTACAGTTTAAATGCTTACAGTAGACATGCTTACAGTAGATGTACTTAGCAGGCTAATGGCTGCTTGGGTTGAAATGGTTGCAGGCTGATATGTTTAACATGCTGATAGGCTAAACCAGTTTTGATGTATTTCTTTTAATAAAAGACAAGTTGCTTTCTATGCTAATGAAGTATTGCTTTTATTTGTTTGATTTGTTTATACTTTATACTTACTTATTTATTCTCGATTGCGAAACAAGTTCTTACAACTTATATTAATTGCTCTCGAGACTCATTCCATAATTATATACATGTACAGAAATTTTGTTTGAGCTTTGCACTGTAAGATTTCAATTCCCACAGCAGGGATGCATTACAGCCCTGTACTAATTAGTTTATAAATTAAAATTACTTTAATTATTGATGAAAGCAATTAGTACAGAAAATTATTACTTTTGTGTTTCACTATCATAATTTCAGTGAATTTGATACAACTTAAAACAAGCACAAGTCATATTGATTTGAGGACTGGCTCTTGTTGTCTTGGAGACTCTCACTGTCAGTGTAGTGGTCCAGCTCTTATTTTTGCTCATGCGTCAGAAATAAATAAACCAGGTTTAATCAGCAGTATCATATGATAATTTCCTCAAACTATTTTCAATGATTTGATTTCAATGTTGTAATTCTGGTAAAACACGACATCTTAATAAGTTAATCATATCTCTTTCTGCCAATCAGCATCTAGAATTATTATGTCATAAGTTTCATTTATTTTGAATGTATTAGTATGTGGCTTTGGTTTAAAAGTTTAGATTGTTTATAAATGAACTACTTACCACAGCTTGTTGGTTTAATTAAAGTTGTTGTTCCCATACAGGTCAGAGATCTTTATGGGCAGACCACAGGTTTGTGCAGTGCCTAAACAGTTCAGTCTGGTCTTAGACTTCATACATGGATCAATTTTCAAGTTACTTTACTTACACAAGGCTTGGCATTAAGAACCCCTTGATGACTACCTCCGACATGAAGGCCGCACTTGGAAATCACAACTTATTACTGGTACGTAACAAGTTATACAGCAATATCTACTTCTACTTTTAGCTGAATTTAAAAATTATATCCACAAATACAGAAATGTGAAATAGTTTTTCTGTATTTTAAGCTCACCTGAGCACAAAGGGCTCAAAGGTGAGCTATTGTGATCGCCTGGTGTCCGTCGTCTGTATGTTCGTCCACAATTAATCTTGTGTATGCAATAGGGGCTGCATTTTTCACTAGATCTTCATGAAACTTTGTCAGTATGACTGCCTTGATAAAATCTAGGTCAAGGTTGAATATGGGTCATCTGGGGTCAAAAACTAGGTCACAGGGTCAAATTATAGAAAAACCTTGTGTATGCAATAGAGGTTGCATTTTTCATGAAACTTGGTCCGTATAATTGTTTTAATGAAATGAAGGTCAAGTTTGAATATGGGTCAACTAGGTTCAAAAACTAGGTCATCCTGTCAAATCATAGAAAAACCTTATGTTTGCAGTAGAGGTTGCATGTTTCATTGGATTTTCATGAAACTTGGTCAGTATGACTGCCCCGATCAAATCTAGTTTGAGTTTGAACATGGGTCATCTAGGGTCAAAAACTAGGTCACAGGGTCAAATCATAGAAAAACCTTGTGTAAGCAATAGGTCACCTGGTTAAAAACCTTACGTATGCCATGCAGGTGACATTAACAACCCAATCATCATGTAAATTGCTCAAAAGGTTTGCATTGTCAAGGTCAACCAGAATATTTGTGTTTATGATATTTAGTTTAGAGTTGAGTCACATATTGTCATAAGTCCCAGGTGTGGCCATCTTGGCCCTCTTGCTTAACTCTTCATCTTCCTGTCTTCCATTTGCCTGTTCAGTTCATTTTTAGCTCGTCTGATTTTTGAAAAAAATGACTGGCTATTGTCGTCACTTGATTGTCGTTGGAGGCGTTGGTTAAGTTTTGCCTTTAGGTCACTTACATGGAAACTATCAAAGCTATCACTTTGAAACTTGTGGAGGCAGTATACGGTTTCAGGCTGTTAGTGACGAATTGGCCAGGGTTAAATTTACAAATTAGAGGTAAAATGCAGATCCAAGTGCATGGTCTTGGTTGATAATATTAATACATGCTATATATGCATTTTCATTGTCAAGTATTGAGATTTAGTGATTTGATGAAAGTTAAACCAGTGACATTGACCTTGCAGTAGTGACGTAATGGCTGCCAAGTACGAAAGCATGTCTGTCTAGAATTAGCCGGGAATGCAAGTTTCATTTTGACAGGGACCCTTGGAGATTTGAAATTTTGAAAAAAAGGTATGGAATCTTTGTAGCATGGAGCTTGTTTTCTTGATTTACAGTGTTTCAAGAGTCGGAAACAGTGTAGCAGTTGGTTCCATCAGTGTAGAAAAATGTTCAGTGGTAGTGTAAACATTAGCAAAATGTGTTATTTTGTCGTCAGATTTCGCGATATTTGAAAACACAGAATGCTGAGCTGGTGGATGAAGGTTTTGGTTTCGGACTGAAATTACTGGCATTTTTTATTGAGTCACACATGATCATGCTAAAAATGTACTACATTTGTTTCAGGTATGTGATTACAGTGTTTGGGTTGTGGTTTTGAAAGTTGCGGAGTCGAGTGTTGTGTGAAAAGCCAAGAAAACTGTAGTCTGCCTCCTGAGGAAATTGTTCATCTAATACCCTTCTTCACATTGTATCCTAAAGATGCTGAGTCTCACCTGTTTTTTTTGGTAAAAAACATGAATTTTGATGGATTTTGGAACATTTTGAGAATTGGACAGCTTCTTCAATATTCGTTAGATTGATTTCAAATTTTTTCACAGACAATAAATGGATAATGCACTTCAACATATCAAACGGGTTTTTGAGTCACACATTTGGAAGGGGAGGGGGAGGGTGGGGGATATTTTAGTATTTTTGGACTTTTTAGCTAGTCTGATTTTTTAAGTTTTGTGCTTGGGTCACTTACATGCAAACTATCAAAGCCATCACTTTCAAACTTTGATTACTATCACTATCAAATGTACAATAGTATAAATGAAGAATTTTACAAGTTACATAACCCTGTAATGTATTTGGCTGGATTATTGCCCCTTCTAAACTTAGAAAGTTTCACACACACAATATTTTTAGCAGTCAACATAATGCAACCAAACTTAGTGTATAAGAAATATTTATGAATATCTTTAATTGGATTGTATTTTAGGGCTCCTAGGATCAAGGTCACTGTTACTAAAAATAGGAAAACTGTATTATATTCAATATCTTTAGTTACAGTTGACATAATGTAACCAACTTTTGTTTGTAGTAAGTATTTCAGAAGATAGGGCTGGGTTTTGGGGCTCCTGGGGGTCATTGTCAAGGTCACTAACTAAAAATAGAAAAAACAGTAATATGTTCAATATCTTTAGTTACAATTGGCATAATGTAACTTTAAATTATTAAATGTGTAATATATATGAATAAAGACTTTTTAGTTAAATTGGATTGTGTTTGGGGCTCATAGGGTTAAAATCCAGGGTTTTTTCTAAAAATAGAAAAATGGGGAAAAAAACAACATCTTTAATTGCAGTTGAATTATTGTGACCAAACTTAGGCCAGAGTTTTTTATACCCCCAAAACGAAGTTTAGGGGGGTATATAGGAGTCACCCGGTGGTTGGTCGGTCGGTTGGTCGGTCGGTCGGTCGGTCGGTCGGTCGGTCGGTCGGTCGGTCTGTTGCATTTTCCTTGTCCGGAGCATAACTTGAAAACTACTAGTTGGAATTCAATACAACTTCATACAATGGTCAAGCACATTGAGAGGAAGTGCAGTGCACAAGAACTATAACTCCATCTTGACTAATTACAGAGTTATTGCCCTTTGTTACTTTTCCTTGTCCGGAGCATAACTTGAAAACTACTGGTTGGAATTCAATACAACTTCATACAATGGTCAAGCACATTGAGAGGAAGTGCAGTGCACAAGAACTATAACTCCATCTTGACTAATTACAGAGTAATTGCCCTTTGTTACTTTTCCTTGTCCGGAGCATAACTTGAAAACTACTGGTTGGAATTCAATACAACTTCATACAATGGTCAAGCACATTGAGAGGAAGTGCAGTGCACAAGAACCATAACTCCATCTTGACTAATAACAGAGTTATTGCCCTTTGTTACTTTTCCTTGTCCGGAGCATAACTTGAAATCTACTAGTTGGAATTCAATACAACTTCATACAATGATCAAGCACACTCAGAGGAAGTGCAGTGTACAAGAACTATAACTCTATCTTGAGTATTTACTGAGTTACTGCCCTTTGTTAGTTTTCCTTGTCCGAAGCATAACTTGAAAACTACTGGTTGGAATTCAATACAACTTCATACAATGGTCAAGCACATTGAGAGGAAGTGCAGTGCACAAGAACTATAACTCCATCTTGACTAATTACAGAGTTATTGCCCTTTGTTACTTTTCCTTGTCCGTAGCATAACTTGAAAACTACTAGTTGAAATTCAATACAACTTCATACAATGATCAAGCACACTCAGAGGAAGTGCAGTGTACAAGAACTATAACTCTATCTTGAGTATTTACTGAGTTATTGCCCTTTGTTACTTTTCCTTGTCCGAAGCATAACTTGAAAACTACTAGTTGGAATTCAGACCAACCTCATACAATGGTCAAGTATATTTAGAGGAAGTGCAGTGCACAGGAACCATAACTCCATCTTGACTCATTACAGAGTAATTATCCTTTGTTACTTTTCCTTGTCCGGAACATAACTTGAAAACTACAAGTTGGAATTCAATACAACTTCATACAATGGTCAAGCACAATGAGAGGAATTGCTAAGAACAATATCTCTTTTTAGTTTGTTTGCAAGGTATTATGTTACTACGAACTTCTTCAGTTTATAAAGCAATCCTTTTGGGGGTATTAATCACATTTAGTGATAGCTCTAGTTTATTTTTCGTTTTACGGGAGCGCCGTTCCTAAATATTGCAAAACCCAAATAAGAAAAAGATTCGAATTCTTAACTTTATTTTTATTTTTTCCGCCGCCCGTTGCTTCTATCTCCGAAAGAAAATAAAATTTAGTGTTATTTAACCTAACGCTAATTTCACAACAGCGTTTCTCCGAGTATTTTGGAGTGACTTCGCGTGAAGTATTTATTAATTAAAATATTGGTAAAACACACCTGTAAAAGCAACCTGTTGATTTTAGATCCATTGAATCACAAAGATCGAATCAGACATCACCGTCGACGTTTTTCGTTGAGAATCGCCGCTACTGTATACCAGGAATACTCTATAACCGTGTATACTATCACAGTGTTATGTTGTTTTTTTATTGTTTCAAAAAGTATTGAGTTTTTTCTTTGTCAGAACCTAAAATATTTATCACCTTTATGTTGATTTAAAATATTTATTTCCGTTAAAAATCCGCTGTCCCTTAGCATTGTCACTCGCGATAGGTGTGAAGAATATGGCCTGTCGTACTAATCCTGTCAATTATGAAATTGTTGGCAAATCCAAGCTGTGTGACACCGCTGACTGAGTTGTGAATGCAAAAAGTATTTATCCAATTGTTCTGTATTTAAATCAAAACGTTCTGTTTTAAAGAAAATCGTGGCGTTCCAGCCTGGCGCTTTTTTGTCATTAATTGTTTCATCAACTGTCAAAGCCAACGCTTTTCCAGTAACAATTTTCTGCTATTTATTTTAATGAATAACTTTTGCCGAAATATTTATTTTTACTGCAACCTCTTTTATTCATAAAGATAAAGCCGCAGGTGTCACGAGATCAAAGCACAAACGCCGACGCACATTGTACATGTGAGTTTGTTTGATCTTAGTGAAGCACGTGGCATCAAACAGATCGAGATATTTGACAGTTTGAGACATGAAAAAGTAATTCTTGACAATAGTCTGATAATTTTGGATTATAGAAATAATAGTTTGGAATGATAATGTTATGAGTAAGTTTTATTTTTGTTGATAAAATATATTGAACACGCTATACAAATGTACGTCGGTCGGCAAATATTTTTGAATGTTACATGCATACAACTCAAAAACATTTCCACGAAGTGACGCGATATGTCTCCGTACGCGAAGTCACTTCATGCACTCCCAAGCTCACTCGAAGTCACGTTATTTGTCTCCGAGTTACTCCCGCGAAGTGTGGAGTTCGCGTTTTTTGCATAATCCTCCAGGCCTGTACTGTACGTCTGTAACAACTTGCGTCTGAAAAAAACCCCTGACCTACCTACCCTATTTCTTTGACCAATGTTACCTGAACCACACATATTTTTTTTTTAGCCTTTACACTTTTTGATCGAAAATAATATGTCTAAAGTAACCAAGAGAAAAACAAGAGCTGTCCCTCACAAGTGACGAATGCCCCCGAAAGAGGTGTCTCATAGTCTTTGTCATCTCCATGTGCTCAATAATTGTGGTATGTAATTTTAAAATCCATGCGACACATCGGCTTGATGTGCTAGACATTTGTGCCAAGTTATTTTAAGATCTTTCAATGCGTCTGGACACGAATTTATAAGTGGGGACGCACAGACGGACGGACAGACAGACGGACGGTGCGATTTTTATATGCCACCCTTTGGGGGCATAAAATCTTTAGACCTAACCGGGAATTGAAACCCAGTATCTTTGGCATGAAAGGTGCACACACAGTCATGTCTCTAAAGAGGTATCCCAACAGCGAGGCTGTTTGAAGTGGCCTATATCACTACACTCTTCCCCTCTTTATGTTATGGCGCCGGACATCAACTGTGCAGCCTTGCAGTTTCTAGCCCATTATTGCTCCCCTGGTGGCCTATTCCCAGTCACCGAGTTATCAGAACTTATCCTCGTCGCCATTGAAGTAACCGAGAGGAGAACAACCTTTAGGCCAAACCGAGAATTGAACCCAGTACCTTTGGCATGACAAGCTCACACTCAACCATGTCACTAATAATCATCTTGTGAAAATGACAGCTTGTTTTGCCTTTATAATACAGAACTATTATACAACAGGCAGTATGGAGTACAAAACAAGTGTGCACAACTTCAAAACATACATTCTATAAAGGTTTCCAAAAAAAAAGAAAAAAATATGGAAAATCCATCTTATTTTTATTCTTTTTTCTCGACGCTCATTTTTCGACATCTTTTTCTTATTTTTATTCCCTCCTCCTGGCGCTTATTTTTGAAAAAATTCCCGTAAAACGAAAAATAAAAAAACTCTGGCCGTAGTGTCTAGTTATTATTATGAAAACCTTTTGTAGTATTGTGTTCTAGGGCCAAGGTCAAGGACACAGTTACTTGAAAATGGTGATAAATAAACTTGGAAGGATGAAATCAGACGAGTGTCAGGCATCCGCAGGCACTGCTCTTGTTGTAAATCTTTGAACTTTGCATGATGTGTTTTGTTGACCATGAATTAAATCTGTTATACCTTGCCTAACAGTCAGTAAACTATGTTAATACCCATGCCAAACCTTCTTGCCTGCCTCTCCTGAAACATATTAATTTCTGCATGCTTTTCAATCTATTTTTATCAGATAATTTGTGCTGATTAAAATGACATGACAATAATAAGTCTAATTTTAAGGCAGAAATACTTGGAATCAATAGAGATATTGCAAATTACACCAATTTGTAACAATGACAGAATAGTGGTAATAAATCATATGTGTTTGATTTATGAAAATTAGGTGTGCAATGAAGTATAAGAAGGAAAAGCCAGGCACAGCCAGGGCCACAGAAAATACAAACAGAAGAGCTATCATGAGAAACAATCTTATCATGATGTGAAGATGGGTTGAACCTTGAGCTTACCACATTGGAATGGTCAGTATTAACTTTTTACTTTTGAAATTGGGGAGCATGCTTACCAAACATTTCCTTGATGTTGACGTCAAACTATCTATATGTTATATACATTTACTGAAGATTCCAAGCGTCAAGTTCTTCTTGAGAATTAGAAACCATCTTACAGTAACTTTCTATATTTATTTTCTAGGAGTTTCTATTTTTTTTACGTCATATTGATAATTCAAGCTAGGTTGTGATTTTTATTAGTTCCAACATACTGCCACATTGTATCTATATATAATTATATCAACAGCAGACGGGCTTTGTCCAGACATAATGTCTGTCACATAAGTGTCACCTCACCTATACTCCTTAAACTTTGTACTTGTAGGAAAATTTCTCACTGCTGTAAACAATTCTGATTTTACATAGGCTTATATAGGAAAATTTTTAAAACTTTTCTTTGAAACCACAAGGCCTAGAGCTTAGATATATAGAATATAGCATTACTTAATGGAATTCTACAAAGATTGTTCAAATCATGGCCCCATGGGTAAAATTTACCCTTTCTGCTATTGTTGACCTTGTATTATAGCTAATGGTAGCAAGTTGAGCAGTACAGGGCCATCTTGGCCCTCTTGTTTAGCAGTCTTCACCAAATTGGATGGAACCATCTAGAGTCACCTGGGGTTAAATACAAGGTCACATGGTCAAGTTAAAGAAAAACCTTTTTAGCACATTAATTTCATAAACCAATCGTCATGAAAATTGGTCAGAATGACTATTTGTCTTAATTGTTTCTAGGTCAAGTTCAAATCTGTGTCAGCTGGGATCAAACACTAGGTGTTATGTCAAATCAAAGAAAAACCTTATTAATGCTTTAGATGCACATCATGAATTTTGGTCAGAATATATGTCTTAATGATTTCTAGGTCAAATTTGAAACTGGGTCACTTGGGGTCAAAAACTAGGTCAATAGAAGAAATGAAATTAAACCTTGTTAACCTTATTAAGGCCACATTTGATACTGAATTGTCATGATATTTTTTCAAAGTGCTCTAATGCAAGAGTGAATGTTGGTAACCTGGGAGTAAACCCTTGGTCACCATGTCTAATCCAAGAAATATCTTGGAACAAACCTATGAACAAGCAGTTTGCTTTCTGTTCCATCAACTCACATTTTGCATTGTATGTTAGGTTCTAATTACATGTACAGCAAACCTCCCTTATAAATAACTTGGATATAAGGAACACTCGGTTATAAGGAACAGTTTTCAATTCCCCGATCTAAATCCTTCTTTATTCAATGTAAAAATCCTTGGTTATAGGGAACTCGGTTATGAAGAAAACACGCTGTTATAAGGAACAAATTTTCCCGTCCCAAAGTACAAAATTCAGTAGAAAACACCTCGGTTATAGCGAACAGACATATAGAATAAAAATTATTAAAAATTGGAATGCTGATGACGTCAGAGTAACGTCGGCACTTTCATGCTCATTCATGTTAGCCTACATGAATAAATTATTTCATTTCTATGATCTTTAGTTTGTTAATTCACAGATATGATAAAAAGAAAAAATATATAATACTATCATTAAAGTTTAACAAAGACTAGATTTAGACGATAGAAGATTTAATATTTACTCAAAAGGGTTATATTTGTACATAAAGTATTTTATGTTAAGAATAGTGAACGAACATCAGTCACGGCCTTGGTCATGGTTACTAAACCTTGGGATCTAAATATGGCCAAATAAAGTTATTGTTAAGTACTGCAAAGTTTTTCTATCAAAGATAAAGCCGCATGTGTCATGAGATCAAAGAACGCCGCCGTGATTCCCGGTTTGTTTGATCTTAGTGAGCACTTGGCATTAAAAATAGACAGTTTGAGACATTGACAATAGATTGATGTTTTGGATTATTAAATCATTAGTTTGGAATAGATAAAGTAAGTTTTTAGATTGATTGTGTTGCCGGGATTGTTTTATTTGATCCTACAATATGTTAGTTTGTTGATAGCGGCATCGAAATTAAAACGATTTGGGCGTCTGGAAGTTTCGAAAAACATCAAATTACAATTATTTTTCTATTTTTTATTGATAATTAAAAGTTAATCAGTAAAAAACTCAACAAATATTCAAGTCTTGACCCGAATGTGGACACCACGAAACACCGTGTCAAATCACTGCGATTCGCGCGACAGGACACTAATTAGGGTGATGGGTGACTCAGGGGGGCATTTGCATGACCAAATTCGCTATCACGATGGCAATATTGTTCCATGTACATGTACATGACAAGGTGTGCAAAATAATAAAAAAATGAACATAATTATATTTCATATTAATATTTATTCCTTTTCACATCATGCTGTCGAGCTGGGAAAGGAAAGGACCTGTACTAGACTTGCAACTTTCTCACTAAAAATTCATGTTCGTCCCGGAGTTCAGTAAAACATTGTTCGCTATACAAATTGTTATACAAACCTCGGTTACAAGGAAGTAGTTCGCTATACGGATACAAGGAACCTCGGTTATAAGGAACAATTTTCTGAGGTCCCAAGCTGTTCCTTATAAGCGAGGTTTACTGTATATACTTTTTTGTTAAAATTTGGCAAATAAATATGTTTAAACTGAGAAAAATCTTGTTATTACTCTAGTAGTAGTCACATGTTATAGCTAATCATCATGTAAATGTTTAGAATGTTTGTCTTGTCAATGTCAAAGATAAAATGTTTATGCTTATGATAATAGTTTAAGGTTGAATTTCAGTCACATTGGGTCATAGGTGAGCAGTATAGGGCATTCTTGGCCCTCTTGTTTTATGGGGATGGTAGTTGAATAAGCTCTAGATTTCAAGACATTACAGTTGTATTCATAACTTTTGTTACACAGAAGGAGTGAAATAAGAAAGAGGTTGAAGTCATGATAAAGGGCTGAAATCATTATTATAAGGATATGATAAAATATTTGATTTCATGAGTGAGTAAGCTAAGGTTTACTAGGTACTTGAAATTATAGCTAACTAGGAGGGATGGGGGTATGTCAGGGAAAGGTTCGGGCATTTGAGGGGAGGGGGGGTGGCACGTGTGAGGGAGAGGTGGGTGGCTAAAGTCATAATAATTCAGCACCTGAGGTATGTCTAGATCTTGTTCATATAAAATCTCATAACCATTTCAAGTGTAGACTCAACAACAGTGGGTTATTTACAGCCTTGTCAGCAGTTTGGTGAAGTGTTTCATGTGAAAACCTCTATTCTAACAAGTGGTGTAGATTCTACTACAAGTTCTGCTAGTGTATTCCTTAGAGCATCCAATTCAAAACAAATTGTAAAATGAATCATAATGGTTATTATAAGATGTTTAAATAAACAGGGCACTTCATCAGATAAATTCCAGAACTCTTCTGCAGTAAACCTCCCACTTGATAGAGTGTGTTTGCTAAAGCAAATATTTATATTGTTACATAGGTTTGTTTTGCTGGTATATTTTGGGAATTACAAAGCATTTTTATGTAGAATTTGGACTATAAATATTAGCAAGATGATATATTATGGACATTTTGAAGAAATGAACAGGTGAGAATGGCTTGTAAACTTGTAGGTATTGAATGAAAACTTTCTACTGGGGGTATGAATGTAAATAATGCAGTGAGTGAGCATGAGAAGAGCTGATACAGTCCTAAAATTATGATGTAACATTTTTTAGCAAGTTAATCTTTTCTTTATTGCATTCCTATATAAGTACTACAAGATACTATTATACCCTTTAGAAATGAAAATTTCAAGTGTAATTTTATAGTACAAGTGTTTATAAAATTGCTCACAAAATACTTAGTTTCTGGTTGTTATTGCCTCCCTTTTTCAGAACTCGCTTGTAGTATTGGTTGAAGATAGTATGAAGTGAAGACATTGGTTTTCTATATGTTGTGTACATGCTGGTACATTACTGGGATCATTTTTTATGAAGAGTCAACTTGAAACTGCCTATACAAGTATGAGGATAAATTTGCATTCAGTCTTGTCTCTTGTCCGATCCATAATGAGAGGCAGAAAACAGCTGTGTTGTCAGCAAAAATGTCCCCCAAAAAGTGCCTATTATTTCCTGACAACACATTTATAAAGAATTTCTTTAACTATATAAAAGATAAAAGGTGGGATTGGGTGGGGAATAGAAGGATAAGTTTACATTTTCTTACAGAGGATTGGGTGGAGAATGGAGGGGTAAGTTAGTAGTTTCTTATGATTGGATTGGGAATGGTGGGGTAAGTTAGCGGGTTTCTTACAGAGGATTGGGTGGGGAATGGAGGGATAAGTTAGCAGTTTCTTGAAGAGGATTAGAAGGGGAATGGAGAGGTAAGTTAGTAGTTTCTTATAGAGGATTGGGGCTGGTGTTGGTCCTTTCAAGGAAAGGGTAATAAGTAGTAACTAGGCGTAAATAGTCATGTACTTACAAACTGGGAGTAAAAAAAAGCTTAAGCAAAAATGTGCGTTTATTACATGTCTAAAAACAGTTCATTTAATGTGTTTAATGTCAGTTGGATTTTTTTCTTTGATAATAGGAATAGCAAATGACAGCTTTGTATTTTTGCAAGGAGTGCCAGGATAGACTTCACCCTTAATTCCACAGTAATAAGATAAAAATGGGTGGTGTTCACATAGAAATTGTCCATATCAAGTTTAACAATGCTTGCATGTAGTTAACATTTATTGCATCAATGATAATAGTTCTATATAAAAAGTAGTGCATGGTTAAACACAATTATATTCCAATTTCTTGAATTACAGATATGAATGCCATTATGCATTTTGCATATATTATACGGTAACTATTGCAATGAACCCTCATTTCAAGATTTGGCTAACACTAAGAGATGTTGTTGTGTACTTTTTTCTTTGTGTGCTATCTCTCAGATTTTTGTGATAAAATAAAGTTTTTTGAACTTGTGAACACACTTGTCGGTTCTATGCACCAACGATGCCATGCAGTACTCGATACTCAAGGTGGCCATACCTGGTTTTAATGTGTGATTTTGGTCTACGACCCCTACCACATTTAACCAACCATTTCATCAGTTTTCCATGAACATAGAGTGATAAAATATTACACACAAATTCACATTGATATATTCTTGGAATACATATAAAAATGATTTAACTTCCTTTTCATATTTACATACATCTGCACTTAAAACAGGGGAAGTTACATATTTTGTTCAGTATAGTTAAGCAGTGCCGCCAAACCAAACTGACCAACATTTTTAACAGATTTTCACAATTTGCTATGTTGATTTTCACGAGTGTTGTGGATTTTAGCATGAACTATTACATGTTATGTTTTAATTAATATAATTATCCTTTTGGAGAAATTAAAATTTTTCACCGCAGACTGTGAACGAGCAGCTTTAATGTCTGTTTCAGCAATATTTCAGTTATTAACATGTATGCATTTTAAAATAAAACGTAATATTGTTGATATTTTAGTATTGTTTTATATTTTGAAGTTCCATGATCACTTTGAATGTAGAATCAATTGTAGCTCTTATATTACCAAGAAAGATGTCTTACCCAGGAAATGGACCATCATTTGTATATGAAACATTTTTTAAACTGTTGCTATTTAAAATGAAAGTACATGTTATAGATATAAATGCGAAGTTTGAGATCAGACAGCACTACTACATGAAAAGTTAAAAAATGCCCTATCATTGTCTGAACGCAATCTTATACATTTGTAACATATTCCTACGGATTAGGAATAGGCGGGAGTAGTAGGCCAAGCACTCCCGACAGATAGGTTTGTCCTGTAACATTTAAGAAACTCGGCCGATTTTGTCTAGTCTGATTACAATCGTGACTATGTCCTGACAGATGCTGCTGTAAAGGATCAAAATTGTATCAATGTCCTGTGTTGTCTGGACAGTGTCCTGTTAAATGGGCATGATCTGGAAAAAGTTCCATCTTGCAGATCTAGTCACTGTTGGATCGTATTCGGGAGAATGGGAACACTGTTGGGACAGATTCAGTTGTTTTTTTCCATGCAAAAGCTACAAATCGGATCAGAATCCGATTGAGAATGGGATAATCGGGACAAATTTGGCTGGAAATGGCAGAATCAGGACGCTTCCTGCACAATATCTGATGGTTGTCGTGATGAAATAAATGTTTTTACAAATTTTAATAAAAAAATTGAATTTCCAGCCACAAATCACAGGATCTTGATAAGACTTTTGACAAATTTTGATAGGGAATGGCTCTATCAAGGAAGGCAGTAAAAATCCTGAACGTGTGACTGAGGCTTTAAAGGGGCATTATCTACATCCAGCAGATTAAATTTTCCAAACATAATATTGTGTTCAATGAACGTAAAATTACAATTAAACATAATTTTAAGGAGCAACATAATATTGTATTGAAAAATGCATCATTTTAGCACAAAAAAATCAACATAGTGATCTTATATAATGATTCGCTATCCACCCATTAATTGTACAACAACAACTTCCCACAAATTTGATTTGACATCAGTTTTAGGGAGTGTCTCTGTAAAGTAATGAAAACACAGTTCTATCATTATTCTATCCATAAATTAATTATGTCTCCCCCACCTCGGGGGGAGACATATTGTTTTTGCCCTGTCCGTCAGTCCGTCCGTCCGTCAGTCCGTCAGTCCGTCCGTCCATTCTTCGTTTCCGGACGATAACTAGAGTTCCTTTTGACCTACAGCTCTCAAACTTCATAGGATGAATGGCTTATTGAGCAGATGATCCCTATTGTTTTTGGGGTCAGTAGTTCAAAGGTCAAGGTCACAGTGACCGTTGGTCAATTTCCGTTTCCGGATGATAACTAGAGTTCCTTTTGACCTACAGCCCTCAAACTTCATAGGATGATTGGTCTTATAGAGCTATGATCCCTATTGTTTTTGGGGTCAGTAGGTCAAAGGTCAAGGTCACACTGACCGTTGGTCAATTTCTCGTTTCCGGATGATAACTAGAGTTCCTTTAGACCTACAGACCTCAAACTTCATAGGATGATTGGTCTTATAGAGCAGATGATCCCTATTGTTTTTGGGGTCAGTAGGTCAAAGGTCAAGGTCACAGTGACCGTTGGTCAATTTCTCATTTCCGGATGATAACTAGAGTTCCTTTTGACCTACAACCCTCAAACTGGGGAGTCCGTCAGTCCGTCCGTCCATTCTTCGTTTCCGGACGTAACTAGAGTTCCTTTTGACCTACAGCTCTCAAACTTCATAGGATGAATGGTCTTATTGAGCAGATGATCCCTATTGTTTTTGGGGTCAGTAGTTCAAAGGTCAAAGGTCACAGTGACCGTTGGTCAATTTCTGTTTCCGGATGATAACTAGAGTTCCTTTTGACCTACAGCCCTCAAACTTCATAGGATGATTGGTCTTATAGAGCGAGATCCCTATTGTTTTTGGGGTCAGTAGGTCAAAGGTCAAGGTCATACTGACCGTTTGTCAATTTCTCGTTTCCGGATGATAACTAGAGTTCCTTTAGACCTACAGACCTCAAACTTCATAGGATGATTGGTCTTATTGAGCAGATGATCCCTATTGTTTTTGGGGTCAGTAGTTCAAAGGTCAAGGTCACAGTGACCGTTGGTCAATTTCTCGTTATAATTTGGGGTCACTAACTCAAAGGTCAAGGTCATAAGGGGGGAGACAAGTTTTTTTGTGAAAAACAATCTCTAGTTATTCTATGTATGAATATTTAAAGTGCTAATGGAACTTTAATCATAATGAATTTCCATTGAAAAATAATAGATTGGCTACTCTAATTAAGAAACATTCAAAAGAGTTCTTTGATGTAAATGTTACAGCTTTGAAATTATTTTTGTGGTTTCAAAATTAACAAGGAAAATGTCAATTTCCAACCACAGACTATTTGCTTCTCAGCAAAAGGACAAACATTTTTAAGTCATTAGGCTGACTGGTAGTTTAAACAGCTAGAATATAGAATGTGGGTTGATTCTGATTTTATTTTATGAATGGTATTTGTTTCTTTCAGGAAGTAAAAAGCTGGGGAGAGCATCTGCAAAACTAATTACAAATGGACAATTTGTTCTGAACTTTGGCACCATAGCTTTTAATCTGTCAGTAGAATAGACAGGTACTAAATTGAATTGTCTCCAGAGTCCCTTCTCATTTCAGAGAGACCATTTCCTGAATAGATCAGTTAACAATCAACCTCTCTGTGACTGTATTAACTACCACCAAGAGGTAAGGATCTGGGTTATTTATTGGTTTACTGGATTCATGTGTCAGGCCCTTGCCACCACTCAAATATAGTCTGTCACTGCACTTACTAGTGTCTCCTGTGTATGTCATTGATACTGCCTGACCCTGCCCCATGGCCGCCTTTTCTCAATTGATATAACCTGCCCCTAACCTCGATTCTTTCCTCCACATATACAGCCTGCTCCCTACTTCACCACATCCTTCCCTTTTTTGATACAACATGCCCCTTACACTTGTTTCTCACTTCCCTCTGTTGTTATAATCAGCTCTCTCCGTCACTTCTTCCTTTCCTCCATTGATATTACCTGCTGCGTCCCTCACCCTCCCTTTCCTCTGTAAATATAACTTGCTCCTCCCCTCATCCCTTCCTTTTCTCTGTTGAAATAAGCTGCTCCCTCCCTTGTCCCTTCCTTTTCTCTGTTGAAATAAGCTGCTCCCTCCCTCATCCCTTCCTTTTATCTGTTGATTAAACCTGCTCCTCCCCTTATCCCCTCCTTTTCTCTGTTGATATAACCTGCTCAATTATTCTGTTTATTAAAATCTGCTCTGACCCTCATCCCTTCCTTTTCTCTGTTGAAATAAGCTGCTCCCTCCCTTGTCCCTTCCTTTTCTCTGTTGAAATAAGCTGCTCCCTCCCTCATCCCTTCCTTTTATCTGTTGATAAAACCTGCTTCATCCCTCATCCCTTTACTCTGTTGATAAAACCTGCTCACTTTTTCTGTTGATAAAACCTGCTCTGTCCCTTATCCCTTCCTTTTCTCTGTTGATAAAACTTGCTCTGTCCCTCATCCCTTCCTTGTCTCAGTTAATAAAACTTGGTCTGTCCCTCATCCCTCCCTTTTCTCTGTTGATAAACCTGCTCCATCCCTCATCCCTTCCTTTTACTTGTTGATATAACCTGCTCCCTCTCTCATCCCTTCCTTTTTTCTGTTGATATAACCTGCTCCCTTTTTCATCCTTTCCTTTTCTCTATTGATGAAACTTGCTCCCAAACCTTTTCTCCATTGATACAATCAGCTCTGTCACTAATTTCTCCCTTTTTTACGTTTAATATAACCTGTTCCCACCCTCATCTCTCTCTTTCAAGCTATGGAAGAGAAATATTTCTCCATCATTTAAGGTGTACACTCACAGCCTGCTCTTTCATGCAATAATTAAATAAGTTTTTATCAAAGTGTTATACTTCTGTAATTTCTTAGTTAATACATGTAAACATTATTTTGTAAACTGAGGAGAATATGTGGCCAAATATAATTTATGATGCTGTAAAGCAACACCACCACAAGTCTGTGAATATTATTATTTCAATTCCTGAAGGTATTGTTTGTTGTTTGCAAATGTATGACTCACAAGATTTTGTATCTTCACTAAAAGATTTCCTATTTTTCTGCTATTTTAGAGAGTATCCTACTGTCAGACAACATCAAAATATGCACTTTTGTGTGACCGATGGAAATGAGGTCTCATCATTTCTTGTATGAATAATTTACCGGTGCCTTTAGGTGTTACCGTCGGCTGTGCAGGCACTTTGCAGCCAGTGTAGTCAGAAAGATTTCACCAAGTACCCATTTAAACAATTTATCGTAAGAAATCTACTGTCCATGTTGAAAGACAAATAATTTGGAAGCTGTTTGGGCTCATTGAGTAGCTATAAAGGGTTACAAAGACATATGGTCACCCTGTTTTGTTGTTATACAGCAAAGATTTTTTCTTTCATATCCATGAAATTTTAAGGAATTAAAGCACTTCAGTGAAACTCAATAGAAGTGAGCATTACAATGTCTATTTGTGCATATATGAATTGTCAGACAGTCTTGTTCTGGTCAAGGTCACAATTACTAAAAATAGAGTTTCTCTGTCTATGCGAATCTATTCCTCACAAGATAAGAGAATTTCAATGAAACTTAGAAAAAAATGATCAGCTCTATGCACACATTCTAGCAGGCCCTTTGTACGTCTCGGACCCTAAACAGGTAAAAAGGGGTTACATTTTCTTTAAGCTGAAAATATGTTTATTAACTAGCATGACCTACTAATCAAAATGTATGCTATAATTTACTGTTGAAACACTCCTTAAGCTGCTGGAAATCAATTTGGCTACAAATTGAATTGACAGATTATCAGAATCAGTGATCTTTACATGCATTTGAACTTAGCCTGGTATCAAAGCTCAAATCCAATTCATAAATGTGATTTATTTCTGCTAATAATTGTCAGAGGTAAAAAAATCTTTGTTTCAAAGCAAAGTTCGCTGACCTTACACTGCAGGTGAACCTGAACTTCCAGATAAGAAAATTTCATTATGAATTGATTGATAGCTCAAGTACAGAAAATGCAGAAAATATGCTGTTCATTTAGTGTGGTATTTGTGCCACATTGTTAAACACAAAAAAGTAAAATTACTAAATTAGAAAGATTTAAAACAAGAACAACTCAAAGTAGTTCTGACAAGTTCATGGAGAACTGGTGTTGGAAATGTTTTACAGCTTTAGCACTCAGTTCTACATTGATTTACCTTCTGCTGAGATTGATGGGGCTGTTCTTACCATTTGTATATATGAGCTGGAAAATATCAGTCTTTCTGTGGGGTAAACATTTGATGATAATCTTATAAAAGAAGACATCATTGTACTATAAGAATTCTAGCAAAGTTTAACTGGCACAAGAATTTACATAGTTTTCATCAGCAACATATGGTCTGACTACACTAAATCTTTTTCCATAGACTTTCTGTAAAACATTTAAGCATGGTCTGTATACCCAAAATTGGTTTAGTTATTTCACCCCTATGAATCTGTAGAACCACCTTAGTTACACCCAAAAATGGCCTTTTTGGCTCACCTGGCACAAAGTGGCAGAGTGAGCTGTTAGGATCACTCACCGTCCGTCGTCCGTTGTCCGTCGTCGTCGATCCATCCACCATTTCCTACAAACGACATCTCCTCTAAAACCACTGGGCCAATGTTGATGAGACTTTGATGGATGTTCCTTTCCATGCAGAACTTTGGTTGCTATGGCGACAAATAGGAAAAACTTAAAAAATCTTCTTCTCTGAAGCCTAGAACTTTTAGCATGTAGCATTGTCTAGTGGACCTCTACCAAGATTGTTCAAATTATGACCCTCGGGTCAGAATTGACCCCGCCAGGGGTTCACTTGGTTTTACATTGGCTTATATAGGACAAACTTAAAAAAACTTCTTCTCTGAAACTACAAGGCCTAGAGATTAGATATTTAGCATGTGGCATGAGCTAGTGGACCTCTACCAAGATTGCTCGAATTATGACCCCCCGGGTCAAAATTGACTTAGTATTGTGTTGTGGACCTCTGCAAATTATTTCAGAATCATGACCCCTTGTATTATAGCCAAAATAGTCAGGTGAGCGATATAGGGCCACCATGGCCCTCTTGTTGTACAGGTGTGATAAAATCTGAAACTAGCAGGCTTTTAGGGTTAAGCTCAAGTTAAGTGCCTTAGAGATCAACCCTGTCAGAAAAACGGCTGAAGTGTATTGCTTGGAGTTATAATGAAATATATTTATCATCTAGCCTGGTGGCCAGGCTACTCATGAAGCTGTAGGATCATTTAGAGGACTGTTTTGGCCAATCATTGTTGACAAAACACTCTGTCAAGACAAAAACCTTTTGTGAAGATAAACAAGACGAATTTTGATGCAAAGCATCAAAGACGCCGCGCATGTTTTAGAAGCATGACTTGGACAGGTTTCTCTATAAAATCAGCGAACCCTTTTTACTACATAAAATGATCATTACCTCTGTGTACTTTTTGTTTATGAAACTGATTCATAAAAATAAACTTTTTATTAGTAACTAGCATAATGCTAAATCCTTGTGTAACTTCCATACTGTTAAATACCTCTGTTTTCACAACATTAATTATTTTCGGATGCTAATTTTACACTGGCTATTTTTAGATAGACAAAACTATTTATAACCATGGCTCCTCTCACAATTTCACTGACTACAGGTCGGTTTATAGGAAGCAGAGGCAAAAAAACCTGTGCAAGTATAATTTACACCGGGTCCAAATATTGTGAAAAATAACTATTTAAATTGTAAAACAGATATACCAGCCCCTCCCTCCCTGTAGCTGGTAATGTGGATTATTCTTTCTTTCTATTCCTGAAGCGTATACACTCTAACAATATGGCGGAAAGAGATGAAATCCACATGATTAATTATGCTGTGACGTATACATTTTACAGAACTTCCATTGGCTGAGTATTGTTTTTATTTACAAATGATGGAATGGAATTCCGTTAGGGCCCTACGTATTGCATAGTTTGGTGAACGGGTTTTCTTTACAGTTTCAATATTATAGTCTAATATGTAGTAATTAAAATGGGTTTTCATTGATTTTTCGCGTTGGCGCCATGTATTCTATTATTTGAGTGGTTTAAGATAGCAAAACATCTTCCGAATCTTTTTTTCTGAGCTTTGATGAATCGGGTCGTAAGGTCCGTAAACAAAGCTATAAAAAACCCGTAGTCTGCGAGTTTGTGGAAAAGTTATTAAATACTCATTAAATGTGTCCAAAGTTTTGTAATAAGGGAAGAAGACGTAAATATTTTGTACTTTATTATTTTTTTAATGACTTAATACAATTTAATGATTCATAAAAGTCATTTTTCATACATATAGAACATAGTTTAGATTTACAATAATAATGTTGGCTGCTCCCTATTTGATTATGCAACCCCATGGTCCAAAATTGAAACCTATTCAATATTGACGCCGCGATCCCTCGCGGCGTCAATGATCTTGCATGGCTGTTTTGGCCATTAAAATTTATCAGCTTTCTGTTAAGTTGTGAGTTTGTTTCAGTTTAAGGACTGACCTAAAAAATTTTCAGGCCAACCAGTTTTGATAATAAACTTCTCATAGAAGTGATAGGTGCATTTTAAGTATTATTCTGGCCTATGGCTTTTGACAAAATCTTCTTATAATTTATAAGGTTGATATTAAAGGCAAGTAATTTGTTTTTCAAAATATCTTGTTAGGAAGATAGTTCTTGTGAAGGGGTGTTCAGGCCTTATGTTATTTAAGAAAACATACTGTATAACTAGTAAAATCTTTTGTGTACATGAGCCTTAATTGGTCTTGGTATCTATCAATGAAAACATTTATTTTCATCTTTGATAAGTAACACAATTTGATTTTCTAAAGATTTCAATTTTGCATTTTTAGCTCGACTATTCGAAGAATCAGGAGAGCTATCCTAGTCACCCGAGTGTCTGCGTCGGCGTCCGCGTCCGCGTAACCACTTATGTTAAAGTTTGAGTACCACCTCAAATATTTTCAAAATCCATTGACATATGGCTTTGAAACTTTGTACACTTGTTCACCATCATGCCCCCAACCTGTACACAGGAGGAGGTAACTCTATCAAGCAGTTTGACAAAATTATGCCCCTTTTTCTACTTAGAATTTACGTTAAAGTTTGCGTACCACCTCAGATATTTTCAAAGTCCATTGACATTTGGCTTTGAAACTTTGCACACTTGTTCACCATCATGCCCCCAACCTGTACACAGGAGGAGGTAACTCTATCAAGCCTTTTGACAGAATTATGCCCCTTTTTTGACTTAGAATTTACGTTTAAGTTTGCGTACCACTTCAGATAATTTCAAAGTCCATCGACATATGGCTTTGAAACTTTGCACACTTGTTCACCATCATGATCTCAACCTGTGTACAGGAGGAGGTCACTGTATCAAGCTTTTTTACAATATTATGCCCCTTTTTTTACTTAGAACTTACGTTAAAGTTTGCGTACTACCTCAGATATTTTATTTACACTCTTTTCTATTTACAAGTTCCTGTTATTAACTACACTTTAACAATATCCTCCAGGATGGATATTATTTTATATTGTCAATCACTGAGAATACGGTAGTCCAGCGCGCTGTCTACTGACAGCTCTTGTTAAGAGTGTGATAAAATCTGAAACTAGCAGGCTTTTGGGGTTAGACACAAGTTGAGTGCCTTAGAGAAAGGTGGCTAGTGGTTAGCATCATATAAACTGTGAGCACAATTGTGATTTCATGGTTTTTCTCATCATATATACATAATACATAACCAGTAATAGCTTTTGTGTACATGAGCCTTAATTGGCATTTGGTTTCCTTTCATTGAAAAGCATTCACTTTCATCTGTCATAAGTAACACCATTTGAATTCTTAAAGATTTCACTTTTGCATTTTTAAGAGTGTGATAAAATCTGAAACTAGCAGGCTTTCGGAGTTAGGCACAAGTCGAGTGCCTTAGAGAAAGGTGGCTAGTGGTTAGCATCATATAAACTGTGTGCACAAAGATGATTTCATGGTTTTTAGGTCAGTCATTGTACAAAAGATTTTGTCTTTTGACCTTTTTCTCAAATGTAGATATATTTGTAGGTCTGTAATCTCAACCCTTGCTTTAGCTGGTTTTTTTACCTGTCTTACTGTGAATCCTCCCTTTGGATGTGCTTTATGGTAAGTCTTGTTTTCAAGTTGGCAATGCCAAACAGGCTTCCTAGGTTAGGCACAAATGTAGTATGATAGTAGCTGGTTTTAAACTAATATATTGGTTATACCCAGCAGGTTTTGCAGTATATACTCAGTCCAGTATCCTGTATTTTGCAAAGACAAAGCAAGTGGTTGAGATTATTTATTATAGCCATATGACAATATAGTAGCTTCAGAAACAAAAGCAATTATGCCATATGAAACTCTGTCAAGATTGATTAATCCAATCTTATTTGACAAAGCTTCTCATGAAGCTGTAGGATCTTTCAGAGGACTGTTTTGGCCAATCATTTTTGACCAAAATTTCTGTCAAGACAAAAACCTTTTGTGAAGATAAATGATCTTGCATGGCTATTTTGGCCATTAAATTTTTATCTGCTTTTTGTTAAGTTGCGATTTGTTTCAGTTTAAGGACTGACCTAAAAACTTTTCAGGCCAACCAGTTTTGACAATAAACTTCTCATAGAAGTGGTAGGTTCATTTTAAGTATTGTTCTGGCCTATGACTTTTGACAAAATCTTCTTATAATTTATAAGGTTGATATGAAAGGCAAGTATTTTGTTTTTCAAGACATCTTGTAGGGAAGAAAGTTCATGTGAAGGGGTGTTTAGGCCATATGTTATTCACGAAAACATAATATGTAACCAGTAAAAGCTTTTGTGTACATGAGCCTTAATTGGCATTTGGTTTCCTATCATTGAAAAGCATTCACTTTCATCCTTCATAAGTAACACCATTTGAATTCTTAAAGATTTCATTTTTGCATTTTTAAGAGTGTGATAAAATCTGAAACTAGCAGGCTTTCAGGGTTAGGCACAAGTTGAGTGCCTTAGAGAAAGGTAGCTAGTGGTTAGCATCATATAAACTGTGTGCACAAAGATGATTTCATGGTTTTTAGGTCAGTCATTGTACAAAAGATTTTGTCTTTTGACCTTTTTCTCAAATGTAGATATATTTGTAGGTCTGTAATCTCAACCCTTGCTTTAGCTGTTTTTTTACCTGTCTTCCTGTGAATCCTCCCTTTGGATGTGCTTTATGGTAAGTCTTGTTTTCAAGTTGGCAATGCCAAACAGGCTTCCTAGGTTAGGCACAATTGTAGTATGCTAGTAGCTGGTTTTAAACTAATATATTGGTTATACCCAGCAGGTTTTGCAGTATATACTCAGTCCAGTATCCTGTATTTTGCAAAGACAAAGCAAGTGGTTGAGATTATTTATTATAGCCATATGACAATATAGTAGCTTCAGAAACAAAAGCAATAATGCCATATGAAACTCTGTCAAGATTGATTAATCCAATCTTATTTGACAAAGCTTCTCATGAAGCTGTAGGATCTTTTAGAGGACTGTTTTGGCCAATCATTTTTGACCAAAATTTCTGTCAAGACAAAAACCTTTTGTGAAGATAAATGATCTTGCATGGCTATTTTGGCCATTAAATTTTTATCTGCTTTTTGTTAAGTTGCGATTTGTTTCAGTTTAAGGACTGACCTAAAAACTTTTCAGGCCAACCAATTTTGACAATAAACTTCTCATAGAAGTGGTAGGTTCATTTTAAGTATTGTTCTGGCCTATGACTTTTGACAAAATCTTATAATTCATACGGTTGATATGAAAGGCAAATATTTTGTTTTTCAAGACATCTTGTAGGGAAGAAAGTTCATGTGAAGGGGTGTTTAGGCCATATGTTATTCACGAAAACATAATATGTAACCAGTAAAAGCTTTTGTGTACATGAGCCTTAATTGGCATTTGGTTTCCTATCATTGAAAAGCATTCACTTTCATCCTTCATAAGTAACACCATTTGAATTCTTAAAGATTTCATTTTTGCATTTTTAAGAGTGTGATAAAATCTGAAACTAGCAGGCTTTCGGGGTTAGGCACAGGTTGAGTGCCTTAGAGAAAGGTGGCTAGTGGTTAGCATCATATAAACTGTGTGCACAAAGATGATTTCATGGTTTTTAGGTCAGTCATTGTACAAAAGATTTTGTCTTTTGACCTTTTTCTCAAATGTAGATATATTTGTAGGTCTGTAATCTCAACCCTTGCTTTAGCTGTTTTTTTTCCTGTCTTCCTGTGAATCCTCCCTTTGGATGTGCTTTATGTAAGTCTTGTTTTCAAGTTGGCAATGCCAAACAGGCTTCCTAGGTTAGGCACAAATGTAGTATGCTAGTAGCTGGTTTTAAACTAATATATTGGTTATACCCAGCAGGTTTTGCAGTATATACTCAGTCCAGTATCCTGTATTTTGCAAAGACAAAGCAAGTGGTTGAGATTATTTATTATAGGCATATGACAATATAGTAGCTTCAGAAACAAAAGCAATAATGCCATATGAAACTCTGTCAAGATTGATTAATCCAATCTTATTTGACAAAGCTTCTCATGAAGCTGTAGGATCTTTTAGAGGACTGTTTTGGCCAATCATTTTTGACCAAAATTTCTGTCAAGACAAAAACCTTTTGTGAAGATAAATGATCTTGCATGGCTATTTTGGCCATTAAATTTTTATCTGCTTTTTGTTAAGTTGCGATTTGTTTCAGTTTAAGGACTGACCTAAAAACTTTTCAGGCCAACCAGTTTTGACAATAAACTTCTCATAGAAGTGGTAGGTTCATTTTAAGTATTGTTCTGGCCTATGACTTTTGACAAAATCTTATAATTTATAAGGTTGATATGAAAGGCAAATATTTTGTTTTTCAAGACATCTTGTAGGGAAGAAAGTTCATGTGAAGGGGTGTTTAGGCCATATGTTATTCACGAAAACATAATATGTAACCAGTAAAAGCTTTTGTGTACATGAGCCTTAATTGGCATTTGGTTTCCTATCATTGAAAAGCATTCACTTTCATCCTTCATAAGTAACACCATTTGAATTCTTAAAGATTTCATTTTTGCATTTTTAAGAGTGTGATAAAATCTGAAACTAGCAGGCTTTCGGGGTTAGGCACAGGTTGAGTGCCTTAGAGAAAGGTGGCTAGTGGTTAGCATCATATAAACTGTGTGCACAAAGATGATTTCATGGTTTTTAGGTCAGTCATTGTACAAAAGATTTTGTCTTTTGACCTTTTTCTCAAATATAGATATATTTGTAGGTCTGTAATCTCAACCCTTGCTTTAGCTGTTTTTTTTCCTGTCTTCCTGTGAATCCTCCCTTTGAATGTGCTTTATGTAAGTCTTGTTTTCAAGTTGGCAATGCCAAACAGGCTTCCTAGGTTAGGCACACATGTAGTATGCTAGTAGCTGGTTTTAAACTAATATATTGGTTATACCCAGCAGGTTTTGCAGTATATACTCAGTCCAGTATCCCGTATTTTGCAAAGACAAGCAAGTGGTTGAGATTATTTATTATAGCCATATGACAATATAGTAGCTTCAGAAACAAAAGCAATAATGCCATTTGGAAACTCTGTCAAAATAGATTAAGCCAATCTTATTTGACAAAGCTTCTCATGAAGCTGTAGGATCTTTTAGAGGACTGTTTTGGCCAATCATTTTTGACCAAAATTTCTGTCAAGACAAAAACCTATTGTGAAGATAAATGATCTTGCATTGCTATTTTGGCCATTAAATTTTTATCTGCTTTTTGTTAAGTTGCTAGTTTGTTTCAGTTTAAGGACTGACCTAAAAACTTTTCAGGCCAACCAGTTTTGACAATAAACTTCTCATAGAAGTGGTAGGTTCATTTTAAGTATTGTTCTGGCCTATGACTTTTGACAAAATCTTCTTATAATTTATAAGGTTGATATGAAAGGCAAGTATATTGTTTTTCAAGACATCTTATAGGGAAGAAAGTTCATGTGAAGGGGTGTTTAGGCCATATGTTATTCACAAAAACATAATATGTAACCAGTAAAAGCTTTTGTGTACATGAGCCTTAATTGGCATTTGGTTTCCTATCATTGAAAAGCATTCACTTTCATCTTTCATAAGTAACACCATTTGAATTCTAAAAGATTTCATTTTTGCATTTTTAAGAGTGTGATAAAATCTGAAACTAGCAGGCTTTCAGGGTTAGGCACAAGTTGAGTGCCTTAGAGAAAGGTGGCTAGTGGTTAACATCATATAAACTGTGTACACAAAGATGATTTCATGGTTTTTAGGTCAGTCATTGTACAAAAGATTTTGTCTTTTGACCTTTTTCTCAAATGTAGATATATTTGTAGGTCTGTAATCTCAACCCTTGCTTTAACTGTTTTTTTTCCTGTCTTCCTGTGAATCCTCCCTTTGGATGTGCTTTATGGTAAGTCTTGTTTTCAAGTTGGCAATGCCAAACAGGCTTCCTAGGTTAGGCACAAATGTAGTATGCTAGTAGCTGGTTTTAAACTAATATATTGGTTATACCCAGCAGGTTTTGCAGTATATACTCAGTCCAGTACCCAGTATTTTGCAAAGACAAAGCAATTTGTTAAGATTACTTATTATAGCCATATGACAATATAGTAGCTTCAGAAACAAAAGCAATAATGCCATTTGGAAACTCTGTCAAGATAGATTAAGCCAATCTTATTTGACGAAGCTTCTCATGAAGCTTTAGGATCTTTTAGAGGACTGTTTTGGCCAATCATTTTTGACCAAAATTTCTGTCAAGACAAAAACATTTTGTGAAGATAAATGATCTTGCATGGCTATTTTGGCCATTAAATTTTTATCTGCTTTTTGTTAAGTTGTGAGTTTGTTTCAGTTTAAGGACTGACCTAAAAACTTTTCAGGCCAACCAGTTTTGACAATAAACTTCTCATAGAAGTGGTAGGTTCATTTTAAGTATTGTTCTGGCCTATGACTTGACAAAATCTTCTTATAATTTATAAGGTTGATATGAAAGGCAAGTATTTTGTTTTTCAAAACATCTTGTATGGAAGATAGTTCATGTGAAGTGGTGTTAAAGCCATATGTTATTCACGAAAACATAATATGTAACCAGTAAAAGCTTTTGTGTACATGAGCCTTAATTATACCCCCACAAAACGAAGTTTGGGGGGGGTATATAGGAGTGAGCTTGTCGGTCGGTCGGTCGGTCTGTTGGTTTTATGGTTTCCGGATGATAACTCATGAAAGACTTGACCGATTTAAATAATATTTGGCAACATAAAAAAATACAGGTCAAGTTCGACTTTGGGGTCAGTAGGTCAAAGGTCAAGGTCACAGTGACCCTGAACAGTAAAACAGTTTCCGGATGATAACTCATGAACGACTGGACCAATTTAAATAATTTTTGGTACACAGCTGTAACATCATGAAATACAGGTCAAGTTTGACTTTGGGGTCAGTAGGCCAAAGGTCAAGGTCACAGTGACCTTGAACAGTAAAACGGTTTCCGGATGGTAACTCATGAACGACTTGACCTATTTAAATAATTTTTGGTACACAGGTGCATCATCAGAAAATACAGGTCAAGTTCGACTTTGGGGTCAGTAGGTCAAAGGTCAAGGTCACAGTTACCCTGAACAGTAAAAGGGTTTCTGGATGATAACTCATGAAAGACTTGACCGATTTAAATAATTTTTGGTACACAGGTGTAACATCATGAAATACAGGTCAGGTTTGACTTTGAGGTCTGTAGGTCAAGGTCACATGACTCGGAACAGTTAAACGGTTTCCGGATGATAACTTAAGAACGCTTGGGGCTAGGATCATGAAATTTGATAGGGAGGTTAGTGATATTAACATGTTTGAAATAAACCTATTAAATTTAATAATAATCCATACTTTCCAACCTTACATATTTTGTGTGCTATGAAACAATACATTTACACAACTTACTGTATAATAACTGAAATGTATGTCCTTGTGGCCATTCCTTTGCTATGGTTGCCATACTTCTGTGACAAAGCTGTATTGTGGGGGTATAATTCGTCACTCTTGTGACAGTTCTAGTTGGTATTTGGTTTCCTTTCATTAAAAAGCATTCACTTTCATCTTTCATAAGTAACACCATTTGAATTCTTAAAGATTTCATTTTTGCATTTTTAAGAGTGTGATAAAATCTGAAACTAGCAGGCTTTCGGGGTTGGGCACAAGTTGAGTGCCTTAGAGAAAGGTGGCTAGTGGTTAGCATCATATAAACTGTGTGCACAAAGATGATTTAATGGTTTTTAGGTCAGTCATTATACAAAAGATTTTGTCTTTTGACCTTTTTCTCAAATGTAGATATATTTGTAGGTCTGTAATCTCAACCCTTGTTTTAGCTGTTTTTTTTCCTGTCTTCCTGTGAATCCTCCCTTTGGATGTGCTTTATGGTAAGTCTTGTTTTCAAGTTGGCAATGCCAAACAGGCTTCCTAGGTTAGGCACAAATGTAGTATGCTAGTAGCTGGTTTTAAACTAATATAATGGTTATACCCAGCAGGGTTTTGCAGTATATACTCAGTCCAGTATCCCATATTTTGCAAAGACAAAGCAAGTGGTTGAGACTATTTATTATAGCCATATGACAATATAGTAGCTTCAGAAACAAAAGCAATAATGCCATTTGAAAACTCTGTCAAGATAAATTAAGCCCATCTTATTTGACCAAGCTTCTCATGAAGCTGTAGGATCTTTTAGAAGACTGTTTTGGCCAATCATTTTTGACCAAAATTTCTGTCAAGACAAAAACCTATTGTGAAGATAAATTATTTTGCATGGCTATTTTGGCCATTACATTTTTATCTGCTGTTTGTTAAGTTGCGATTTGTTTCAGTTTAAGGACTGACCTAAAAACTTTTCAGGCCAACCAGTTTTGACAATAAACTTCTCATAGAAGTGGTAGGTTCATTTTAAGTATTGGTCTGGCCTATGACTTTTGACAAAATCTTCTTATAATTTATAAGGTTGATATGAAAGGCAAGTATATTGTTTTTCAAGACATCTTGTAGGGAAGAAAGTTCATGTGAAGGGGTGTTTAGGCCATATGTTATTCACGAAAACATAATATGTAACCAGTAAAAGCTTTTGTGTACATAAGCCTTAATTGGCATTTGGTTTCCTATCATTGAAAAGCATTCACTTTCATCCTTCATAAGTAACACCATTTGAATTCTTAAAGATTTCATTTTTGCATTTTTAAGAGTGTGATAAAATCTGAAACTAGCAGGCTTTCGGGGTTAGGCACAGGTTGAGTGCCTTAGAGAAAGGTGGCTAGTGGTTAGCATCATATAAACTGTGAGCACAAAGATGATTTCATGGTTTTGAGGTCAGTCATTGTACAAAAGATTTTGTCTTTTGACCTTTTTCTCAAATGTAGATATATTTGTAGGTCTGTAATCTCAACCCTTGCTTTAGCTGTTTATTTTCCTGTCTTCCTGTGAATCCTCCTTTTGGATGTGCTTTATGTAAGTCTTGTTTTCAAGTTGGCAATGCCAAACAGGCTTCCTAGGTTAGGCACACATGTAGTATGCTAGTAGCTGGTTTTAAACTAATATATTGGTTATACCCAGCAGGTTTTGCAGTATATACTCAGTCCAGTATCCCGTGTTTTGCAAAGACAAAGTAAGTGGTTGAGATTATTTATTATAGCCATATGACAATATAGTAGCTTCAGAAACAAAAGCAATAATGCCATTTGGAAACTCTATCAAGATAAATTAAGCCCATCTTATTTGACAAGGCTTCTCATGAAGCTGTAGGATCTTTTAGAGGACTGTTTTGGCCAATCATTTTTGACCAAAATTTCTGTCAAGACAAAAACCTATTGTGAAGATAAATGATCTTGCATTGCTATTTTGGCCATTAAATTTTTATCAGCTTTTTGTTAAGTTGCGAGTTTGTTTCAGTTTAAGGAGTGACCTAAAAACTTTTCAGGCCAACCAGTTTTGACAATAAACTTCTCATAGAAGTGGTAGGTTCATTTTAAGTATTGTTCTGGCCTATGACTTTTGACAAAATCTTCTTATGATTTATAAGGTTGATATGAAAGGCAAGTATATTGTTTTTCAAGACATCTTGTAGGGAAGAAAGTTCATGTGAAGGGGTGTTTAGGCCATATGTTATTCACGAAAACATAATATGTAACCAGTAAAAGCTTTTGTGTACATGAGCCTTAATTGGCATTTGGTTTCCTATCATTGAAAAGCATTCACTTTCATCTTTCATAAGTAACACCATTTGAATTCTTAAAGATTTCATTTTTGCATTTTTAGCTCACCTGGCTACGCCAGGGTGAGCTTTTCTGATCGATGATTGTCCGTCGTCCGTCGTCCGTCAACATTTTGATTCAAATGACATCTCCTCTGAAACCTCTAGGCCAATGTTGATAAAACTATGCAGGAATGTTCCTTGCATGAAGCTCTACCAAAATTGTTCAAAGAATTCCATTCCATGCAGAACTCTGGTTGCTATGGCAAAAAATAGGAAAAACTTTAAAAATCTTCTTCTCTGAAACCACAAGGCCTAGAGCTTAGATATTTGGCATGTAGCATTGTCTAGTGGACCTCTACCAAGATTGTTCAAATTATGACCCCCGGGTCAAAATTGACCCCGCGTGGGTGGGCCCTTAGTTTTTGCATAGGAATATAGAGGGAAAACTTTAAAAATCTTCTTCTCTGAAACCACAAGGCCTAGAGCTTAGATATTTGGCATGTAGCATTGGCTAGTGGACCTCTACCAATATTGTTCAAATTATTAGCCCTGGGTCAAAATTGACCCCGCCCCGGGGGTCACTTAGTTTTGCATAGGAATATATAGGAAAAACTTTAAAAATCTTCTTCTCTGAAACCACAAGGCCTAGAGCTAAGATATTTGGCATGTAGCATTGTCTAGTAGACCTCTACCAAGATTGTTCAAGTTATGACCCCCGGGTCAAAATTGACCCTGCACCGGGGTCACTTAGTTTTGCATAGGAATATATAGGAAAAACTTAAAATATCTTCTTCTCTGAAACCACAAGGCCTAGAGCTAAGATATTTGGCATGTAGCATTGTCTAGTAGACCTCTACCAAGATTGTTCAAATTATGACCCCCGGGTCAAAATTGACCCTGCACCGGGGTCACTTAGTTTTGCATAGGAATATATAGTAAAAACTTAAAATATCTTCTTCTCTGAAACCACAAGGCCTAGAACTTAGATATTTGGCATGTAGCATTGGCTAGTGGACCTCTACCAATATTGTTCAAATTATTAGCCCTGGGTCAAAATTGACCCGCCCGGGTCACTTAGTTTTGCATAGGAATATATAGGAAAAACTTAAAAAATCTTCTTCTCTGAAACCACAAGGCCTAGAGCTTAGATATTTGGCATGTAGCATTGGCTAGTGGACCTCTACCAAGATTGTTCAAATTATGAGCCCCGGATCAAAATTGACCCTGCACTGGGGGTCACTTAGTTTTACATAGGCTTATATAGTAAAAACTTAAAAAATCTTCTTCTCTGAAACCACAAGGCCTAGAGCTTAGATATTTGGCATGTAGCATTGGCTAGTGGACCTCTACCAATATTGTTCAAATTATGAACCCCGGGTCAAAATTGACCCCGCACCGGGGGTCACTTAGTTTTGCATAGGAATATATAGTAAAAACTTTAAAAATCTTCTTCTCTGAAACCACAAGGCCTAGAGCTTAGATATTTGGCATAAACTGTGTGCACAAAGATGATTTTATGGTTTTTAGGTCAGTCATTGTACAAAAGATTTTGTCTTTTGACCTTTTTCTCAAATGTAGATATATTTGTAGGTCTGTAATCTCAACCCTTGCTTTAGCTGTTTTTTTTTCCTGTCTTCCTGTGAATCCTCCCTTTGGATGTGCTTTATGGTAAGTCTTGTTTTTAAGTTGGCAATGCCAAACAGGCTTCCTAGGTTAGGCACAAATGTAGTATGATAGTAGCTGGTTTTAAACTAATACATTGGTTATACTCAGCAGGGTTTGCAGTATATACTCAGTCCAGTACCCAGTATTTTGCAAAGACAAAGCAAGTTGTTAAGATTACTTATTATAGCCATATGACAATATAGCAGCTTCAGAAACAAAAGCAATAATGCCATTTGGAAACTCTGTGAAGATAGATTAAGCCAATCTTATTTGACAAAGCTTCTCATGAAGCTGTAGGATCTTTTAGAGGACTGTTTTGGCCAATCATTTTTGACCAAAATTTCTGTCAAGACAAAAACCTTTTGTGAAGATAAATGATCTTGCATGGCTATTTTGGCCATTAAATATTTATCAGCTGTTTGTTAAGTTGTGAGTTTGTTTCAGTTTAAGGACTGACCTAAAAACTTTTCAGGCCAACCAGTTTTGACAATAAACTTCTCATAGAAGTGGTAGGTTCATTTTAAGTATTGTTCTGGCCTATGACTTGACAAAATCTTATAATTTATAACGTTGATATGAAAGGCAAGTATTTTGTTTTTCAAAACATCTTGTATGGAAGATAGTTCATGTGAAGTGGTGTTAAAGCCATATGTTATTCACCAAAACATAATATGTAACCAGTAATAGCTTTTGTGTACATGAGCCTTAATTGGTATTTGGTTTCCTATCATTGAAAAGCATTCACTTTCATCTTTCATAAGTAACACCATTTGAATTCTTAAAGATTTCATTTTTGCATTTTTAAGAGTGTGATAAAATCTGAAACTAGCAGGCTTTCAGGGTTAGGCACAAGTTGAGTGCCTTAGAGAAAGGTAGCTAGTGGTTAGCATCATATAAACTGTGTGCACAAAGATGATTTAATGGTTTTTAGGTCAGTCATTGTACAAAAGATTTTGTCTTTTGACCTTTTTCTCAAATGTAGATATATTTGTAGGTCTGTAATCTCAACCCTTGCTTTAGCTGTTTTTTTTCTGTCTTCCTGTGAATCCTCCTTTTGGATGTGCTTTATGGTAAGTCTTGTTTTCAAGTTGGCAATGCCAAACAGGCTTCCTAGGTTAGGCACAAATGTAGTATGATAGTAGCTGGTTTTAAACTAATATATTGGTTATACCCAGCAGGTTTTGCAGTATATACTCAGTCCAGTATCCAGTATTTTGCAAAGACAAAGCAAGTGGTTGAGATTATTTATTATAGCCATATGACAATATAGTAGCTTCAGAAACAAAAGCAATAATGCCATTTGGAAACTCTGTGAAGATAGATTAAGCCAATCTTATTTGACGAAGCTTCTCATGAAGCTGTAGGATCTTTTAGAGGACTGTTTTGGCCAATCATTTTTGACCAAAATTTCTGTCAAGACAAAATCCTTTTGTGAAGATAAATGATCTTGCATTGCTATTTTGGCCATTAAATTTTTATCAGCTTTTTGTTAAGTTGTGAGTTTGTTTCAGTTTAAGGAGTGACCTAAAAACTTTTCAGGCCAACCAGTTTTGACAATAAACTTCTCATAGAAGTGGTAGGTTCATTTTAAGTATTGTTCTGGCCTATGACTTGACAAAATCTTCTTATAATTTATAAGGTTGATATGAAAGGCAAGTATTTTGTTTTTCAAAACATCTTGTATGGAAGATAGTTCATGTGAAGTGGTGTTAAAGCCATATGTTATTCATGAAAACATAATATGTAACCAGTAATAGCTTTTGTGTACATGAGCCTTAATTGGCATTTGGTTACTTATCATTGAACAGCATTAATTTCCATGTTTGATAGACAAAGCAATTTGCCAAGTAGACCTCTTCAAAGTTTGTTCAAATTATGACCCTGGGGTCAAAATTGACCTTGTCTGGGGGTGGGGGGTGGGGGGTGTCACTTGTTTTACAAAGACATATATAGGGAAACCTATTTGGTATATAACATTATCTAGTGATCTTCCACCAGGCAAGTGAACTTGTACCAAGTTGAGCGATATAGGGCCATCTTGGCTCTCTTGTTTATATACATAATGACTTTGTAGCCGAAAATTGAGCCAGTAGGATATCACCCCCACGTCTGTAGGATTTTTGTTTACATTCTGTCAAAAAAATCAATATTTTCAGCTAGCCATAGGACACCCTAATATTAAGCAGAAAATTCATAAACTATTTTTTTGTTATGTTCAACCATTGTACTTTCCAATTTAATTTTAGAAAACTTTAATGCTACCAATCATTTCGACCAATCAGAGACCACCGATATGTTATAGGTCTGCAAGTTCCCTACATAAATTGGCTGGTTCCAAGTCTCACCGATTTAGTGAAGTCATACCATATGAAACTCAATATACAGTCAATCCTGTTTTCAACAGCCAAATAGTGGCAATTTTAGATGAATGTAAACTTATGTTTAGGATATGATAGATACAACTGTTTAAGACAATTGAACTCTTACCCTGCTGGCAGCATGTGTTTCTGCAACCAGTGCTGATCATGCTCAGCCTGCACATCCTTCAATGTTTGCTGTTCAGTGAGTAATTTTCAATGAGCACATCACCTCGGGTGAAATTTTCAAGAACATTTCAATGAATATTCTTGGGCTGTTCAACAACTTGAATTCAAGAACAGTAACTAAAGAGTTCTTGATGTCTTCAAGAACTTTTTAAGAATGTTGTAAGAGATGTTAAGTGAGAGAAATTTGAAGAGCAGTGATTCTTTATAGATAATTAATGGTACTGTCCAAATTTAAAAACTGAAAGAGTTCATTTTAGAAATTTAGCATGGTAAGAAACAGTGCTTAATCCATGTTACCACTGGTAAAAGTTTTACTGTATTTCTCATTAGAGATGACCAAATCTATATATTGGAATGAAGCCAGTACTGGTATAATGGATACAGGAGGATGATGGGCAGTATATAGAAGATTAATCAAAAGACTGATTGATACTTTGTTATCAATCAATGTCAGAGTATATTCTGATTGGATCTGGAGAAGCTTTAGACAGTTTGCTCATTATTACTTACTGTAAATGTCAGACATGTGTTAATGGTCTAATTCCAGGAAACAGTATTCAATGTTTATTTTTTTATACTAATTTATTTATTCTTGATTGCCAAATATGTTCTTACAACTTAGATTAATTGATCTTGAGACTCACTCCAGATGAAATCAATCTCAAAGAGAGAGAGAGGGGCAATATGTGGAAATATCTGTGTCTTGCCTAAGAACACAACCCCCATTGCACTGGTGAAGATCGAACCCAGGACCATCCAATCCTGAGTCAAACCCACTACTGCTGCGCAATTGCGACTCCACAATCATGTGCGTTAAATGTCTAGTTTCAGGAAACAGTATTCAATGTTTGATGACACATTTGTGTTGAATGTCTGCTGTGAGAAAATGTTTAACTTTCCTGAAGAAGCTACTGTTGATATTTTAGTTTAATTTTTCATCCGTTGTAGACTTGCAACTTATATTTACTACTAGCAATGACTGCTTCCAGAAGCTCTGACCTGAGCACTCATGCTGAAAGAGGGGATTTTAGAGGTTGCAATCAAATTCTGCTGCTGGGATTAGAACCCACAACTGCCAGGTTAGGGGTCTAACATTCTACCCTTACACCACAGCGCCTCTGCAGTCATTGATTTAAAAACCACTGTTGTTACATTCCAAGCACTCAGTTTTGAAGTAAATAACTACTGTGATATTGTGCAGCCACATGATTAAAATGGCCAGTTGTGATCTTGCCAAAGAAAAAGCATTTAGACACAGCTTGATGTGCATTTGTCTGTGTGTGTGCGTGTTTGCGTGTGTGCGTGTTTGCGTGTGTGCTCAAATCCCATATTTTGTTGTGGGCTATTTGGCAGCAACCACTGGATGGAGTATAACCAAACTCTTTAGAAACTTGTTTATTAGATTTGCAGACTTATCAGCTTTTTGTGACCTGATGACTTATTACAGAGTTATTGCCCTTTGATTATTGCTGCATATGGTATAGATTACACTTGATTTCTAAAGGTTTTGAAGGAAATTTAGTCAAACTGAATACTAGATATCTCTACTTATCAGTTATTTCTGTATCCTTTCTGCAAAGTGAAGGGAAGTTTATTCAGCTTATGTACATAGTTATTACATCAAATATGCAAACTAATGGTGTTATTTCCTGATTTTTTTAAACATTTTGCATTTGTGGGAGTGCAACTACTTCGGGCAGCAGTGATTATTTCTAACATTATTCCTGCCTTAAATCACCGGCTTGCTGTTTAAGACAGGTGTAGCTGTTTTTTGACAAAAATTCTAATAAAAATAACTGTACATACGTTTGATATATTGGTTGAGGATAATTCAAGGAAATCTTCATTCAAAAACTAATTTCTACCTGAATTATTTATCAATCTCCCCATGTAAATTATTTCCTTGTCTTTAATACTTTGATCAGTTATATATAATACATGTATTTTTGTCACTCACTTACATGGAGATTACACTAGAGATCCCTGGAATATTCTTGTCTGGCCAAAGTGTTTTAGCAGGATCCACACAGTTCAGTGTACTATATTATTTATTTATGAAAGAAATATTAATATAAATATTATATGATTTTATGAGGCTATTGACTTCAATCTATACCTGAGAAAAATATCCAGAAATATGTAGAGAAAAAAGGTTTGGCAAACAAAAAATTAATTAGAACCTGAAAACTTAAGCTGTTTCACTCACATGTTTACTCGCAAAGTATAAGTTCTTATAAGGTTTTGCCCCTAAGGGCATCACCCAGTATAGTAGCAGTTTCTTTTATGCACATTATGAATCATCAATATCCTCAGAGCACTTTCCTTATAGGTATCAAAGCTTCTATCTTATATCTATTATTAGAACTCGGCAATGAAATATAGATATACAGAGTGTCAGACTGTCAAATGAGCTTTTCAAGTACATAAATATAAATGTGAGAACAAACTCCATCCACATACCCTTTGGACAGCCGGTATTAGCTTGATACACACACTCGGCAGACACGCCTCACTGCACAATAGGTTATGCTACTTTCGGTTCCACGCTTTTTGTTGCATACATCAGTTTCCTAAAAGTATCCACATTAGCCTCATGTCTGAGTAGTTGTCATTCAAACAGACAAAACATGTCAATACGATAACTGTTGCTTCTATGGAAGGCCAAACCTATCTTGTCCCACGTAAAAGGTTTACTATTTTACAGGAGTTGAAAGGATATAGGATAGGTATTCTTTCCCATGCGTGATGCTGTGATAGCGTCAACATTGGAACATTGCACTGTTCCATATTTAAGATACATGTTCAACAAAAATAATTTGATTAAAATATTAACAACTAAAATGACCTCAAACAAGACCTCGAACACCAGCTTTAACATCTGTGCTATTGTGACCAATTCTCAGTCCATCTGTTGGTCTGACTGTCTGTCTGTACCTTTGGTCCTGTTACAGTATATTCAGCTTTAATCTTCATTTCATATAAGAATGAATTACTCTCTCATCATACACTTTTCTCACAGGATCCATTCTCATCAACATTGATCACATAGAAAAGAATCTCCATGCAAGCTCCAAAAATGGTTTGAATTCCAAACACATTTTGGTCCTCATGTGAGCTTATAGAGCCATTATAGCTCTGCATGCTATAGCCATACGGCATAACCCCTTGAATGCTTTTGAAGCAGCCAACTTGTTTTGAAACCGCTTTAAATGAATCATATCATCAAGTGCCTTGTGGATATTGTAAGTACCTTCTAGTGGAATCTGCGTTTGGGGTCACTTCTATTAAAGAGTCACTTGTGTTAAACAGCCAATACCAATGTATTCTGAATTGGATATTTTAATATTGTATACAGCTTTACTAACCACCATCTATTTGAAGAGGCCACTATTGCTGCATCCCTTGGCTAGCCACAGTTATTGTGTAACAGAGCAGAAAGTGTTAGTAGGTATCAAACTAATGAGAACAAGAAATGATAATTTAAACCTTCTTGGTAGAAATGTTTTAATTTGCTATCAAAGCAGTTCCAATAGGCAAGCATTCTGTCATCTGACAGCTCTTGTTGTTTATACTCTATCAACTACACATTGAATAAGGAGGAAAAGTGATGGTAAGAGAATTTTTTGGTCATTAATGTGCATATCGTCTGCAACTGTGTGGAAAATTATGTTTTAAGATGTGATTGCTTTTGCAGGAATTGCAAAACATCCCAGACAAATGGATGTAACTACAATCAATGAACAGTTAGTGTGTGTGAGGGGGGAAGGGGGGCTTTCCTATAAATAAAATTCTTATAGAGCGAGCCTAAATTCTGAGATGAAAAATTGACCAATTACATTCTAGTGTTAAGGTATGTTTTTATTTTAGCCAGGCAGCCGATTTTAATAGTGTATTTCTCTTGTTTTCTGTATTTCAAATTTCTCAAATCATGATGATTGCTCTTGTTGATTACGTACCACAATGCTAGAAGGTAGGCTATGTTTTATACACAGTCCACGTGAAAGTTGGTTAGAACTTTTTCTCTTGATAAACTGTTCATCTTGGTCGGGTTTGCAACTTGGTTAGTAGGGTCAAAAACTTTATCACCATGTCCAATCATAGAAAAACAATGTGAACAGCCTCTGGAGGCCACATTTTGTACCAAATTATAAAAATTGGCCTGACTGACTGACTAGATGAATTTTAGGAATAGTAATGTTCCCTTTTCAAGAAGTGGGGGTATATTTGTTTTCAGCTGCAGGTAGGTTAGCTGGTCAGGTCAGTAGATCTTTGGTGTCTGCTCAATAACTTGAGAAGGCTTTGATCCAGAGATCTCGAACTTGGTAGGGCCATTGGTCTTGGACAGCTGATTAACTCAAATCATTTTGAGATCATTGGGTCAAAGGTCAAGGTCACAGTTACCTTGCATTTTAAACAGTTTCGGCTCAATAATTTCAGAAGGCTTTGACCAAGAAGTCTGAAACTTGATAGGGTTATTGTTCATGGACAGTAGATGAACCATATTCTTTTTGGGTCACAGGGTCAAAGGTCAAGGTCATAGTGATCTTGCATTTCAAAATTGTTTCCTCTCAATAACTTGAAAATGCTTTGAGCTGTGTCTTCAAATTTTCTTGGAGTTAAGCTTATGGAGAGTAGATGACCCATCACCTGGCACAAAGTGCCAAAGTGAGCTATTCGGATCACTCACCATCCGGGATCCGTCATACCTTGTCCATAGTCTGTCCATCCACCATTTCCTTCAAATGACATCTCCTGTGAAACCAACAAATAGGAAAAACTTTAAAAACCACAATGCCGACAGGCAGAGAATAGATATTTGGATTGTTACTCAGCATTTTGTTGTGGACCTCTGCGAATTATTTTAGAATCATGACCCCTTGTATTATAGCCAAGGTAGTCATGGCCCTCTTGTCCTTTAGAAAATCAAGTTTAATATCAAGTTGAAAGCGCAAATTTTAATATAATGCAGTTGTATTGTACAAAACAGAAACTATCTCCGTACAGCCGCATTGGACTTGGTCTTTTTAAATGTAACTACCTGATAAAAATCTGAAACATATAAAGGTTTGCAAAAATGTTGTACTTGACGTATGAGTTCACCCTATTTCGGTTGGTTACAGGCGGACTCCTGACTCATTATCGACGGTCATAGGTTTGAGCTCTGTTACAACCATGTCCGCTGTAAGAAAGTTGGCTGTTTTTGTTGGAGAATAAGGTTCTAGTACTGGTACTGGTGTTTTTTCTCTCAGGCAATCATAGTTAGGTTAACTGTGTGCCAGTAAAGGTAACTGACTTTCAGTTGAAACCGGCATTAAACTAGAGAATCAAAGGTCTTTAAAGTTTTACTATTTTATTATGATTTTCAGAATTGACTAACAACAGCAATAAACCTCTTTTTGAAATATCAAAAACATTTTCCTAATTGTCTTTCAAATGTCTGTATGCACCATTTAGGAAGGAAAAAGTCTGCTTGAGCAGGATTTATATTGGCAGGCAAGTAGCATCATATCTGTTAAACTACTTTCTTGAGTTTCATTTCAAGAAACGATCTTGTATATTGATTACAGGGATGAATAGCTTCAGCATATTGCAGTCTCATCTGTCTATATTTGTTCACGCTCATTTTCTGCAGAAGTGCAAACTATGCCACCCGCAAAGCTGTGGGCTGTTTAGTCATTTCAGCTGTATGCCACAGTTTGTTAGTGGCATCATGGAAGTATTGCATTAACTGCTCTGTAGTTTCTGAAAGTTGGTCAATACATTATTTTTTTCTTGCAACATTGTTTCTGAAAGCTTACAGAAGGGGGTGTATGAAAATATAATTTCTATACAAATGTATTTTTTAGCTCACCTAGCTTTGCCAGGGTGAGCTTTTCTAATGGATGATTGTCTGTTGTCTGTCAACATTTTAATTCAAACAACATCTCCTCTGAAACCACTGGGCCAATGTTGATGACATTACGCAGGGTTGTTCCTTGCATGAAGCTCTACAAAAATTATTCAAAGAATTCCATTCCATGCAGAACTGTGGTTGCTGTGGCAAAAAAAGGAAAAACTTTTAAAATCTTCTACTCTAAAACCACATGGCCAAAAACTTAGATATTTAGCATGTAGCATTGCCTTGTTGACTTTTACCAAGATTGCACAAATCATGTTCCCCGGGTAAAAATTAACCCTTCCTGGGAGGGGGATAGAGGGGATCACTTGATTTCGCTTATATAAGGAAAACATCAAAAAACCACAAGGCCCACAGGCAGAGCTGAGATATTTGATATGTTATTAAACAGTAATTGTGTAGTGGACCTCTACGAAACATGTTAAAATCATGACCCTTGTATTATTGGCAATTGATATACAGGTGAGCTATATAGGGCCATCTTGGCCCTCTTGTTTTATTATAAATTGCATATCAAGATTGCTTTTAAAATTCACCTGAGATTGAATCAGCCTAATGACAGAGACAGAGAGAGACAAACATAGAGAGAGAGAGAGACAGGGAAAGAAAGAGGCCATAAGATGGCTTATCACACGAGGGGTTTACTCTCTGTCCATTCATTACTGAATTTTTCTGTCTGTTTGAAAAGTTAAATTTCAAACATTAAGCAAAGTTTAGGTGTTTAAAGCATACAAATCAGGTTTGTATCTTCAAAACTTAGTTCATTGGTACTTCTGTAGTCACAGGCACATTTGTACCATCAAAATCAGAGTCTTAGGCACTTTTGTATCTTGCAAATAAAGGTCATAGGCACTTTTGTACCATCAAAGTCAGAGGCACTTTCGTGCCATTAGTATCTAGGTTGTAGCAAAATTAGGGTTATTATACCCACTTCCCTACCTTTAAAATCAATGTCTTTTGGTCGACTCGGCACTTAATAGTGAAAGTTTTTATGGTATGTAGACCTACAATCTGGCTATAATTTGTCCAGGTATAGAAATTAAACAAACCACCCAGTTTGAGATTGAGCTTCTTTGAAGATCAGTACTAATCCTCTGGCTTAATTAATAGGGTAACCACATCTTTGCTTTTGTTATTATGTACTCTGGAATCTCCTTTCATCTGATTTAGAATGGGACTATGAAATGAAATGCTGTTGTTTGCATTTCAATACGAACATCTTGAAAATACATAAAGATACTAATTAGGAAAAATAACAACAGATGAATAACACTCAGTCAGCATTTTTGAGAGCATTCTTGTTAGAACCAGTGGCAGAACTGTAAATAGTTTTAAAGCCCACACAGTGAGTGCACTTACAGCATTATACAATTTAAGCACAAGTGGTCTATAAACAGAAGCACTTGTAGTTTAAATGACTTTGATTTTTACAATAGTTTCCCGCCTAGTGGTGGGGAGACATCTTGATTTAGTGCTGTCTGTCTGTCACAAAAGTGAGTCTGCACGCTTATATGGATTTTACTGAAACTTGGTAGAATGTTTAGTACCAAATATAGTCTCCCTTGGTCTAGTGGTTTAGGAATCCGCCTTGGGAGCGGGAGGCTGAAGGTTCAAATCCCTGCTGGGGTCCGTTCTGATATGGCCGGTTGGTGAGCCGCCAGCTAGTTAAATAATGCTTACCGTATACCTACCTGCCTTGTGCCTGGCATTACAAGGATAGTATTCGGGAGGTCAGTGTGCTCAGAAACTTGTGTGTTATAAGTCAGAAATGGCTGGCCCTTTAAATAGAAGTGACACTTATAGTTGTCCATATCATCAGGATTTTCAGCTTCATTGATTTTTGTATTAGTTATTTTGGCATATATATCTAGAGAGCAATATTTTATAAACATTTTTTAACCAAAATTGAAAAGTGTTAATTGACGTTCTATTTTAAGACTGAACAGTATAACTGACGTCATCAATATTGATGTATGTTGTGTACGTTTAAAGCTACAATGTACCTGTGCTTTTGTTTTCTGCAACATTGCGTTGACCTTGTATTAAAGCCAATGGTAGCCAGGTGAACAATATAGGGTCATCATGGCCCTTTTGTTGTTTAATCTCTCCTGTACCTTAAAAAGGGCATATCATGAAACAAAGTGTTTACCTTCTTGAGGTGATTTTAAGAACCCATATTTTCAGCTTAACTTTTTCCCTGTTGACAAAAATGTATGAAATGGTCAATTGTGGGTCAAATTAAAACATTTTGTTTTTGCAAAATCTGTGAATAGAAATTGAAGTGATCCACTTCCACAGTAATGATTCTGCCTGAATGTGACAAATTATATTTGTTGCGAGTTGCACTCTTGCAGATATTATTGATAGGTACATTGTATTGATTAACAAGAAACTTTGTCTAGAATCCAGACAGCATTACACCAGCCTATGTTAGTGACAAGATGCGTGAGTATGTCTTAAGGTTTAAGAGCTTAAGCCCGCACTTTAAACAGACTAGACAGGATATACAATTCAAAGCCATTATAGCGAAGTTAAAATTCATTACATTTCAGAAAATACTTACACCAAATCCATTTTTGGGAAGCGATTCCAAAGGCGATTCCAAAGGCATAAACCATCTAGGAAAGTTAGATACAGTTGTCCTTACGCCTCTTCTTTTACAATACATTCGCATTGAAAATAGTTCTGTTAAAATGTTTTTGCATGATTGTGTTGATTGTACTAGCTTGAAGAAAAATAAAACATTTTGTGCAAGTTAAACTATGCAATAACAATAACAATTTTAATTTAATATTCACATACATACATTTTAGTGATAAAATTTAGCTGCATTTTCACTCATGCTACAACTGCACAATGTAGATATTATGTATATGCAGCAGGTGATTCCAGATGCACCAATCAAAGTTGCTTATGTTGTTTAATTCAATTGTTGACCTATGCCAGAATACATTGTAAAAAACTAAAATAGAGTTACGGTTAGGGGCAATAACTCTGTAATTAGTCAAGATAGAGTTATGGTTCTTGTACGTTGCACTTTCACTCATTGTGCTTGACCATTGTATGAAGTTGTATTGAATTCAAACAAGTAGTTTTCAAGTTATGCTCTGGACAAGGAAAAGAAACAAAGGGCAATAACTCTGTGATTAGTAAAGATAGAGATATGGTTCTTGTACACTGCACTTCCTCTAAATGGAGTAACCAGGAGTTTTCGAGTCATGCTCTGGACAAGTAAAATACAACGGACTGATCAACCAACTGACCGTTTTGCTTCCCTACTGTACTCTCAGTGCTTTGATATGAGCACCAGTTGTAAGCTATTGTGATCACTTAATGACCTCAAATGGAATCTTTACTGAAACTAAAATGTTAAATTAAACAAAAATCTTTACTGTAGAGGAACAATTTTTTAATAATTTCCTATCCAAAAATTGTTAAAAAACGTGCCAGTTGCCATGGAGCTAAATGAAGGAAACCTCAAAACATCTCCTATCTAACCTCTGCATGGTCCTCTGACCATTCCTTACTGCAGTACTAAACGGCCTCCAGAGCTAAAATAAAAAGGAAAATATTTCAGTTTTATCTTCGCCTACAGCACTTAGCTAATTTCAACCAACTTTCACAGGAATGTTCTTTTATTTATGTTATTTTTCTAAAATTACCCAAACTGTTCAGCTCTGCTGCACATAATAAATGGTGGTCACAGCTAAAAACCTACAAACCATAAAATGACATTTACTAAATCACAAGAGAAATTTTAACTAAAAGTTTTAGGACTGTCTGATGGTTCTCTTGAATTGCTTACACACGCCATCCAGCCATTTGTGGATCATTGCAGACCTATGAGATCATTTGTTACAGATATTCTCTTTAACTGCAGGTGAGCAATATAATGCCATAGCCCTCTTTCTTTAAATCTTATTTATTTTATATTTTGGGGTTTTTATTGAAATGTAATTATAGATTATTATTACTCATAAAACTCACTCTTTGCTCAATGAAATTATCAAAATCTTTTACAGTAGATTAATGTCAAAAAATATATCCAGTGTAATGGATGCTAGACACCATGCAACAATGGCCTGGTCATGTGCCCTTCGCTTCTTGATCATGTTTCCCAAGATATTCGACTCATAATTGAAACGAACTCAACAAAAATAGTTTTATACATAAAATATATAGAAAAATTGTTGGTATCAATGCAATACACTTTTACAGTTTTACTCATGAATGTCAAAAGTATAGTTCTCTTCACTAAAGGCTGTGAAAATATGGTGCCCGCTTGGTGCAATTAATATGGCAGGAAACCAGCTATCTTTATTGATATTTACTTTGAAGGCAAAAATTTTTGTGAGAAATTAATTTTGTGAGATTTACACATGTCTAGGATTCATGCAACATTCATAACCAATCAAGCAAACAGCAAGTACATGAAAATGGGCAAACCTTAATTTTACATAAGAAAACCATTTATAAAACATTTGAAATATTTCTAGCAAAATGAAATATTTCATGCCAAATTCTATGTTCAGTGCTCCTAATGACAAGGAATAAATGTGTATGTATATGTGACTGTTTTGACCTCGATTCTACCCGGCTAAATATCCAAAAATGGCATGCCTTTCTTTTAAAATTGGACAGTACTATTAAGTTACTGTTAAATGGGTACTCTACATAAATTTATAGGCTGACACTGGCCAGTGTAGATCATGATCAGATTGTTTAAATATATAGACTGATCATACCAAACTCTCATCATAAAGACAGAATCGCAGCATACACAAAATCATGTTCTTTTTAAACAACATTCAAAGCCTAATAAATCTAGTTAATTTAACTAGAGATTTTGTTTACTAAATACAGTCTATGTGTGTGTTTTCTGTGTCAAGAACAACAACAAATAGAAAAATATCGTTGTATGATTTACACCTGCCAGACCAGATATCTGCACTGCTTCTGTGGTATTATTGGTCTGTACTTTCCAGATTATTAGGTTATCAAAAAGGCTGCCTGAAAGTGAGTAGGTAATAAAACAGGTTTCTGGCTTGTAATAAAAACAAATCTCATTATCAGAGTTAGATTATCCTAAATGGAAATTAGTGTAATCAGTAAATTGACAACTTGTTAGACAGATAAGAGCAGGTGGTTAAAGCTTGGAACCAGCAGGCTGCTGTTTCCCCCGAATGCTGTAAAGCGGCTTTGCTTCACACATACTAAATTTCATGTACTGGTACCCAAACAGATTTTAAGAAAATTTATTCAACAAGTTTTTATTTGAAGAGCATGCAACAGACACTTTACTGATAATGTGATATGTTAGAAGAAGTCAGATACAAATCCAATAAAAGTTAATTGTTTACAAATAAAAGTTGTTTACAGTATTGAAATAATGATTTAATCTAGTCTAGACTATGATGCAATATTTTCTTTCCTTCAAGTTCAGAAAAATTACCAGCCAACAGATCAAGACTTGTTCCTGTAAAAGAGATTTAAAATCTGGCAATAACAGCAGTTATTGTAGGGGTACTTGTATTGAACCATGGCGGAAATGATTATCTATAATCAAGATTACAAACGCTGTATATTCCTACTGGTATAAGAACAAGGTCCTGGGAGGAAATTTTAAATGTCAATATGTCTGTCTTAAGATGCTTTCCGGTTATGAGAAATCTTTGTGGATATGAGAAAATATACCAGTAAGCTAGTGTCTGGTTTAAATTATGAGAATTTGTGACATATAAAATACATTATTTATTACGTTTTTGCACATAGAGATATTTTCTTTTATGATTGATTTGTAACAGTTTGAAAAAATATATCTTACACTACAGGCGACAAGTTATTCTGCCTTTGCAGTCTGTGCAGATCATGATCAGCTTGCATAACCATACAGTCTGATCATGATCTACACAGGTCTGCAGGGCTCGTTCAATAATTATGTTTGAACATCTGATAAATATATAACAATGGTGTAACAGTTGAAAGGTTTGGTTTCAATGACCTTAAAACATCAATAACTAGAAACTGGTTAATAGCTTGACAACATTGAGTAGATGACCCCTTATGATTTTTGACTCAAGGACAAGGTCATGCTGACTTTCAACATGAATGTAATAACTGATTGATCACCCGGAAAATCTATTTGCAGAGAGTACCCATTAAGTGTATGCTTCAATGTTATTGTTTTGATTATTCATATATATAATAAGCGAATCTATAACCAGACCAAATTTCAGAAAAAGTTGGTCCAGTAATAAAGATTTTAGAGCACTTGTCAAGGTATCCTTTGAACACCACGTACATGGTAACACCACTAAGTCTTGGTGACATTAAATGCAGCTGCCGACCACATGAAATACAATTTGCTCAGATGAATGTCTTGGGGTCAACTTGGTCCTCTTGTTTATTTAAATCTTTAGACCTAAGTCCAAAATAAAAGTAAGAGAAATGTCGGTGACTGGGGCAATAGGTAAGTCAAATCTGCCTATTGGCTTAGTGACAATTTTGCTTTTATAAACTTACCAACGACTTGGTTATGTCTGTGCGTGTGGCAAGACAGCTAAGGGTTTGAGGCTGACATTCTACATGGGGAAGCCTTGTATGCTCAAAAATTACTTCTCCAAGAACTTAAAAATTTAATAATATGTGCATTTATTACTTCACTTTGTTTCTTTAAACCAGAAATACACACAGTCATTTTAATACTTTAAAATCTGCTTATGTTATAACAGATTAGCCTTGCATTCTTTCAATATAATAATAATCAGATTGCTTCAGTTTTAAAGTCAGTCACTCCTGCCTAATTCTTGTATACTTTAAATGTAAGGCCAGGTCATAAAGTAAATATTTCCCACCATCAATTCTATCTGAAAGTTTTCTTTCTCAGTTGAACAGTACTGATTAGACCAGTCCTGTGTTCTATTAAGTACCAACTCAAAAGTTTGCAGTTTGTTATGGAGTATAGGCATCTAGTATTCAAGGCATCTAGTATTCAACTTAGTGTTTGACCCCATTGGCCCACCAATCAAATCGCTCAGATTTTCAAATAAACTTCTGTCTTTCTAGCTCACCTGGCTATGCCAGGGTGAGCTTTTCTGATCGATGATTGTCCGTCGTCCGTCGTCTGTCGTCCGTCAACATTTTGATTCAAATGACATCTCCTCTGAAACCTCACAGCACATAAAAGCTGCTCGCTGTCAGATTTTGTGAAAAAAATATTGTCTTTCAAACTGTATAAAAAATAACATAGTTAAGAGCATTATAGTCATATAAAAAGGTTCCAGCATACATTCCAGTCAATTATATCTGTAGATTTGAAATATTACGCTACCAACTAATAAAGCGTTAAGTAATTCCAGGATTTTCATTCGATTTTGGCTAATTCCTACCTAGATTTTTACTTCTATTGTTGATTTTAGCCTTTAGTTTTATGTTTATGTATTAGTATGTCGTTGTTTAGAATTTAATTTTCTCCAACGGCAACTGAGAGCGAGCAGCTTTATATGAAATCGTCTATTATTTCACGAAATGTTCATGAAACCTAAAATCTAAGTGGTTATATGGATTATGTTTCCGTAAGGGACATACATGCTGACATCATAAAACATATTAAACACGTCATTATTTTCATAATGATATCCGACCAGATCCACTCCCGTGGTTTAGTGGTTAAAGAAGCTGACTTGAAATCACTGTAACCTCCAACCTAGTACTGGAACTTTCTATGACGATGTTAGGGAAACTAGCTGCCTACTAAACATACCAAATACATGTACTTTTGAAGTGGGCGTTAAACTCCTACAACAACACTATCCGATCAGAAATCATAAAAGAAAGCAAATGCGACGTTTTTTCTAAAAGTGACATACCCTATAACTCATGCCAAAACGAAATAACCTCCAAAAATAATAAATAGAATCTGTAGAAGTACATGTATTATAACTTAATCTAAAAGTTTCCGCGGATTTTTGAAAGTATTTCATTAAAAAAACTTTACAGAATTCAAACTCATTTTTTCTGAAAGTGACGTATCCTATAACTGATGCCAAACAAAATAATCTCCAAAAAATAATAAATAGAATCTGTAGAAGTACATGTATTATATCTTAACCTAAAAGTTTCAGCGGATTTTTCAAAGTATTTCTTTTTTTTTTTACAGAATTCAAACTCATATTTTTGTTGATTTTTCACAACCGCATTACATCGGCAGTTCGCGCCCCACAGTTTCATTTCATCACATTTTGTGTTGGTAAGGGGAGATAACAACCATTTTAAGTAGTCTATTAGCCTTACACTTTAATTTACTTTAAGAAATATTTTGAAAAGCTAGATATTAAACCCAGGCTTATTTTTAGAGCCTGTAATACTTTGAAACTTAATCATAATATATATAAGTAGGCTGCACAAAATATTTAGTGTTCTCTTACCATTTTTCATTGGTTTGCGGCACCATTCAAATTTATGAATGGAAGCGTTGTGAATGAAATACATGTACAAGTTTTGATCACGTGAACGCCGATCTAAAGATAGACTGCATATTGTTAATGTATACATATTTACGCCGTTTATCTTTTTAAAAAGAGATATTTCTTGTTTGTACTGGCTGATTTCTGAGTGAGGGAAACACTTTATAAAGTTTGTATTGCTAGTTGCTGTATTGCAGAATGAGTTTACATAGTCGATGACATGTAAACGCTAACCGTATGCAGTGTCAGATCAGTGTACATTGCTGCCTGATGGTGTAGTAATTCAAATATTCTAAATTTTGCCTACATTATTGTTACAATGATTTAAAGCATGTACACGTATATTTGGAAAAGGAAATGGCTTTTATTAATTTTTTAAGTCGAGATCACAAACACGATCCCCACGCATTTCAGCTAAAGTCGATCTACTTTACAGGCGAAAGGAGAAACCTATGGCTGTTCAAATTGTCAGGGTTTGTGGGGGATATTCGTTTGACGCATGCTGGCGTACGCCGCTCTATTCGTTTCTAAAAAGCCAGGATGAATTCGGCGCATTTTGAGCAATGAGATTTGGATACACCGGCGTATCCCGGCTTACGCCGCATCCTGCGTCAAACGAATAGGCCCTCCACTGAGTCGTTTTCAAAATTGGCTACTAAAACAAGGAGTCACGTGACTCCTTGTTAAAAAATAGGAAAAACTTTAAAAATCTTCTCCTCTGAAACCACAAGGCCTAGAGCTTAGATATTTGGCATGTAGCATTGTCTAGTGGACCTCTACCAAGATTGTTCAAATTATTACCCCCGGGTCAAAATTGACACCGCGTGGGTGGGCCCTTAGTTTTTGCATAGGCATATATAGGAAAAACTTTAAAAATCTTCTTCTGTGAAACCACAAGGCCTAGAGCTAAGATATCTGGCATGTAGCATTGGCTAGTGGACCTCTACCAAGATTGTTCAAATTATGACCCCCGGATCAAAATTGACCCCGCACAGGGGGTCACTTAGTTTTGCTTAGGCATATATAGGAAAAACTTTAAAAATCTTCTTCTCTGAAACCACAAGGCCTAGAGCTTAGATATTTGGCATGTAGCATTGGCTAGTGGACCTCTACCAAGATTGTTCAAATTATTACCCCCGGGTCAAAATTGACCCCGCACCAGGGGAGGCATATATAGGAAAACCTATTTGGTATATAACATTACCTAGTGATCTTCCACCAGGCAAGTGGACTTGTACCAAGGTGAGCGATATAGGGCCATCTTGGCCCTCTTGTTTATTAAAACTACCTACTTGAATCACTTAATTCATTAAGACTTCGCTCTAAATAGAAAGCACTTTAGCTGCACCCACAATCATGGACCTATATACACATAGGTCCATGCAACAGTACATGTCGGTGGCTATACAAAAGGTCAAATCAGGTTAAACACTAAGTAAGTTTATTAAGTCAAATTCTAACAATTGAGAAACCCCGGTTTCTTAATTGTTAAAATAGCTCTACCTTATACTTGGTGGCTACTACTTTTAGGAGCATTTGTTATTCAGTGTCCCTGTGTGTGAAAGCTGAATTACTACTGGAACCTGTTGTGATCAAATCTAAAAGGCAGATTTATGTTAAGGATTTCTCCATGAAAGTGTGTGATGGTGGATGTAATGTCAGTGACCAAGGTTGAAGGTATTTTAGACTTTCAAATTTTGCAGAATCTTATAACCTAAAGTTATGTAGAATCTTTTTGAGATCACAAAAATATCTTCTTTTTTTTCTCCAATTTACAAACGACTGTTAGAGTTTTGATAACCATTTGTCTTGAATGAGAAGAAAATACAGTGAAATGGCCTATCCAAGTCTTTATTATACAAGTTTACAGAGTGTTCTCTAATTACTTTCAATATACCTGCATTACTTTTACATTAGGTTAACATCACTTAACAATACTGTACTATACCTGTTATGACTTGTTATTTACAAATTGATTCAACCATTTAAACCTTCTTAATCTAAATCAGTGTTTTATCACATCACAAAAAAGTACCTTGAAAAATGTTTATAACATGTACAGGACTAGTCAATATTCTAATTGTTCTGGTTGGCTACACACTGGATTTCAAAGAGATTATGCCGTCAAGCTCTCTGGTTTAAGATTTTTTTTTAAATCATAATGATATGATAGTTTTGGTTGGTTGGTTAATTGTTCATATATTTTTGTTTTTGGAAATTATGTCGAACTTGATGGAAAATAACTGACTTTTGAGCAATTTCGCAATTTCGTAAGTATAAACATCTATTTTGAAATCCTAGTTTATGAATGAATTTGATGTTTTGCAATTATACATGTATATATTGAATGCACTTTATAATCTATATACTACCTTACGTATCTGTTACTGTAAAATGAAAATTATATGCACGGAAAGATTTGTTATACCCCAAAGTATACTGGATTCAGTTTGTCTGTAGACGAATTTTGTTGACACCCCTGGTCAGAATTTAATGACATTTCACAGAAATGATAAGTACCATACCTAGTTTTGCACTGTCCATATTTTAGGCCAATAGGTCAAAGGTCACAGGGGCTAAAGATAGTAAAATATTGTGGAGGCTAAATCTCCAAAATCTCTGGTCAGAATTTAATGATATTTTACATTGTGGTAAGTACTATGCTTAGTTGTGCATCATGGGTCTATGTTTCAGATCACTAGGTCAAAGGTTAATGTGACAGGGGCACCAAGATAGTAAATTCATGTGTGCTCTTCAATCTCCTAAAGTCCTGGTCACAATCTAATGATATTTGACAGAAATGATAAGTACCATGCCTAGTTGTGCATGGCTTATTTTCAGGTGGCTAAAGTCACAGGGGCTCAACATAATGAAATCTTGTGTGCTTTTAATCTCTAAAACCCCAGGTCAGAATTGAATTATACTTCACTGAAGTGATAAGTACCATGCCTTAAGTTGTGCAGGTCCAATAATAAAAGCATCAAATGTTACATAAATTGTATATACTGTGTCAGTGGGATGTCTGGGGGGGGGGGGGGGGGTATTCATCCCCTTTTACTGATAGTTCTAGTTTTAATTAATTGGACAAAGTTGCCTTACTTGAATCATTAATCTGCAATAAGCAAAGTTCAGTCCTGTTTGTTGAATAGATGTTTCAAAGCATGGCATGAGTAAGAGGTTTCTTTTAAATTTATAGAATATGGAAAGTGCTTTTTGTCATATATGCGAAAACTCAATATAGTTGTCCAAATGGCGGTCCAGTGTATGTGCGTCCGTATGTATGTCTGTCCGTCTGTGCGTCCCCACTTACACATTCATGTCCGGACTGTAACTTTGTCATGCATTGAAGGGTGGCATATTAAAATCGCACCGTCCGTCAGTCTGTGTCCCCACTTACACATTCGTGTCTGGACTGTAACTTTGTCATGCATTGAAGGATTTTAAAATAACTTGGCACAAATGTCTAGCACATCAAGACAACGTGTTGTGTGCAAGACCCATGTCCCTACCTCAAAGGTCAAGGTCACACTTAGAGTTTGAAGGTAATGGAATCCTGTATATATGCATACATTTGTGTTGAGACTCTAACTTTGTCATGCATTGAAGGATTTTAAAATGACTTGGCCCAAATGTTCAGCACATCAAGCCGACATGTCGCATGCAAGACCCACGTTGCTACCTCAATGGTCAAGGTCACACTTAGAGTTTTTAGGTAATGGAATCCTGTATATATGCATATATTTGTGTTGAGACTCTAACTTTGTCATGCATTGAAGGATTTTAAAATGACTTGGCCCAAATGTTCAGCACATCAAGCCGATGTGTCGCATGCAAGACCCATGTCCCTACCTCAAAGGTCAAGGTAACACTTACAGTTTATAGGTAATGGAATCCTGTATATATGCATACATTTGTGTTAGGATTGTAACTTTGTCATGCATTAATTGATTTAAAATAACTTGGCACAAATGTTCAGCACATCAAGACAATGTGTTGTCTGCAAGAACCATGTCTGTACGTCAAAGGTCAAGGTCACACTTAGTGTTTGAAAGTAATGGAATACTGTATGCATGGTAACTCTGTCATAGTACATTTATTTAGCACATGGAGAGGACACAGACTGTGAGACACCTCTTTCGGGGGCATTCGTCACTTGTGTGGGACAGCTCTTGTCCATCATAGGTTTCAATTATATGGCTTATAAAATAAAATTTAAAATAAAATTAAAAAACAGGAAGCAGATTTACGCATTTGGCAATAACAGTTGCTTTGAAACAATGCAGCTGTTGCTTTAACAATTTTAATCAAGGCGTTAGCCTGCTAAATAAATAAATTGACCACACTGTCTTTCAGTTTGGACTTTGCCGTTCAAATTATGCAAAAACATTTGGTTTAATGCTTTGAAGAATTAGAGTGAATTAGTCAGTATTGACGATTTTGAAATAGACGTTGATTCTACAGAATGTTAGAGTACTTGCAAAATGTTGTATTATCAAAATGGAACAGTATGGACACAATACGCAAAAAAGATTTCGTAACATCTTGAAGGCACTATAAGAGACTTTTTATCGATTCAGCTACTATATAGCATATGCAAGCATGGAAGGTGTTTAAGACACCTGTACGAACAGATCTTACAAGTGTGCATTTTTTGTGAGACATATTTTTGCAGTTTTGTATCTACAAGCGCTTTGAAACTCTTTTTATTGATTCTAGACACAGAGGAGTAAAAAATGAAAATAAATCCTCTGTGGTACCTGATGCTGGTTTTTTGCGATAACCGAGATGGAATATCATAACTGATTTTAACTGAAGTAAGTCGGTACACTCTTATTAACTTGCATGATTATTGTTCACTGAATTTTCTGGGTGGATAAGTACTGGTTGGATAAAATTAATGCTGTCCATGAGAGATTCTACACAGAACTAGAACATTCTTCTTTTGCCAGAGATACTCACACCCATGCCAGGTAGACATTAAGCAAATCTTCCCTCTGTCTCAAGCTATTCAGGGGTTTTGTGCTAACAGTCATAATTAAAAACAAATTGAACAATTGATATCTATTAAATCTGTGAATGTGGTATAAGATAGCATTTCAAAATAAAAATAATTGCGGACAATAAGTAACAAGGGCATACAACTTGTAAGCTTTTTATCCTGTAAGCAGACAATTTAAGTGGTAACCTGCTGGCAACAAATGACAGCTTTTGCAACCATTGTAGTTTATGGTCATCTCCCACATTTGTACCAAAATAATTGTTGATTAGTACTAATTTTGAGGTTTTAGTTCTAAAATTTAAGGGTTTAAGGGTTGGATTTGGTACTAAAATTGAAGACTGGGTACAGAAATTACCAAAATTATCTAAACAGAGATAAAATGATCACTAGCTAGTAATATTTCTTTGCCATACATAACACCAAAAGAGAAAGTCCTATGAAAGCATGTAGAATATTATAATGTGAGTGAATGAGTGATACCGTACTGGGAGTTAGTGCCAGAGCTAGTGTAACATATGTTCTCCATTTATCAGCGGGTTTTATGTAGTATACCAGTACCTTGGCCTAGTGTATTAAAGGAAGGTGCTCTCTGGGTAATAAATGATTGTACTATGTGAAAGTGAGACCACATGCGTTTGTACAGATCTATTAAATGAACATTTGTTCAACACTTCAGCTGTTGATACTGAATTGCTCAATGATTTCATTCTGATTTACAAACAGTTTAAAATGTATCGTTTGTAAAATGTAAACAGGAATGTTGACAATGGGATTTTTGTCCTGTTTGTTGAAGTTTGCCTCAAGTGGGTTTCCTGTGTATTAAGGACATTATAGTTAATTGTTGATTTTTAACATTGAAATTCAATTGTTCATTTGCCTAAATATTTGCAAATATGGAATAATAACATATTGAAGGAGGTAGGTAAACATGTCCTTTTGTGATTATAAATGTTTTATACGTTTTTATGTGGTTTGTTAAAAGTTTGTTTACAGTATTAATAGATTACTAATGCAAAGAGAGCAGCAATTATTCACTGAGTATGTACAGGCCGTGGCTGACCTCTCTGAATGTTCAAAGAACATTAAATGTGTAATGATGAAGTTATAGTTAAATAATTACAGATACAGTAAACCACTTGTAACGATATATACCGCTTGCAACGATGCTGTGGTTGCGGTCCCGACTGGGGCCCAAACGCTCTGTTTTCCTGGTTAATGAGATAATTACGGTTTGCTATAGACAATGTGAACAAATGACAATGACCGACACTCAAACGATTATAGGTAATCGATCAAATTACCACACTAACAATTCACTGAATCAAAATTAATTCACACATATTTTTTTGCCGAGATAAAACATATTTGAGTAAATATTTATACTAAATTGAAAACATATTTGAGTAAATATTTAAACTAAATTGTACATGTACTTTCGTGCAGAACATGAAAAATCATGCAGTCACCTAGTTGAAAGAGAAAACTTTTAGATATAGAATCTAAGTACGAAATAATCTGTGAAGTTGATAAGAAAATTAAATACAAACACTGCACCTGATTTTGGAAACTCCCATAGCACAATATAAACAAGAGGGCCAAGATGGCCCTATATCGCTCACCTTGGTACAAGTCCACTTGCCTGGTGGAAGATCACTAGATAATGTTATATACCAAATAAGTTTTCCTATATACGCCTTTGTAAAACAAATGATCCCCCCCCGGGCAAGGTCAATTTTGACCCCAGGGGCATAATTTGAACAAACTTTGAAGAGGTCTACTAGGCAATGCTACATGCCAAATATCTAAGCCTTGTGGTTTCAGAGAAAAAGATTTTTAAAGTTTTCCCTATATAAGCCTATGTAAAACTAAGTGACCCCCGGTGCGGGGTCAATTTTGACCCGGGGGTTATAATTTGAACAATCTTGGTAGAGGTCCACTAGCCAATGCTACATGCCAAATATCTAAGCTCTAGGCCTTGTGGTTTCAAAGAAGAAGATTTTTAAAGTTTTTCCTATATATTCCTATGCAAAACTAAGTGACCCCCCCAGCGGGGTCAATTTTGACCCGGGGGTCATAATTTGAACAATCTTGGTAGAGGTCCACTAGACAATGCTACATGCCAAATATCTTAGCTCTAGGCCTTGTGGTTTCAGAGAAGAAGATTTTTAAAGTTTTTCGTATATATGCCTATGCAAAAACTAAGTGCCCACCCGCGCAGGGTCAATTATGACCCGGGGGTCATAATTTGAACAATCTTGGTAGCGGTCCACTAGACAATGCTACATGCCAAATATCTTAGCTCTAGGCCTTGTGGTTTCAGAGAAGAAGATTTTTAAAGTTTTTCGTATATATGCCTATGCAAAAACTAAGTGCCCACCCGCGCGGGGTCAATTATGACCTGGGGGTCATAATTTTAACAATCTTGGTAGCGGTCCACTGGACAATGCTACATGCCAAATATCTAAGCTCTAGGCCTTGTGGTTTCAGAGAAGAAGATTTTTAAAGTTTTTCCTATTTGTTGCCATAGCAACCAGAGTTCTGCATGGAATGGAATTCTTTGAACAATTTTGGTAGAGCTTCATGCAAGGAACATTCCTGCATAGTTTTATCAACATTGGCCTAGAGGTTTCAGAGGAGATGTCATTTGAATCAAAATGTTGACAGACGACAGACAATCATCGATCAGAAAAGCTCACCCTGGCGTAAAAACAGGGATGCTGTCATAAAAGTATATGAAACTACGGCACTCAGTCAGGCTAGAAAATGGATGAAGCATGCAAGTAAGGCTCATGTGGAAGAGGCTTTACTTCAATCGTTTAAAGATACAAGATCACAGAATGCAGTGGAAATTCATTATTTCCAAGTCTTTGGGACCTTGAAACTTAACTCAAGATAACGAAAAATCGAGATATCCAACAAGCTTTATACATGCACATCTTTATTGTGTTTACCAGACATGTCTGTTGTGTTTGTTTGCACACAATACGCTTTTCTGTCATAAAAAGTTCTTGTGATGCATTCAAATTCGATATGGTAAGAAAACTTATTTGGTATATAACATTATCTAGTGATCTTCCACCAGGCAAGTGGACTTGTACCAAGGTGAGCGATATAGGGCCATCTTGGCCCTCTTGTTTATTTTATATTCTGACATAGCAGGTATTACCCTAACAACAAACGAAATTTCATAAAATCTCATTGCTTGAAAAAAATGATGAAACTGTAGCGATCGTCTTTAAATTACAATAAAGTTTTTCAATAAGATATCTAAATGACAACCTAGCTAATCTTTTATACAAGTCTCCTTAATCACTCAATTTTGACATTTGTTAATCAAAGCTGAATAAAATTAACATTTGGGTGTCGGACAGCTTGGATTGGCAAACAATTCAGCGTTGGTTTATTTTAATTACAACACCTTTTACGACATGCCGCTGATTGTTCACACCTTTTCAATTCACAAGTGTGAGTGAAAGCAATGCAAAATCTTGCAAAAAATCGAGATGAAAAAGTCGAGATAAAAAAAATTTGAATAGAAAAAAGAACAAATTAATTCTGGACGTTACAAAATAGGTCGACATAACGAAAACTCGAAATAAGCTATGTGGAGATAATGAGTTCCGACTGTATTTCATAATTATCTTCAAAACATTTTAACAAAATGATGGGACATAATCTAAACATATATGTGTATGAATTTGTGAATAAAACTTATACAGAACATATTCTACATTATAAAATGTGCACCTCTATAACCAAGCACGCTATACCTACTTTGGGTTTCGACCGACGCCAGAAGTCAACTTCGGATGTTATGATATTCAGATGTATTATTATGTAAATTCTACAGTCCCTTGAATATCGAGTTTACTGTATAATAAATACTATATATCAATTATGTATAAAATATTAATTTAACATGAAAAGTTACTATACAAAAAAGCCATATGTATTTTCTGGTTTTAAAATTTGAACCCACAGTAACAAGTTTTAGGGACAAAATGCTAAATATTTTACCCAACACTAAGTGCTGCAAATTAGATGATTTAAATTAAGTTTGTAATGTTACTTATAGGCTCTGAAATTATTCCAGATCATAAAGTGCAATCACACCTGAAAACTGTGTTTCAACCTGTTGCACAGTAATAAACCTGTGTGGTTAAACTTCACTTTTTGCATATAGATGAACATTTTAAGTCTGTAGGTGTAGGCGGGAATGTACTGTTAAGCTTTCTGGAGTTCTAGAATTAATGCTATGCATGTTGGTCTACAGAAATATAAGATTAACAAATCTTCATTTGCTGTGATATCAGTAAAATCACCCACTTGTGCAAAGGAGCAGCTCCCCTCCATGGTTAAGTGGTTGCTTAGTCAATTATTGTAATCTCTAAACCTCTCACTTATTGGTTGGAGCATGCCACTGTTTTATCTTAAGAAAGTGGGCATGTTTGGCATCATGTAAAATATGCTGCCGTTTATGTTAGAAATGTTAGCCATGGATGCATAGTAATAAGCAAATACAATGATAATAACAAGAAAAACTGTGATACAAAGTATCACAGCGGGCCAACAAACAAAATTCCAATGTAAATATTTTGAAAAATTGGTGATAATTGATATTGAGGCATGGCCCCAAAAGAACTCGAGGGAACCAATTGTGGTTGAACAAGCAAAACCTGACAAGACACCACATCTACTGACTGACATGTAGTATCGAAACTTTACTGTTATCAAATAATATTTATACAGTATGTCCAGGAATGCTCTATAGACCGTTCCTGGTATGTCTTAATTTTTCATTACCATTATCCTTATTAATTTGACGTGAATGAAGATTTTTATGATTATTTGCCGTAAAATATTTTTAAAGAATTAAAAATGATTATTAAAACAGCAGAAAAAAGTTTTAAAAAAAAATTGGGTGTTGATGGGATTCGAACTCGTGGTTTCTAAAAGTACACGTACACAAAAGTGTTTGAGCTATCGGCTTTATCCATTACACCACGGAGGCAGACTTATTACAAACGGGAAAAATTAAGCTAAGACAATATGATATATGTCTAAAAAGGCCATAAAAGAATATTCAGTCGACTCGTTTCGTTTCTATAATGTCAAAGGTTGTGTTAGTGGAAAAAGCAATCATATATCCATTTTTCTAGGTGTAGATTACCATTATCCTTATTAATTTGACGTGAATGAAGATTTTTATTATTACAAAAATTGACGTGTAAAATATTTTTAATCTCAGAATTAAAAATGATGGGGGGTTGGGTTTGGGGTTGGGTTCCCTGGCCTTTTTACTCACCACGTATTAAAACAGCAGAAAAAAGAATTTTAAAAAAAATTGGGTATGTTGTTTGGATAATTTATGAAAACACTAGTAGTTGGTGCCTGCTCAATAACTCCCCCCTTTGAAGAAGTAGAGGTATATTGTTTTGTTAAATATTACAACTGGTCATCGCTAGACAGTCATCAGAAGTTCAGTTTGACTATCGGCTTATTTAAAAATCCACTATATAACCACGGAAAGGGTGCAGACTTATCTACGCAACGTTGAAAATATTAAGTTCTAAGACAATATGATATTGCAATGATTATTAAACCAGGAGCCATAAAAGAAAGTTTCTATTTTGTCTTTATTCAGTTGGAAACTCAAGTTTCGTTTACAACAACTATAATGTCAAAAGGTTGTGTTAACTGTGGAAAAAGCAATCAGTTATATCCAAAGTTTTTCTAAGGTGTCAGATTTGGGAACTGAAAGTGAAAGGCCTTATTCTTTTTTTCCAGAGTAATATTAGATTGCCTTTTCCCATCAATCTAACCAATGAATCAGAATGAAATCATGTGATAGCTGAATAACAAACAATTAGCAACTTTTGCTTTCTACCTTACTTCCAAAAAAATATATTGACTGTGTACCAATTCTTTTAGTCTTTCATCGTTCATAATCATGCAAATTAGTTACCTCAGTTATTATAAATCCTGAACATCGTTAAAATGCAAGCACAAATACTGAATTCGAATCTAGTGATTACATTTACACATTGTGACATCTTTTACTCATAACCACCTATTTAAATATAACAAGTATACCAGTATTAGACCAGTAAGTTTTCACTATAAATGAAAAAAAAAATGTGCTGAACTATGAAAGGTAGCGTCCATATTAAAAGGCAGAAAAGTTCCATTTGGAAATTTAGCAGAAGAACGTTATGGCTAAATATAGAAAGTTACGTACATGCCGAATTCCTTAAATCGTTTCTACAAAATCTGCTAACAAATAGCTGAATACAGTAGAAATTGTAGTGGAGTTTGGCAAAGGGTGAGAGGTAGTGCATGCAGTACATTTATCAAGCATGAAAGCTTTATTGCAGACGTAATTGATAAATGCAAACTATTCTGTAGAAGAAGCATATTAAAAGAGCAGATTAAAGATTTGTTTGCAGAATGTTCATTAGTGGCTGTCGGCTCATATCTTTTGCTGAGTAGTTGCTAATTTCTATAGCAAAAACCATTTTACGTCAATTACCAATTCTTGTCATCCCAGCGGGGCCTCTTTTTGATATTTTCCTTGTTATTGTGAAGTATGTAGTTCCATACTGTTTGGAGCATTTGTCTGCTGTAATACTGTAATTAAACCAGTGATTCATCATAGTATTGCAGGGAACCAGATTAGAAGCATCTAGAACAAAGGATTTGTCCCAGAGATGGTGCAAACTTAGTGACAAGTTAATCAGTCTGTATTGTTTATATTATTTGGAGGAATATCATTCTGTCTTATATCTGTATTTTATGAAAATGGGAGGTGAAAGTCTTCTTTATACTTGGGGTTGAAAGTTGCCTGCTCTGTATGTCATGGGGTACAGCTCCCTTAACAGACTACAGAAGTATCTCAGCATTAAACTGGATGTAACTAGGAGACCATATTATATCTAGTATCGTTGAACACAAATTATCTGAAGTGACCTTGTCAACTAATAGGACACCAGATCTTTTGAATTTTACATGGTGCATTCACAGAGATCTGAAGCTTCCATCAATGACTTAGGATACCAGATTATTTGATTACCCCCCTCCCCCTAGTTAATACTATTTACATTATAATACATTTTAATACTAGTAAAAGATAAAAACACAGTCTATGAGTTAATTAAATCATTATTTGCCGACCGGTTTTGCTTTTACTGCTCATAGAGCAAATATGGCATCAGTTATACTACATATACAGTAAAACTTCGTTAACTCGAGCATCGATAACGCGAGAACCCCGGATAACTCAAGGCCTCCTGTCGGTCCCGGCAATTTTGCCTATATGTTTAACCAGAAAATACTATGGATAACTCGAGCATCGATAACTCGAGAACCCCGGATAACTCGAGGAACACCTGTGGTCCCACCAGGTAGATTTCTTACTAAATTACCTCCGGCAACTCGAGGTCACTGATTATCAAATTTTTCTCACCTCCGATGGCGCATCATTATTTTCACACGTTATGTGAAAAACTTCTATTATTTGTTAATTGATTGTTCTCGTTAATTATCGATTTATTGGCCGTCCAGTGGCCGAAGTGTATAGAATACTTTTCGCACATTTAAATTGTCTTCTTTTATTGAATAAGAAGAAAATAAAGAAAATCATGTTTGCGAGTTTTTAATTACGAGAACGTAATGATGAGATGAAAAGTTTGAGTCTGAGTAGGCTTTTGATAATAAACCTTGAGAGAAAATCCCAAACTGTATATTCTTTCGTTTGATTTCTATAACCTCAACGCTAACTGAAAGAAATGTGCTTTTTCTTTGATTCAAAGCTGTTTCATAGCTATCTTTTGCCTTTGCATATAACGATCTTTATTTATATTTTGATACATTTGTTGAGCGATTAAAATGATATTAACTGTCATGTGTTTCTTTATTTAACTCTGTCTCGGATGACATTTGCAAAAAACATGGAAACGTGTTTGTAGTGCTTTTCTTGAAAATGCCACATGTGATGTGTTCTACTGATTCACTGGTGCTGTGCCTATACGACAATGGACAACGGGTGTGAGTTAATAATCAATATTCGCTATTGAGTTAATTGCAAACAAATTAAGCTAAGGCCTAAATTGTCTAGCATATTAGTCGCCTGGCATTATTGGAAAACAGTAGGAAAAACCCAAGTGACCCGTAAATACACTGGATGAAGTAAAGTAACATTGCCCTGCCTTCTCCATTAATCAGTTGTCAAATAGTCATTACCCTGATCATACGTGAATGCAAACAAAAATAACAGGATTTTATCAAATAAGTACGAAAGGTAATCAGTGCTCGTGATTTATTGTAATAAATATATTTTGTAAATGTATTAATCCGACCTCAACATAAAGGTCCTCAAATAACTCGTTGTTCATAAGATATATGACAGCAGAAAAACTTGTAAAATTTCCATGGTTCGGATAACTCGAGAACCCGGATAACTCGAGCATTTTACTTATCCCCTTGCGACCTCGAGTTATCGAGGTTTTACTGTATGTTCTATATATCTGGTGCATTCACAGAAATCTTAAGTTTCCATCAGTGACTAAGGACACTAGATCTTTCAAATTCTACCAAAAGCTAAACTGGCAAGTTTACAGGGTATTCTGTGAATGCTAAAAGTGGCATCATTGACACTACATTACATGGATTCAAACTAAGGTTATATACACAAATCTGAAGTGTTCATCAATGACTTGGGAGACATCTGAAGTTGCCAACATTATAACAACAGATTATCTGAGTTCCCTAAGTAGTTTGTTCATCTGATAATAGGATAATTTATTTTGCAAGATGTTATAAAAGAATGGCTATGCCCTGTTAAATGGTGCTGTGAGTGTGGCACATCATTCTGTGCTTACTTCTGGAGACAGTCTGACTTAAAATAGTGAAATAAGAACATGCCAGTCAACATCCGGTTATCAGTATTTTTGTATGCTCAAAGACTGGAAAAGGAAAGTATAATTGTTGGTTTTACTTGCTCAGGTATCTATTGTGTATACCAGGAATGTGGCCAAGTTATCAGGTAGGATATTTGTCAGAGTAAATTAAGTTGGAAGATTTATGATTGCTGCTGCAAACAGAACAGCATCAGTAGAATGTATCCAAAACACCAGAAAATTGACAGAAAGTGATTTGACAGTAAACCTCTTTTTTGATTCTGCAAAAATTAATCTTTGGAAGCGAATTCTAGATTGTTGTTTTACACCAGTCACTCCAGCATCCACATTCTGTCACAGTACCTTGATATTAATGCAAACTAAAATTAAGTAAAACAAGCGTCAGAAAGATAGTTCAGAGCTGATCTGTATCTGTGCATCAGTAATTTGTCTGTGATTGTAGAATCTTTTCATTATCACTCACATCACATAATTTATCAGAGCCAGTGAAAGCCTAATGCATCCCTTATCTTTTATCATGTGATGGAGCCGTTATGTGTTACCTGTGCTATATAACTTCAGCTTAATGATTATTTATTACACTAAGTAAATACAGTAAAATGTCTTAATCGTTGACATTGCAAGTACTGATCAATAAAATAGTGAAGTTGTTATCCAGATAAATTGACCTGACTCAGCAGCATGACCATTGATTTTTAGCTCGACTTTTCTATGAAAAGGGGAGCTATCCTACTCGCCCCGGCGTCGGCGTCGGCGTTGGCGTCGCCCGGCGTTGGGTCACACCTTGGTTAAGTTTTGTACCACCCCACTTTATTTCAAAAGTATTAGAGGTATGGCTTTGAAACTTACCATACTTGTTACCATCATAACCTCCATCTACAGACAAGAGTACATAACTCTGTCAAGGTTTTTGACAGAATTATGGCCCTTTTTGGACTTATAAAGTGTATTGAGCTTGGTTAAGTTTTTCGTACCACCTCACTTTATTTCAAAACCACAGGAGGTATTGCTTTGAAACTAACCGTACTTGTTTACCATCACGACCTTCATCAACAGACAAGAGGACATAACTCTGTCAAGGTTTTTGACAGAATTAGCCCCTTTTGACTTAGAAAATACATTGAATATGGGTAAAATCCACTTATTACCTTAACCCTTTGAGATATTGCTTTGAAACTTTTAATGCTATTTCACATCATTACCCCCATCTGTACGCAAGAGAAGGTAACTCTGTCAGTGATTTGTTTTAAAAATTAAGGCCTTTTATCAACTTAGAATCTTGGTTAAGTTTTTCGTACCAGTCCACTTTTTTGACTGAACTGTTTGAGATATTAATTTGAAAGTTGGAATACTTGTTTACCATCATGATTCCCAAACATGGGGAGGAGAAGGTAATTCTGTCAAGGATTTTATTTGAATTATGGCCCTTTTTGACTTAGAAACTCAGTTAAAATTTCCACTTGTTAACTTAACCATTTGAGATATTACTTGTTGGAGTACTTACGTACCATCGTAAGACCTATCTGTAAGCAAAAGAAGATAACTCTTCTTGATTTGTACTTATAAATTCCTAGTTAAAGTCTTGTGTGCCCTTAACTGTCAAAGTTTTGTTTTATTGGCAAGCACTAAAAAAGTCGAGCACGCTGTCCTACTGACAGCTCTTGTTAAGCTCACCTGAGCACAAAGTGCTCAAAGGTGAAATATTGTGATCGCTTGGTGTCCGTCCTCTGTCAGTCTGTCTGTCGTCTGTCCGTCCACACTTAATCTTGTGTAAGCAATGGAGGCTGCATTTTTCACTAGATCTTCATAGTATGACTGCCTTGATAAAATCTAGGTCGAGTTCGAATATGGGTCATCTGGGGTCAAAAACTAGGTCACGGGGTCAAATCATAGAAAAACCTTTTGTATGCAATAGAGGCTGCAATTTTCATTGGATCTTCATGAAACTTGGTCAGTATGACTGCCTTGATGAAATCTAGGTCAAGTTCGAACATTGATCATCCAGCGTCAAAAACTAGGTCATGGGGTTAAATTGTAGAAAAACTCTGTGTATGCAAAGAGGTTGCATTTTTCATTGGACTTTTATGAAACTTGGTCAGTATGATTGTCTTGATAAAATCAAGGTCAAGTTCGAACATTGATCATCTAGGGTCAAAGACTAGGTCACAGGGTCAAATCATAGAAAAACATTGTGTATGCTATAAAGGTTGCATTTTTTCATTGGACCCTCATGAAACTTGGTCAGTATGATTGCCTTGATGAAATCTAGGTCAAGTTCGAACATCCAGGGTCAAAAACTAGGTCATGGGGTCAAATTGTAGAAAAACTTTGTGTATGCAAAGAGGTTGCATTTTTCATTGGACTTTCATGAAACTTGGTCAGTATGATTGCCTTGATAAAATCTAGGTCGTGTTTGAACATGGGTCATCCAGGGTAAAAAACTAGGTCACAGGGTCAAATCATAGAAAAACTTTGTGTATGCAATAGAGGTTGCATTTTTCATTGGATTTTCATGAAACTTGGTCAGAATGATTGCCTTGATTAAATCAGGTGACATTTACAACTCAATCATCATGTAAATTGGTCAAAAGGTTTGCCTTGTCAAGGTCAAACAGATTGATATATAGTTTAGAGTTGAATTGGTCACATATTGTCATAAGTGACAGGTGAGCAATATAGGGCCATCTTGGCCCTCTTGTCATATTTAGTACTGGTTATTAAAAGGAAATCTGTAGACAAATCAGCGAGGACACTCTATCAATAACAAAATAATAATTATTCAAATGTAACATAATTGATGTAGCCTTGCTACCAAGCTAGATGATAATATATTTCATTAAAACTCCAAGCAAAATACTTTCAGCCTTTTATTCTAACAGAGCTCGATCATCTACATTTTTGGCAGCAAAGGAAGTTAACTGAGTAAGAAATGAATGGACAGATAGTCATAAAATCTAATAGTAAATGTAAGGACTGAATGCCAGTCTAGTATTGATGCTTTACTTCAGTCTCTGGAACTGGGACTCCTCCTCTGCAAACTCTTCTAGTTCTAGGACGTTTCTGGTATCTGTGGTGGCTGATTTTTGCCATATCAAGTTTTCAGGTGGTGAAGGCAAAAATGTGACAAATTACTGATTTGTCGTGTTTTCTTCTCAGCAGGTGCATGGTAAAAATGCAAAAACACTGAGAAGAATTAGGGCACCAAGAAACAATTACTATCCTGCCAATGCAACGAAAAGTCTGTTGCATTTTTGCCTTCCAAGTTTTGCATTTTCACCTTACCACTGAAAACGTGACATCAGTAATTTGTCGCATTGTCCGGGTAAAAGGGGCAAAGCAATAGTTTGTTGCATTTTTGTGTATTCACCTGTTGCTCCACCACCCCAAAACACATCAAATCAGTAGGTTGAAGCATTTTTGCATGGTAGGCAAGCTGGTAAAAAGACGAAAGTTATAAGGTGAAAACATGACAGATTAAACAATTGTGTGCCTTGTGTTTCAATTATTGGACTGCTGTCTGCTTTGCATTTTCACCTCGCCATGCTAAAGTGCAACATGGCAGAAATCCCTCACCAGAGGGACCAATGACAAAAGCATTAAATGATACACATAACTGCTTGGTCAACATAAAGTAGTAAATTTGAACTACTAAATATGGTTTACAGTGAGCTATGATTTATTTGATGGGAATAAGATATAAATAAATAATGTATTCTTTTGATCTGGGATTTACATAATTTATTTCCACAAATTTGCATAATCCTTTTGCGAATAAATATTGATATGATTGTTTAAGTATTGTACTAGATTCTGGCAGATGACATTAAGTTGTCTTAAGTAGATTAGTATAAAGCTGCGTACAATAAGCTTAAAAACCGATAAAAAGGGAAAATAAACAATTACGCAATATTGTTTTGCGTCAGTTACCTGGCATACTTGATTGCCAGAAATATTTTTAAGCCAATTCATGCATAATACATAAGTTAACATGATGCCAAATAAGAGGTGGGGGGGTTTACGCTTTACACATCACATGTTTGTTGGTCCATTCGTCTGTCTGCTGACCAAAGAGTTTGGAATCAATAACTCACTGACGGTTTAGCCTCTGAATGCAGGTTAGTGGTGACTAGTAGATGACCCCTATAGGATGGTAGGTCAAAGGTCACAGTCATGGTGATCTTGGTCTCCTTAATAACTAAAGAACAGTTGGGCCTGGGGAACTTCAAACTTGGTATAAAGGTGTTAGTCATGTCTAGTAGATGAAACCATTGATTTTGAGGTCAGTAAGTCAAAGGTTAGGGTCACAGTGACCTTGGACATTAAAACTTTTTCCGATCAGTAACCAAAGAATGGTTGGGCTAATGAACCTCAAACTTGGTATGCAGGTTGGTCATAACTGGTAGATGATCCTTACTAATTTTGAGGTTGGTAGTCAAAGTCACAGTGACCTTATATTTAGTCTCAAGAGGGATAGAACTTGTTTTGCAATTAAGACTGAAGAAATTAGTATAGAATTAAGGCACAGTATACAATTACGTGTAACTCATTGAAAACTTATTTTAAAGCTGTGGTGTGACGGGTATATGGTGTCCACAACTGACAACCCAATGATTATGTGTTTAACGATCATTGGCATTGTACAAATTATGGTTTTCCAAAAAGATAGCACCACAAGAAATGTGAATCTTTCATAGCCACCTAGACTGACTAATAGATATAGCCATCAAATTGAGATGAATTTGTAAAAACTAAATCTAACCAGGATTGATCCTAAGATTGTGGGCAGTTAAGTAAGTGAAATTGCAAGGGAAGTGGACAGATAATTACAAAATATAAGAACAGTAAAAGGAAAACTTATGTTATGCTGTGAAGATGAAGTGGTTGGAAACCCAGAGATAGTCTCACCTTTATAGGCGCTATACGCCAGGCACGTAAAAGAACCAAAGGGTTTAATCATAAAAGAGCTAGGGTCTGGTGCCTGGATTCCCTTGTATCTGCATGATAATGCCTGCCAGGGTCTTGGCCAGGGAGAAATCCTAGGGTCGGCCGGGAGTATTATAAACAATCTGAATGAAAAAGGTTACATGCTCCACAGAGACTCCCGTTTTACAGTTTTAGACAACTTCTTTAAAAATATCAACTCTAAACCTGCATGTGGCAAGTGCAACTAGTGTATCTGCCTTGTTCACTAATTTTTTCATCAATTTTCTTTGTAGAGACTCCACTGAACAACTGGAAATGTGGAATCATTACCTGTTCATGTACAAACAGTGCTTTTTAGTGTTTCAAGTGTTTTTAGAATATTTAAAATTAACATAATGTTTATATACCAATAAGGACTATAAGGGAAAAGCTGAAACCACAACAACAAAACAGGGAAACAAAAACAGGGAAACAAACAAAATGAGCCTTAAGAAACACTAGTGTTGTATTATGACCTTGATGAAAAAATGGTACTGTCTGATTTCAAGTCCATTTTACAAATTTAGTTGGGAAAAGGTTTATATTCAATGCCCACCCACAGAATGGTTAACAGTAAACAGTACAGAAAATAAAGTTAGAATGAATGGCAACTGAGCCACTGTTTGTCCTGGAAGTCATTTCTGCTGAGTAATCAGATTAAGTGGTCTTCAGTACAAACATTTAGCATTGATTATATACCAGTTAATATGGGTAGTAATAATTGAAAATCTATAATAATTTTGACCTTATAGTACAAGCACCACAGTTGTAATTACTACATAATAAGCGGTAGGTGATCACATATCACTGTTGTATCTGTCAATGATAAAGTTCTGCTTGATTGTATCAGAGCCTTGTTTTGATTGATATCGATCACTTTGATTGTTGATGGCTCTATCACACTGTGAAACAGTTTAGTGTGACAGTAGACTTACAGCTAGCTACACATGCAGGATTACCTTCACTTATAATGCACTGATTTTCAGTTTGTTGTATAACATATGATAAAGGATATACATTCTGTATAATATCCTCCTACTTTTATTGGGATTTTTTTGTATGCTCATTCGACAGTGTGGATTGTGAATATGTAGACGAAGGATAAAAGTTGGATACTATCTGCTAATTGTTACAGTAGGCATTTATTTTCTTCTATCTTTTTTTCTAGTTTTAGCATTAATTTTCTCAATTAAAATGAACGTTGATAACTGTTAAATACTTGTTTTTTCATGACAAAAAATTGTGCAACTGACTCTATATAACTATGTATTTACATTTCTTTAAATAAAATTTTGAAATTTGATCTCTCATAAAAGTATTTTATGTTTGTGGAAAGACTTCACTCTTAATACACCCAAGGTTACAGGCTGGGCGCCTACCCTGATCAGAGTATTCCCCGATTTGCCCAACAATTTGTTTATAAATGGAAAATTTTCAACAACCAAAGTACATGTATTATAATTAAAGAAATTTTGAGATGTGCCCTCATGTCACATGCACATCCAGTTTGAAGTTTAAGCCAGTGTTACAGAATGATAATGATTTCAATGTGAGCTAATAAAGATTGGGATTGAAATTAAGGTTAAATGTAGGGTAATTACAAATTGCATAGATTAATCATTTCTATATTGATTTTATCTGTCCATGTGCATGATTTGAATTCAGCTGACTAGCTATATTTTGTGATGGGTTTTTAATTTATTACTAGGATAGATGTGGTTTTGAAAATTTATCATGCAAGTGAAAAGATTTATGATTATGCTAATCTTTTTAACAAGTCGGCAAGGCAGGACTGTTGCAACAAACATAATCTCATGCAAGCTTTGGAATCAACTGGACAGATATTGACAGAATTATTACAAATTACCTCAAAGTCAGTTTTTACTGCACATTGTAATTAATTTTGTAATTATTTCAAAATTAATGCATTTCCAGGGTTCAACACAGTTAAGGTTTCTAGAAATGCTAGAGTTGTCTCTCTAGCTTTATATAAGGTTATTCTCCAGCATAGAAGTAGTCTAAGCTTGGCACTGATCAATTCTCTTAGGTTAAGTGGAAATCTGCCGGATGTTATAGAAGAATTAGCCATAACATCATAAAATTATATGGATCAAGGGCAGTTATTCCACTGTTAATCATTGAACTGGAACATGCCGATAATATGCACAACTATACACTTATGTGAAGTTTGGTGTAAATCTGCCATGTGGTATCAGAGGAGCTGCGTGGACATACTTAATGACAAAAACAGTGAAAGACATGTATCACTAATAAATATGTCTCTCACGGGATACATAATTATTATCAGTATATACATGCTAGATTGTTTTACTAAGACAAAACAACTGCCATACTGAATGTAATTAGTTTAAAACCAATATTTATCCTGATTTAAAATCACCTATTTACACTTACTACTTGTTACACATCTGCCGTTATACGTATCCTCATTTCATAATAATCTGCGTTCGTATGTATCTCCATCGGTCGTCAGACGTATCCGTTCATCTTCACCCACCTGTTTAAATGTGCTTATATCAAAACGATACCACTAATTCCAAAGTCAAGGGCTGTTTGTATTGATACCTAAAACATTTGTCTGTATAAGCGTCTAAGGTCATTGATATATAATGTTATTATAAGCAAATAAATGTCATATTTGACAACATTACTGTAGTTTTTTCAACATTTTAGGGAAAGGCGTCAGTTTATCACAAAACTTCACACATGCTTAGTTTAAACATATTAATACCTATATCAAGCAAAAGGTCGGAGCAAAAAAGAGAAATAATAAAAATATTGGGGTTATTCAAGTGTGCCTGTCATGACATGCATGTATATACATCGGTCGTCAGTAGTACCCATTTGGTTCGAAGTAGTCTAATACCTGGGGTGCAATACTTTAATAATAGTTTTCTGCTTTGAAAGGTTATATGGAAGAAAATTAATGACGATCTCATTTGAAACAGATACGAATATCGAGTTGAATCCATATCACGTTCTTTTTGTCTTTTTCTAGATTTTGCTCCCAAATTGTAGCATATAAAGGCTATTTCTATGCAACCAGTGTATGAGAAAATGCAGCGGATAACTGCATTTTAGTGACAATATAAATAAAAACTTCCAGTCTTATAATTTTCCAAGCTTAAAAATTTCCTAGCTATTTACAACAGCTTCCCACTGGCAACAGCTTGCTACATGTATAAAAGGTTTGTCTCTCTCCCTCAGGTCGATGCCATATTGGATAACCTTTTGTATAATACAGGTGACATCTGTTGGTCAGTGAAGTCTAATGGTGAAAGCGGCAACTACATGTATATTGAAATCACACTAAATGACTTTTCTCATGAAATCAAATTTTCTGAAATGAAATCAAATACAGTTCTCTGAAAAAATGTTTCTAATAAAATAAGCTTATCTGAATTTTTACACTCTAATTTATTATTTATTCTAACATGACTCACTATTTTGTCTCTATATACAAAGAGTAGAAAAATTATGTTATATTAAACCATAGACAACGCGGGAACCGATATGCTGTAAACATGACGTCATAATGCGCCACATGATGTTAAATGAGCGTTCGCGTAGAAAATAAAGCTTTGCATTTATTCACCTTTTGTAATATCTGGTCATGTTAGAATCGAAATAACATCCTTTTCAGCGTTGTTATCGTCTAACAAAATATATGCGCAGTTATAAACCACTCAGGCCTTTGGCCTTCATGGCTAATTACTGTGTAGCAGTAATCCAAATCATTGTTTATTAAACGACTAACACCGCTGGATGTCATTTCATAATCAATGACATAATTTATCATTTATCAATAATTTGTTTTTACCTAATGGCGAAGTTATTTTATGCGGGCCAATCATAGTCTGCAGTCTGGTCACAAAAGGCAGAATCACTGGCCTCTAGCAGGGTAAGAGTCAAGTATCTATTTAAATATTTCAAAAGTCACATTGACTCAGAAATTTCGATGCTTTGAAGTGGGTTGTGATGCCCAGTGGGGTTCAGCGCAAAAATTCCCAAAGTACCCTTGCTTGTTATACTTTCATTAAATCAATCATTTTTCCAGTGTGAAACGCACCCCTATAAGCTCTAATATTGTTTTTCACCTGTTTTAGCTGACAGTGCAGTTCTATTTCTAGCATGGCAGCAAGGAAGACATACTATAAAGAATTTTCTTATAATCTGTCGTCAAGGAAAATTACTTAATTGAGCTGTCACTTGAGTAGGTACATAATATAACTGATACAGATTTTTAACATACAAGTTTGATAGCATGTACAACTACCTTTTAAGGTAACGCCTGACCAAATCTGAATTTTCATTTGCCAATATCTTCAAAGGTTTGTACTTTTCTCATTTACATAGAAAGGCATACATCTTTGCAAAGGTCTTTTCAATCTCCAAACAAATGTTATGATGAAAAAGGCCACTAAATGTACTGTCTTTATGAACAAGGCTTACTGAAGCGTTGCCCTATGTGAAAAAATTATTGCTTTAAATACATTGTACCCTGTTTAAGGGAACCGTGTCAATAGATTTTGAAATGTTGGGGGAGGGGGGGGGGGTCATTTGTTTTACAAAGATGTATATAGGAAAACCTATGTGGTGTATAACATTGTCTAAGTGATGTTCCAACAGGCAAGTGGACTTGTACCAAAGTGAGCGATATAGGGCCATGTTGGCCCTCTTGTTTGTTTTTGGTTCGTTTTTTTTTGCGAAATCAGTTTCAGCCTTGAAATGTTGAGAGCTGCTTTTTAACACGAACCTATATACACATGGATTGGCAACTTCCGAAAATCGATAGTGCGATATTGGAGTAAATGTTACCCATCATGCTTTGCGCGCACTCGGTGTTTTTCAGAAATTTTTGGAAATTTTCCGATTTGTGATATTCGGCAGGTGCCCGCCAGACTTGACAAAATTTTCAACAAACAAATTCGATAACAGTTACGCCTTACGAAAAAAGATTTGCTTGTAATAAGACAAAAGTTGCATAAACAAAGAAAAATACAAACTATTGAGCCATACATATTGAAGTAGACACGATTCAATTTGATTTATTGTTTACGTTTTTCCCCCGATACGTTCCAAGATGGAGGACGGCGGGAAGCTTCATTTTACATCGCGCTGACAAAATTTTCAACTTACAAAATCGATAAAAGTTACACATTACAAAAAAACAGATATAGGTTGGAAGGAGACTAATGTTACTTAAAGAAAAAAAAACAAACTATTGAGCCATAAATATTGAAGAAGACACGATTAAATTTGATTATTTTTCAAGATGGAGGACAGGTGGACGCTGGGAGTTTTCGATTTCGGCAAACCTCGGATATTGTCCATCGATGCTAAAATCTCGCATAAAATCTCGCCATCCGCGATAAAAAGGTTGAACTTGTATAGAAGATACGAGAGTTGCCAATCCATGTGTATATAGGTCCGTGTTTTTAAGGAAGAAATACAATTTGTCCGTTTAGCTTGCACTTAGCATACAAGACAGAATTTCTAATCATGTTCTGCTATGAAATTCAGATGAAATTGCTGAAACTTCTGGATGGAACCTGATGATTGATTTTTATTGTAATCTGCAATTTCTTTAGTTACCGTACTGCAGTTCTGCCTTTTAAGTGCCAAGAGCACATTTTAATTGCCAAGGGCAAAAAACATTTTAAAAAATGGGAAAGGGGGACATTTATTGGAACATTTTCAATTATATTAAATAAAATAATTACATCTGCAATTAAAGGGCTCATAAATTTTGTTTTTCAGATACCAGAAGTTTAATTGTTGTTAAATTACGTATATTTCCCATACCATTGTGTATGCTTTGACAAAACTATTGAAAAACAAACAAATTTTGCTCTAAGTAGGTGGTTTTTGTCTTTCACTTGGCACTAATATATTTACAAATCAAAGCAAATGTGTGTTAAATTGGAGGTATGCAGTAATTGTGAAAAACAACAGAGGCTGTAGAATCTGAGCACTGCCTTTAATCTTTCTAAAATCCGTGTGTTCTAAAGAGTAACTTTTCTTTGTTAATGCTTTACTTTTCTTTAATGGTAGTGAAATCTGATTAAATATTTAAAGAAATACACCCTTTTGGAATCTTTTGTGCAATTTTTTATTTAAATTTGGATGGAGTTGAAAAAAAGGGCTTTTTTTTAGCTCTTGTTCAAAGGAATGTACAGCTGATGATAAAAATATATTGCAATTGTAAAAGCATGCAATGTGTGCATCTTGTGATTGTCAGGGTCTACTACACACAAGTTTTAGCAGTAATTGCCCTTTGAATTTTCTCAGATTAAGTTTGACCGCCTCCTTATTTAAGTAAGATCACTCTTGAATACATTTAGTTTTGAATTATGGCCCTTGTTTGAATTATGGCCCTTGTTTGAATTATGGCCCTTGTTTGACTTGGACATTTTGGTTAAAAAGTTTTTAAATTAAGCTTCTATCATGCTCCTTTCTCATTAAGCATTAATTGGTTTGATATGAAATTTCATGAAACTTTATAGGGGTATAAGACAGTCAAGTTAAATAACTCTTGACTGTATTTGATTCAAATTTTGGCCATTGTTTAACTTAGAAATTTTTGTACAAGTTTTGCATGCAAGCTGCCTCGTATCTCAGTAATACTGATTGGATTGATTTGAAAGTTCAGTGAAGCCCTCCATCACTGTTGAAAAGTTCACATGCTGGCAGTAATAGAACTGCATTTTGAGCATATTAAGCTTGCTTTGTGAAGCTTTCAGCTAATTTTAAATCCAGTGACAAGTTGATTCCTTTTTAATTTGGGCATTTGATATTTAAGAGCTGTACTAAAGGTCTTAAAGCAGTGACTTTAGTTAATATTCGTTCAGTTTGTTAGTTATTACGAAATTTATTTGAAGCCAAGTTTTGTGTAGATATTGTAAATTACAAGTACTGATAAGGGCACAATGTGACTTTATTTATGACTAAAAGATATTTAAAACTTTAATTTACCAAAGGGCCATCAGGCCAGGCCCCAGTAGAAGATCATCCCACACATATTTTGATCCATTTTATACCTCAGCTCTAAATAGCCGACATACTGACTTTTTTTTAATTATTGCAAGAAATTTTATGGAAAATATAGATTAGCTTGTTATGAACAGCCATATATGGTTTTTGCGTCTTAGGAACTGTTTTTCTCGCATATTGGATCAGCATTTCCATGTTTTACGTGATCTCGGCAGAGCCTAGTTTCTGCCCAAACAGTTACCTCATGACAGAAACTATTGAACTTGTACCCTGCTGGATGTAAGTTTGTCCTGCCTTTTTGATCAGTGCAGACTATGATCATGATGTGTACTGTATGCTATTAAACCAGCAAATATACAATGAGCAGCCCCTGGAACAATTAATGGGACTGACTAAATTGAAACATAGGAAAACTAATCTCAGAAAATTTGGCAAAGGTTATATGTCTCCTGCATACTAAAGAGAAATGCTGAGTCAGCACATTGAACATTTTGTAGAATGATAATGTAAAATTAATAACATCTCAAAGTTCAGCCGACTTGTTGGCTGTATTTGGATGTCTGTCACCTTGAGGAGTGATCCTAAAAAATCAAATTCATTATTCATAAAATTTCTTGCCTTTATGAAGATGTAAAAGATGAAATTGCACAGCAGAGACTACCTGATATTGACAATGGAGATGGTTAAATATAGAAGCAAATATTGGATTAAAGACTATAAACATATAAACACCTGGTTATTGCTATGAGTTGTCAGTTTTGCAGTTTCAGTTTGCAAAATTTAGTAGGTCTGCAAAATTCATGGATTATACTATAAAAGTGTGCTTTTCTAATCAGAAAATAAATTCCTGGAATTCAAACTCCCTATAGTGACCATGATCTGCATTGTTTGCTATTCAGGCAATAAATTTTCAGCAGGCACTTAATTAATTACAATTAATAGTACTGTCTTATTTGAAGGATGGACAAATTCGCTTTAACAGATCATTAATTTTTGATCTCTTATAAGTTTGAATGAATCCATTTTATTTAAAGTTGGTCAGAATCTTGTATAAAAAAATGTCATTAAATATTTTCTATAGAGCATTACTACATAAAAAGTAGAATGTATAATGATTTTACAGATGTTATAAAAAAATGATTTGAATAGTTATTAGTAAATGTAAATGAATTTGGAAAATGCAAAACAGCAGAAATATAGACTTCGCTAATGTAATGAATTTGCCTTTTTATACAGTTGATGAAAACAGGTATGCAAGAAAATGAGGAATGTGTAGCATATTTGAGTATTGAATACAGTCGTTCTTGTGTAGACTGTAGAAACTGTAAATTGGTATTTAGTCAGCCATCACAGTGTATTGGTAGCGCATTCTCCTCAGGATTGGAGTCTTGGATTCGATTCCCACCAAATAGTGGTAGTGTCCTTAGGCAAGACATTAGATAATTCCACATTGCCTCTCTCTCTTTCTTCAAGTTTAATTCCATCTGCAGTGAGTTGTAAGAATTGGTTGCACAATAATTGAAAGTAAATAAATTAGTATAAAATTTAAAAGATAAGACTTTAGATTCGACCTAGTACTTAAATTGAATGTGTGTTTGCCTATGTGCATTTTTGTGTGCATCGTGTTGTCCTTTTCTTATGCATAAAATATTATATGTCTCCTGATTCTTCCAGGAGTCTTTTCATTTTTGTGATTTCGGTTTTAGAAAAATTGGTCAAATCTCCTACATTTAAAGTTAAAATACTTGCATTTCTGGTGGTTTTCTCATAAACTGGAAGAAGAATTATCCTCTCCGTAGGTCTGAGTGGTTGGTGGGTCCTGTGGTTGATACTTTAAGCAGCTACTTGTACAATACTTAATGCAATCAAAAGTTCGTGTGTTATTTGAATGATCAAACATTTTAAATGCACTGATATTTCTAGTGTGAATGAGGTCATAGATGGATGCTAAGTTTACAAGGAAGAATGCATAGAAAATACAAGGTGCTTTATTGGATGATTTTTACATCCCACTTAATTTTGTTGAATTAAAGTTGTCACGCCTGCTCTGCTAGGGTAAAGTACTTTCAGTGCTTTGATTATTCATGAACTGTGAATGATACAATAAATGCATTTTGTGTGTTTATTGATTACTTTAGTTGCATGTTATTGTATTGACTCACTATGAGTCAAATCTGACAGGCACAGATATTGAAGAATGTATGATTTATTTGAGGATTTTATTGGGGATTAACTGATATCAGGTGAATCTATTTTTCAAGGTATGAATTAATTTATTGAAAGAATACACTTTTGAAATTGTTGCACATTAATTCAGAAGATCTTGCAGCATTTTGATACCTGTTACATCATCTTGTGAATGTGCATCTCATAGAATATGCAGGTTACAAAAGACAGCTTTTGCATATGTTCTGTTTAACAGCAATTTTATCTTAATTAGATCAAAAATGTTGATGAATACTTAATGATTTCTTGATAGATCTGTCTTTCACAAGTTAAAACCTTGAGAAGTAGAGATTTCTGTAGGATAGCTTGAGTAGGTGTTGGAATATTAACATCAAAAGTTGGTTGGTAGCAGAAATTCAGGATTATATTTTGGCATATTCAGGTCAAGGTCACACAAGGTCAAAGGGTCCGAACGTTGAGGGAACCATGAAACAAATTTTTAAAAAACAACTTCTTTTTGATCAGTGTTTGTTCTTTTCATTTTTTCTTGTTTTAAATGTTTTCTGCTGAAATTGCTAAAATATTAAGGATATGAAAGAAACACTAAACTCCACTGTGATGCTTTTAGCGATATACAGTGCTTGTAGCTATATACAGTGCTTGTAGCGATATACAGTGCTTGTAGCGATATCCTTTGAACGCCGATAACGTAATAAACCGTATACGCGGGTTAAGACAGGTTTGGCCTTCCATAGAAGTGACAGTTGCCGTATGGAACATGTTTTGTCTGTATGAATTGAAAGGCTATGCCGACAGCTCCTGAATGTTGAAAACTCAGACGTCCGAGGCAAATGCTGACACTTTAAGACAACCTTGAAAATGACCTTGGACACAATTTTACGAGCTTTGAAAATTTTCATTTTACCAACGTTTGCGTACAGGCCCCTGTGGGATAGTGTTTTGAGTGCGTGCAAATATTTTTTCACAGACATAAAGCAGACATGTCGTACTCAAACCTAGGTATATTGACATCTTATGAGAATGCTTAAAATTGACCTCGTTAGCAAAAAAAAAAAAAAGAAGTCCATATGCAGGTTAGCAGACAGGGTGACCCCTGCGCGTGACCTCTGTAGGTGGGCCAATGGAAATTTTACTTTCATGTTACAGCTCAATCTATTTGCAACACGCGCAGTAAACCGAAAGTAGCATAACGTGATGTAGTGTTTACAAAAACACATGCATGTCTGTCGAGCGTGTAACAAAATATGCCGGTGTGCAAAGGTTATACAGTGCTTGTAGCTAAATACAGCTTGTAACGATGTCAGGTTGCAGTCCCAACTCAGGCCTTCCTATATACTGGAGATGTTACTATATCCATGTAGTGATATTTCTGGTGTAACAATGAGTTTCTCAGTTCCCTAACATATTGTTTTTTTTTCTGTTTATTAAATAAATGAGATAATTACTGTTTGCACTACAGTGTGAAGGTGTGACAATGAACCACCCTCAAATGATTACAGGTATTACTAACAATTCATTGAATTAAGCGTATTCTCACACATTATAGTTAAATGCTTTAAGGTGAGTCAAAAAATATTTATACTTATTGTAAATTGTACATGTAATTTCTTGCAGCACATGAAAAATCATGAAGTATCCTAACCTTTTGATATAGAATCTCTAAGTACACAATGATCTGTGAAATTGATAGGTGTGTAGGCGGTTTGTATGAGAGTACAGACAACATGTTTCACTGTATAAATTAGCTTGATGAAGCTTGGAATAAACTCACATTTTTTATGTAGAATCTTTAAGTACACAACGATCTGTGAAATTGAGAGGTGTGTAGGCACTGTATAAATGAGCTTGATGAAGTTTGGTATAATAAACTCACATATTGCAAAGAAACATACGAAAATCAATGTTTTTATCATAGACAATCAGTTCTAAATGAAATGAAATGTTCGTGAACAGTTTGCATACATGCTAAAAGTTTAACATGTCCACATACAAATGATGGTAAATTTAACTATTTACAATAGAATTCAACCTGAAGTTATTGTACATTCACGCACATATTGACATTCCTTTTGTAATGTATTAATAACATTTCATAATTATATATTTTCATAACATATATAGCTATACGTTTCATCCACGCAAGTATGTATCCGGCGTATACCCGGTGAACGTCAACGTTTCGAGCCCTATTGGTGGATAATGTGCCAGATTTGCCTGGCAATATGAAACAAATAGACAGGTGTATGCCGGCGCAGATTAAACATACGGCCCCAATGTAAATTCTACGGGCCCCTGAATATCCATGCAAATGGAGTTTACTGTGATAAGATTGTGTTACCTACTTTAAAGGCCTACAGTGAACACTGACATGAACCTCTAGGTCAAGGTATTTCTTTTTTTACTTTCATATATTTCTTATAAAAAACAAGAAATATCTTTAGCCATTGATAAAGCCGTTTTCAAGAATTTTGTGTACAGCAGCAGAAACTGTATACAATCAAACTTTGTATAGCAGTCCTTTTTTAGAGGGTCATATACAAATTCCATTCACAGTGCTTCCATTCGTGACATTTGATTGGTGCAAAAAGTAGGTCAAAAGACAGCTTATTCAGCTAACACCAAAAAATGTAATGTTAATTGATGTTACTTTCCTATGGAGGGGAATATCCGCCAAAACTCTGTACATTTATATGACATGCTTATTGATAAATGTTGCATGCTCATTTGTCTTAAAGTCGAAAGAATGATTGTATATCAAAAAAAGATGATTAAACAAGACAAATGAGCATGCATCGTTTGTCATAAACATACATACAGTTTTGGCCTATATTCCCCTACGTATGGAATATCTGCCAAAACTCCATGCATCTTAATGACAACTATAATGCATCTATATCACTTAGTTATTTATGAATGTTGCAGGCTCATTTCTCTTGTGTACTACATCTAATGTACATTAACTAGGCTATGCTATAAGAGTACTACTTAGAACTTTCATTTGTCTTTCTACCTTACACTCGGCAAGTCTTGGCAAGTCTTAGATGCACTACGTATTAGAATGTTTATGAATAAGCATGCAATATAGATGCATAGAGGTTTGGCAGATAAGTCTCTCCATACTTTCCAGCATGTTGCTTACTTTTCTCTTGTTGGTAGCTTTTAAAGAATAAAAAGCTGATACTTTTAGAGGTTGGTAGAATAACAAGCTCATCAGTGTTGAAGAGTTGATATAAGCCTGATTTATGAAATTACTGAACAATAATTTTTAGAAATTTAGTTTCACTTTTAAACTAAAAGGATTTTAAACTAGTAACAAATGTGTGCCTTGGGAGAAACAGATAATGTAAACTACTTGATTTTAATTTGTGATACTCATAAAGCACTGTATCACTGTTTGCCTTTTACGTTTTTTTCTGATCAAATGGTTGATCATGAAAAAAACGCTTTGATAGCAATATTAAGTTTGTGTACATGTAGAAAATGCATAGAATGTGGGAAAATTGATTTTGTCTAAATATAGAAAATGTTTACAATCTGTCGCATCCTTTAACTTTCACTGGTACTGTTATTCTGGTGTATTTGATTACCAGTATTCTGCAACATAGTGCCAGAAGATATTCCAAGCTGTAATGATATTTATCAGTTATTTGGGAGAGTGGTCTGTCTAGTTTTGGTCAATAGGACTCCCTTGTGGGGCAGTAAGAGACAGCAAAAAATGTCATAATAAATTTGCAGTATTTTCTCTGCACCATATGGTGTGTAATTAACTATCCCGATCAGTAGTATTTCTGTTAATGTTACAGATATCCATACAAGTAGGTTTCCCTAACTGTTGCGAGCTCTGTGTGATCAAGTGGTTAAGGTCACCAGCTTATAATGTATAAATCTATGGTCATGGGTTTGAGCCCTTTTATCATTATGACACTTTATGTGAAAATGTAAGCAGTTAGGTTTACACAATATTTTATTGAATTAAATGCATATACAATATTTTGTGTTAGATAGCAGCGAGAATCGAGTAGTTTCTTACGGAGACTGGTAGTATTTGTATAAAAGATGGTAAAGTCTCAAAAGTTAAGGTTAATCACCCTACAACAATGAGCTATTAAGGAAGTCATCAAAATTATAATGCACTGTAGGATGTATTTTAAATGGTCAATACTGAAACAGACATAGCTCAGTACTGTTGTCAATACCTTGCTAAAATATCTGAAGTGGATTTTTGTCAGTCTTTTATCTTTCAATTAAACTGTATCATTAATAATTATTGTTCAAAGGGGTGCTTAGTAAGCATTTTCTTAATGAACAACGAACAGAGCAGATCATGATCAAACTGCATGGAATCTGAATGGATGTACCGGCAGATCATGATCTACACTTGTCAAATAGGCAGAATCACCAGCAAGCTGATGTTGCCAAGCTGTCTCTTACCTTTACAAAACATTTCTAAATGTGAGAATCTTACGTAGTAATCTACAATCAGCTTTGTCAGTCATTGTTCAGTATTCCGCACAAACAGTACAAAAACAATGCTTAAGTTTCGCATGGAATTCGGAGAAATAAAACTGGGTTCCCAGAACTTGTGCACAATTTGGTACGGTACTAACTGCAGGACTGAATTAAGTGCATCTGTTTTCCAGTTCCTGTTGTTGACACTAAGAGATTGGTATCATTAAAACTGAAATAGATTGATGTTGCTTGTCTTATGTGAATTAATTTTTGTTGTGTTTTGTGAGCTGCAGGTGCAAGTTAGAATAACAAAAGTCCTCTTCCTGTAATCAATGCATGATGCAGAAAACCTGCAGTTTCTTGTTGTCTTGATCTCATGATCAATGGGGTACTAGGCTGTGCACTTTGCTTCAGGTAATATTTTCTATAACATGTATAAAACGCTACTATTATACTTGACCAAATTTGACTCATTATGTCGCAGAGTACACGTCTTTCTGTCTTCCCAAGCAATAATCCAGATGCATATCGTAAGTAGAATTTATTTTATGATACTGCATTTAGAACATTCAAACAATTCTAGCTGAGAAAAAAGCTTTTGATCATGTATTTGAAATTAAATGTTGGAATAATGTGCTTTAGGATAAATGTATGTTATGCCATTGTGCACGACATTCTGCCATTTACACCATTAGACAATCAGAAAAATAGTACCTGAAGCTAGCAGTTTTTCTCAGTGCACTGTACCCATTTATATCATATGACTAAAACACTGCGAGTTGTTTGTTATGCAAGTTTCATTAATTTTGTCAGATGCCAATGTTAGTGATATGTTGTGTACTAGTTGTCGCTGTATTTAACCGCACCCCTTTTCTGTCGTCAGGAGTAGAAAGTGGCTGTATTTGTAATATTTGCGTCATCATATTACATCAAGAATGTCATCAAATTTGTTGCTGCATGTGGCTTATAGTCCTCGTGTGTGGACATGTGGGTGTTAAACTTTGTGTCGTGCTGTGTCGGTTTGTTAGAGTTTTATGACAATTAGGGCTTGCAGTGTCCAGTAGCAACAGAATCTGACTGTCTGGTTGAAGTCTGGAACACAGTTGGTACATTGCCTGTGGTTCAAACCCGCTAGTAACAAGCAATGTCTACAAATATCTTTTTTGGGATGCTATGTCTGCCATTGATGTAGTGTTATGCGGAGAAGTTGTTGATTGACAATGAGCTAGAAAAATGATGCTAGAAATACTTTAAAATGGATGCTAAGCCTAGATTAGAAAAAAAACACTATTTAATAGTGTGCTGCAAGCCCTTTAATGAAAAAAATGTCAATAACTGGCTTAGCTGTTGACCACAAAAGGAATGGAAAAGTCTGGGCAAAAGACACATTTCCATAGCTTTGCCAAGAATTAAGTTCAATCTGATGAAATTTCTTCCCAATATAGCAAATTGGCAAAGGACTATATTTGTATTATAATGAGAGACTTGTCTATAAAAAATTAATATTGTATTTCCTAGGAGTTCCTGAAAGTCATGTTTGTAAATTTAAAGCCAGTATTTGTTGGAGAGAGTTTCTCTGGAAATAACTGTTGCCTTCAATCTCTATCAAAGCAATTTGAGGAAATATCATATGCTTGATACTCAGTTCTGATTGGCCGATAGCCATCACATGCTTAGTTCACAAAGGTATGTGTAGACAGGTGCTAGTAGAAGGGAATAGTCAGTGCAATTATTTCCCATTAACCCCTTATATTCTTAAAATGGACTTGCCCATTTTTCAGTTTGGACAGAACCATTAAATGATCAAGGGGTAATCACTGAAGATTTATATATAGTGGATGGACCAACGTTCAACATAAATCAACACTAGTGGTAAACCAACGCTGGGCGTAAATGAGGTTTCTTTGTGATATTCTGAAAAAACGCTTCAAGAAGCCTTAACCTTCAGGTGGTGTCAAATCTATTTACATCGTGTGTGATTTTATCTGATGCGGTTGACTTCCAGTATGGTCACTTGACTATAGCAAAGCCGCAGACCTAGAGTAAAATCCTATTATGCTTTCCGTACTCAATTAAACTAAGGCCATTATTTTTTTATTACTTGTTACTCAAAGTTTGAAATTAAAAAACTCCGTGCGGAGGAGGGAAAAAAAAAAAAAAAAAAGACTTTTTTTATACATGACAAATTTTGTTTCATCGTGGACCTGCTTTCTCTTCTAAAATCCGACATAAGAACACCCCCTCCCCGAGCAAAAGCCCTTGAAAATTCGTTGACTTTTTTAGGGAAAAATTATATTATTTAAGGAGGGGAATGGGGCTGAATTTTGGCCCCAAATCGCACTCAAAAAAACTAAATTTTCAGATAAAAATACTGGTGTCAGTAACAAAACTGTTAACAACAGGCATTATTGTTGAAACAAATGAAAAAAATCTATTTTTATCCTGTTTTTGAGTCTTCTGAACACTGTTTTCTTTGGTAAAATTAACAAAAAAAGCGGGGGGTCGCTTAAATAGATGACAAACAAAAAATCGGCGATTTTCGGCGACTATTTCACTTGTAAGGTATCAAATAATTGCAAGAAGTGATTATGAAACGTTTTTATTGATGGAAACTTACATTTTATAACAATTTTGGCAAGCATTTGATTAATTTAATCAAAAACTTTTGTCAGCATTCATTTTGAGGGGTTTTTGTCAAAAATGGGGAAATATACATTATGTTAGGAGGGGAATGGGGCTGAATTATTGTCCCAAATCGGTCTGAAAAATTCACTAGACGAATGCAGCTTCTGATGTTATCACTTGTATAAATGGACCTCTAATTTCACGCTTTTAAAATTTTGAAAAAAAAATTTGAAAAAAAATTTTTTTTTTTTTTTTTTTTTGAAAATACGAAAAAATAGGGGCGGCGGGTTCGAGTAACGACAAATCAAAAAACACTGGCCTAAGATTTCTCCTGTATATACATACACATCCGCTTTAAGAAACTGAGTTGTGAAATTTATAGAAAGGTCATTTCTATTTCAATATTACCTAATTCTTCATATTTTATGATGTATAATTAAGTATAATAGTGTCATTCTATAAGGACCCCTCTGGCAATGGTGTCTAGTTCCTATGATTCTTAAGACATTGATCTACTACTTAAACTTTTTACTAATATTTATTTAAAAAAAAATTGACTACATTACAATTAATTAAATCAGTAAATAAATAAAGTTTATGATTGTACAATGTTTATTAAATGTGTTTTTATATAGACATGTCAAATCTGGTTTGTGAAACTCAACAAAAATCTAGAAGAGAGACAGTGTAAATCAAATTAATGTTAACACACTTGATAGCTTTTTTTAATTCATATTAAATACTTATATATTTGTTATGTATATCTTCCACAACAGTATTTAGCGAAGATAATTCAAAAGTAAAACTTGCAAAGATATCTGCCGTATGTCGAGCATTGGTAGACATCAGTGTGAACTGCACCGCTTTTACCGGGACTGTTTTTAGCTTCCCCCAATTACGTCACAGAATGATTGAAGTCTGTAGTTGAATACTTGAAGGTTTTGCATAAAACTGATGATAACTAATTGATGTATGTTGGATTGCCATAAATCTATTGCAATTGTAAAGAACATGGATATTTTATGCCAAGCATTGGTCCACCCTTTCAATATTCCTGAAATAGACTTGCATATTTTTCAGTTTGGATAAAACCATTAAAGGTTATTTGGGAACAGTGAAGGTCAAGTTGATCAGGATCCTGACTGGTCGCTAAGGTGAAATCACTTGTTACCGGCAGTCTAAGAGTTTAAAGCTTTGATCTGAATTCTAAATGACTGAATGCTTTTGACTTTTCTTTTTTCAGTGATGAATCTTACCAGTGACAAAGAATTAATATGGAAGTGTCCCCATCTGTCTGCATGACTTTAGGTAATATTTACATAAATAATTCACATTAAAACCTGATTGCCAAAAAAGCATATTTGGTGAGGTAAAACTGAAGTGTATTGCATATTGTCTACTGCCTTCTGGGTCAAGGTCATGTTTAATGGTGTCCGGAATCGTTATTAGGGCCACTCACCATCCAGCATCTGTTGTCCCTCATTTCTTTAAAGAATCTTCATCTCTGAAACCACAAAGCTTATATATTAGATATTTGGCAAGTATCATTGCCTAGTTGACCTCTTCCAAGATTGTTCAAATCATGACCACCAGGTCAAACTTTACCCTACCCAGTAGGTCACTTGATTTAACATTGGCTTATATAGACAAAACTTCAAAACTCTTCTTGTCTAAAACCACAAGGCCGAGAGCTTAGATTTTTGGAATGTAGCATTATGTAGTGGACCTCTACGAAGTGATTTCAAATCAGGATCCCCAGTCAAAAATTACCCTTTCTGCTTTTGTTGACCTTGTATCATAACCAATGGTAGCTGGGTGAGTGATATGGGGCCATTTTGGCCGTCTTGTCTTACTTTACAAAATCCTGTGCGGACTTACATATTGCTTCAACATTTGAGTAATTGATTTACTTTAGTAAAATTTCTGTTTCTCTTAAATAAGGTTTTTACCACAAATCTTAATTTCATGTCAAGATGTGATTTTTTTTATAGAAGTAAAATCTGTAATAAAATTTAGATGTTGCTGAAAGCAAATGATGACTGCTTTAAAGGTAAAATTTAAGTTTTTAATTCAGATTCTTTAATTACACACTATATTTAGAATGTTTAATGAGCTCCTTTGATGAGATTTAGCCAGGTTCTTGCTGACAAAATTGCACAATTTAGGAGCAGCTATTTGCAACAGCAACCTTTGGCTATTCTAGTATTCCTTTATTCTGTAAAGAATGGGAGTATATGTTTCCCTTGGCTTACCGGTGTATAGGGGTGAGAGTAGAAAGTTCAAAACCCTACACGGGTTCAATCTGATATTGAGCGTTAGTTGGCTGTGAACTAGTTAAGTTTCAATGCCCACTAGTACTTTTTGTCGAACCGCTTGCAAAAGCTCGATATAGCAGTTCGGTGTATGTGCGTCCGTGTATGTCCATCTGAGTTTAGCTTGTCAGGGCTGTAACTTATCCATGGATCAAAGGATTCTTAAATTACTTGGCACAAATGTTCACCATCATGAGATGGAGTGTCATGCGCAAGAACCAGGTCCCTAGGTATAAGGTTAAGGTCACACTTGGAGGTTAAAGGTCAAATTCAAGAATATCTTTGTCTGGAGCATTTCTTCTTCATGCATGGAGGGATTTTGATATAACTTGGCACAAATGTTCACCACTATGGGCTACCCTTGTTGTAAGAATTACTTCCCTTTGTTGTTACTATAAATAGCTTATATTGTAACTTTTTAGCTCACCTGAGCTGGCTCAGGGTGAGCTATTAGGATCGATGAATGTCCGTCGTCCGTCCACATTAGTTCGTTAACACTCTAGTGGTCACATTTTTGCCTCAATTGTCACGAAACTTGGTCAGGATGTTTGTCCCAGTAATTACTCGGACTAGTTCGAATATGGGTCATCTCGGATGAAAAACTAGGTCACATGACCAAAAAATAGAAAAATCTTGTTAACACTCTAGAGGCTACTGTTTCAGTCCAAATATCCTGGCAATTTGTCAGAAAGGTTGTTTGGTTGATTTCTAGCTCAAGTTTTAATATGGGTCATCTGGGGTCAAAAAAAACTAGGTCACACAGCCCAAATATGGAAAAACCTTGTTAACACTCTAGAGGTAACATTTTCAGCCCAAATATCCTGGAATCAAAAGGGTTTGAATAGCAAAATGGGCATCGGGGTCAAACTGGTCCACGACCAAATATGGAAACCTTGCACTCTAGAGGCTACGTTCAGTCCAAATATCCTGGCAATTTGTCAGAAAGGTTGTTTGGTTGATTTCTAGCTCAAGTTTTAATATGGGTCACCTGTGGTCAAAAAAAAACTAGGTCACACAGCCCAAATGTGGAAAAACCTTGTTAACACTCTAGAGGTAACATTTTCAGCCCAAATATCCTGGAAATTTGTCAGAAAGGTTGTTTGGTTGATTTCTAGCTCAAGTTTTAATATGGGTCACCTGGGGTCAAAAAAAACTAGGTCACACAGCCCAAATATGGAAAAACCTTGTTAACACTCTAGCTAGGAAACATTTTCAGCCCAAATATCCTGGAAATTTGTCAGAAAGGTTGTTTCGATGATTTCTAGCTCAAGTTCAAATATGGGTCATCTGGGGTCAAAAACTAGGTCACACAGCCCAAATATGGAAAAACCTTGTTAACACTCTAGAGGTTACATTTTCAGCCCAAATATCCTGGAAATATGTCAGAAAGGTTGTTTTGATGATTTCTAGCCCAAGTTCAAATATGGGTCATCTGGGGTCAAAAACTAGGTCACACAGCCCAAATGTGGAAAAACCTTGTTAACACTCTAGAGGTAACATTTTCAGCCCAAATATCCTGGAAGTATGTCAGAAAGGTTGTTTTGATGATTTCTAGCTCAAGTTCTAATATGGGTCATCTGGGGTCAAAAACTAGGTCACACAGCCCAAATATGGAAAAACCTTGTTAACACTCTAGAGGTAACATTTTCAGCCCAAATATCCTGGTAATTTGTCAAAAAGGTTATTTCGATGATTTCTAGCTCAAGTTCTAATATGGGTCATCTGGGGTCAAAAACTAGGTCACAGAGCCCAAATATGGAAAAACCTTGTTAACACTCTAGAGGTTACATTTTCAGCCCAAATATCCTGGAAATTTGTCAGAAAGGTTGTTTTGATGATTTCTAGCTCAAGTTTCAATATGGGTCATCTGGGGTCAAAAACTAGGTCACAGAGCCCAAATGTGGAAAAACCTTGTTAACACTCTAGAGGTTACATTTTCAGCCCAAATATCCTGGAAATTTGTCAGAAAGATTGTTTCGATGATTTCTAGCTCACGTTTCAATATGGGTCATCTGGGGTCAAAAACTAGGTCACACAGCCCAAATGTGGAAAAACCTTGTTAACACTCTAGAGGTTACATTTTCAGCCCAAATATCCTGGAAATATGTCAGAAAGGTTGTTTCGATGATTTCTAGCAACTTTGTTAAAAGCAGTTGTACTCGGGTGAGCGATAAAGGGCCATCATGGCCCTCTTGTTATTACTGGCTGTAGAGAAAAATCAAGACAACTTTTCTGTGGTACAACATGCATGTTACATCCAATATTTGGGTGTATTTTGACCTATCTCTACTTGGTAAGGAGTTAGCCCTTTTGACATATAGTGGCTTGACATGTTGCAGGTGGGCATCTAGTTTGAGGTAGTAGTGATTTACATGCCAAATGTTATCAAAAGGGTGTCTTGTAATCCTTGCCTTTAAATAAGGGTGACACTTTAAAATCATAAACTAAAACATTTTCCCTTTACCTTTTGTAAAACAACTTTAGGGAGCACAAATGGTGAAAAAAAAACCATAGAGGAATGTAAGTTACCAATTAATGTAGCAAATTCTAATATTGCCCGAGAGTTTGTTATTTTGGAAAGAACAAGTCGCAAGCTGTTTCTTTACGCTGTATGTCTGTCTGCCCACGATTATTCATATTTTTCTCAAGGCAGATTGCTTGTTAAAATCTACTTCCCAGAATCTAATCAGTCTACACTTAGAATGTCTGAAAATAGACATTACTGGTGTTAAGTTTGTTTAATTGATAGAGGTTTTCTTCAGTCAATTGCCTACAAAGAAAATTTTTTTATATTTATCAAAGCTGGTTTCTATTTTAGTTGTACTGTCTTCAAGTTTAGGAAAGGATTTTTTTTTCTAATTTATGTGTAATTGCTGTTTTAGATTTTTATGTCTTTGTTTTACAAATCAACTGTTTACAGTAAATGTATGAGAAAATTTAGTTTCCAAGGAAAGCGTAACAAGTAGTCTTCTGATTGCTGTTGGCAAGTGATTCAGTCTTTGTGACAAGTGCAGATCATGATCAGCTGTCACATATTATGTATTGTTTGCTATTCAGATAGCAAATTCTGTCCCACTTGAATAGTAGACAAGTTCATGTTACAATTACATTTGTATAGTACGGTAAACTAATGGAAACTATGATTTTTTTAAAGTCTCAGCATTTGACTAATGAATTGCCATACAGTAGTCCTTTTATACATGCTCAAGACTGTTTCTACTGAAGTCTGGGTTATCTCCCAGTTTGGTCATAAGATTTCTTTTTTAAGCTTCAGCAATGAACTTTGAACTATGTGGATAGTATTGCATGGAGATTTAAACTTGAGCAGTATCATTCAGGTGAGCAATATAGAGCCATCATGGCCCTCTTGTTCATTGAATTAATGCCCTTTCAAATAAATTTGTTTTCTTGGAGCTGCTTTCACACAAAACTGCTCCCTGCGGTGGGATTGACCATGTCCAACATGGTTCTTGTTTCAGAAATCAATTAGTGCGTACTTTTTTAAGAAAATTAATACTGTAACAAATCTAGACAACAAAAGTTTGTCAAAAAGCGTAGTCCTCGCTAAAGCAAAGGTAAAAGAAGGTAAAAAATCTTGTTAGCACTTTCACAAGACTAGGTAGATCAAAAAAGAAAATTCTCATTGAAACAAGTCTATTTTAAGTACACATCATAGGTTCAACTAGTATTTGGCCAATGCTGTCAGTATCAACAATGGCAGTAACTAACAACGCTCACACCTTGGACACAAGAATTGCCGCTTTGTGACGCACTCAATGCTTGTAGTTGTACTTCAGGAAATGGGGTTCAATAAACTTCAGTGATAGAAATTGTGAAAGAAAAAAGATGCTGCTTTTTTGTTTTGCATATGATTATTTACCGTTAAAAGTATTTAAATATATAATAAATTTTTATCAAACCTGACCAAGTTGTTTCAAAATTTAACTTGAACCAGCTGTTAAACAACCCATTGATTTACTTTTAACTTGTAGGGCGACATTTGGCTCCACAGAATAAACATTTTGAATTTGCTCTGAAGGGCTTTCAGTCCTCGTTCTCACTAGTGCAAAAATATGTTTTTAAAAGTCTTTCAAAGAAATATAACCCTTATAAAGATAATTGACTGTGAGCTAAATCTTGGATTAAAGTTTCAAATAACTAGGTCCTGTTAGATAACAGAATGTCACAATAGCATTCAAATTGTTAAATGGAGAATAATACTAACAGTGAAACTGGATGAAGTACCTTCTTTGCTGTAAGTAGCCTTTTGATCCATGACAGAAAGCCATATTTGAAGGAAATCAACCTGTTTAAGCAGCCACCTTCTCTAAGTAGGCACCTGTTTTAAGTAAACAATTTTTGTATCCCGGTGGCTGACTCCTTCATACAGGTTTGGCTGTAATCTGTAAGGATTTAGACTAAAGCAAGTGTAGCAATATGAGAAGCATGATATAACTATTTTTGATGCTCTCCAGGAATCTTCATGTCTGTAAAGTAAGTTATTTGTGGTTAGAAATGGTATTGATCTTCAATGTGGCATGTGCTACAAATGAAACAAATAGTAGTATGATATTGTAAATATTAGTGGAAACTGATTTCTTGTTATCTTTCATTGTTTTCTTGGCCCAGTCTTAGTACAATGCCTAGAAACTGGAATATCTCGGTACCAATATCAATATGCGAGGAATGTGTGAATGTTTGCACATAACTGATGTTTTCATGATGTAAAAACTCTGATTCTATGGCTCCACCGAGGCCTTTGTTTTGTCTGAAACATGCCACTTTAATTAAAAACAGGAATCCCAGAATTCCCCAGATGCTAGACAGAAGATACCTAGTTCTGTTACAGATTGCTATCAAGGTGACAGTATAGTATACTGTTTAACACTTTGTCTATTTTATGACAACCAATGAATACAGTCACTCGAAAATCTAATGTTATGAAATATTAGAAAGGATTCAAATATATTGCTATCATCTTTTACAGCAATGGTCTGTGTATATTTATTTTGTTGGAGGAAATGTGACATTGTTTAAGCAAACAGAAGTCATATGTCACTTGATTGCTTTTAATATCCAGGAAGCTCTCCTTAGAAAATGTAGGTACTATTACTCTGCACATAGAGGAAATAGATTGCTGTCACTCTTATCTGTGGAATAATTATTAATATGTCTTTTGTTATTTCAGAGAATCACTGCTAGTTGACATACACCCGTAACCTTTCACCCAGAGGCAGTGAGAGCCATTAAACCAAAAGTGGATCCAGTCGCTTACAGAGATCTGAAGGACACTGGTGTAGAACATGCTCTTGGCCTGATTTGGCGGCTCTTTCAGATGGTTGTTATGGAAACAGGATATGGATACCCTACTACTGGTCCCCCAAATGGCATTGCTAGTGGGGAACCTGACTTACTCGAGAGTGGGCACCAGAAATATGCTGACCCAGAGAGGAGATCTCAGGAATCATTTGCTGAATTTGTTGCAAAAAGTAACCCACAGGTCAGCAAAGGTAGCTCTGTTGTCTCAAAGCGTGCTGACAGACATTATTCAAAACGAATGAGGCGACGCTTAGTTTATAAAAATGGTGAGGTTAATATTACACAAGCAAATATTAGAAAGAGACGAAGGAGGTACCTGGCAGACATTTTCACAACTTTAGTTGACATTCAGTGGAGATACAATTTGTTAGTTTTTACGTTAGCATTTATTTTTAGTTGGCTAATATTTGCCCTTATTTGGTGGCTCATTTGTTTCTCACATGGTGATTTAGATGAAGAAAATCTCGCAAGTTCACAGTGGAAACCGTGTGTTAAGGAAATTAAGTCTTTCACTTCTGCTATTTTATTTTCCATTGAAACACAACATACAATAGGCTATGGTTCTAGACATACTACAGAACAGTGTACTGAAGCTATTATTTTAATGATGATACAGTCATGTTTTGGTGTGATTTGTCAGGCAATGATGACAGGGATTGTATTTGCAAAACTTTCACGGCCCAAAAAACGTGCTGAGACACTCATGTTTAGCAAGAATGCTTGTATATGCAAACAAGACGGTGAAATGTGTTTATTGTTTCGTGTCGGCGACATGAGAAAATCACATATCGTAGAAGCTCATATACGAGGGGTTGTGATAAAGAAAAAGGTAACAAAAGAAGGAGAAGTGCTACCGCTGTATCAGTTTGACGTTGATCTTGGTTTTAATGAAGGTCAGGACAGGTTATTTTTAGTCTGGCCTGTGATTATTGTTCATAAGATAACTGAAACTTCACCATTTTGGGAAATGTCACCAGAAGACTTGCACAAAGAACAGTTTGAATTTATTGTGATTCTGGAAGGTATAGTGGAGTCCACAGGTATGACAACTCAGGCACGAAGCTCTTACCTTCCAGGCGAGATTCTCTGGGGTCACAGGTTTGAGCGTCTTGTGACATTCCAGAAAGAAAACGGACAGTACCAGATTGACTATTCCCGCTTTAATAACACCATTCCAGTAGATACTCCTCAATGTAGTGCCAGAGAATTATCAGATATGTGCGGAAATATTACGGACATTGATCGAGATTCAAACAATGAGGACGATTCTGCTCACAATTCAGCAAAAGCGTACACAAACCCATATATGTATAAACGTAATAACATTGCTCAGACTGAGTTTGAATATGACAATGATTTTGATTCCCTCGATAGCAATTACTTGCCAAACAATGAAGACTCGGAAACTCTCCTATGACAGTAAGTATGACAAACAATGTGCTAAATGTAATTGTAGACTATAGAATTGTACTGAGAAGTAATGCCAGACATCTATCACTGACAATTATGTGAACTTAATTACCAAAAACAGGGGCTTTGCAAATGTTTAAAAGTCTTTTGCCATCATTTTCTGTCTAAATATTTTCTTGTTTGCTAGTTTGCAAAACCAACAATTGTCTAACCTATTTTTTATGCCCCCGAAGGGAGGCATATTAAAATCGCACCGTCCATCTGTCCGTCCGTCCGTCCGTCTGTGCGTCCCCACTTACAATTCGTGTCCGGACTGTAACTCTGTCATGCATTGAAGGATTTTAAAATAACTTGGCACACATGTCTAGCACATCAAGACGACGTGTCGCGTGCAAGACCCACATCCCTACCTCAAAGGTCAAGGTCACACTTGGAGTATGAAGGTTATGGAATCCTCTATATATGCACACATTCGTGTCCGGACTGTAACTTTGTCATGCATTGAAGGATTTTAAAATAATTTGGCACAAATGTCTAGCACATCAAGACGACGTGTCGCGTACAAGACCCACGTCCCTAGCTCAAAGGTCAAGGTCAAACTTAGAGTTTGAAGGTAACGGATTCCTCTATATATGCATATATGCACACATTCGTGTCCGGACTGTCACTTTGTCATGAATTGAAGGATTTTAAAATAACTTGGCACAAATGTCTAGCACATCAACATGACGTGTCGCGTGCAAGACCCACGTCCCTAGCTCAAAGGTCAAGGTCACACTTAGAGTTTATAGGTAATGGAATCCTGTATATATGCATACATTTGTGTCCGGACTATAACTTTATCATGCTTTGAAGGATTTTAAAATAACTTGGCACAAATGTCTAGCACATCAAGTGGATGTGTCGCGTGCAAGACCCAAGTCCCTACCTCAAAGGTCAAGGTCACACTTAGTGTTTAAAGTAAAGGAAATCTGTATGCATGGTTACTCTGTCATGCATGGAAGGATTTTAAAATTACATAGCACATTTATTGAGCACATGGAGAGGACACAGACTGTGAGGCACCTCTTTCGGGGGCATTCGTCACTTGTGAGGGACAGCTCTTGTTAGAATTGTCTTGATTGTTCTGTAGACACAGGTCTCAGGCATTGGGTATGGTTCCCCTGTCACCCCAGAGGCCCCTCCACAACCCTGGTACCCCATATACTGATACATTTAAATAAATGATTAAATTTTAAAAAATTCTATACATATTCAGCAAAAACTATTTTTTTTATTTAATAATTTTTTTTTAATATAACAGTTTATGGGGTACCAAGGTTGTAGAGGGGCCTCTTGGGGATTGGGGTCCATACCCCATGCAAGTTACCTGTGACTAGAGGCACTTGAAAGCATGGTACATAGTGCTTAAATAGCCTGTCTTCAGACATAATTTTATGATTTTAGGCAAATTTTGTCGGGACTAGATTCTCTAATAATGGACTTATTTATCAATAATTTGAACATTTTTACATTATCAACAAACTCAAATTAAATTTACATATCTATGTGAAGATTTCAAGCCAAATCTAAAATTAACTCGAAGCTGAGATAAATATTGAAACGAGACATTTTGCATTAAGCACTGCATTATTCTTATTCAGACTATAATTTATGTAAATAAAAGAGATACCCCACCTGCACAGAATATAGATTATATGTTCCAAAAAGATACCATGGGGATTGTCTGTAATTTTATAAATCAAGTATTAATTTATGTTTGAAAATGAAACTTGCATACTGATTTTGTATTAAACCAGATGGAAGAGAAATTAGGCATTCTAGGTGAATTAGATATTGCGCAGTGTACAGATAGCCCTGCCAATATTTAACAACTCGCAAAAAGAAGAAAGTCATCTTGTAAACATTTACAAGGTCACCCGTAACAATGAAGTTAATTGATGCATCTGCACTAAAAACCTGTCAGAACATTGTACGGCATCATTAAATGTTATTAAAATATTGATCCAACAATCATTTAAGAAGATTTCAGCTTGTGATTAGGTTTTTGCAGAGATCTTCCAGGCATACAAATTGTAGTGATTTGTACCTGGTACCTTCTTTGAACTTATGATGGTATTAGAAGCTAGTCTAACGATCTGTGTGGATGTAAGATCATCATTTTTAGCTCTTCTGGTTTATGCCATGGTGATTTGTCCTCAATCTGTATAGTATTCCTTGATTACACTCTACAGGTCACAATTTTCATTTGACTTTTATGAAACTTACTCAGATGATTGCCTGCAACCTTTAGATAATCCCTATTGTTTTTGGGATCAGTGGATCAAAGGTCAAGGCACAGTGACCCAAACTTCATTTCTGCTCAATATTTTGAGATCTATAATTATCAACAACAGTCTTGAAACTTCATTGGATGATTGGTCTTGCTGAATGCTGAGTTGATGATCCCTTCTGTTTTTGGGATCAGTGGGTTAAGGTTAAGGTCACAGTTATCTCTGTTAGCTTTATCTTGATAACATTCCAAAAGATTTTCACAAAACTTACTCAGAACAGTCCAGTTAGTCTAGTAGAGCTATACTAGCCCTTTTTGGGCCTCATGTTTTGCCTGCATCCACATACAAAATCTTCACATTTTATCATAACCGCACTCTCTAATGTTATTGAAACCCTTACCCTGCTGGTGGTAAATAATTCTGCCTTCCTCAGGAGTGCAGATCATGATCGTTGTTATTGTCCAAATGAAAAGACGGTCAATTCATTTTAGATGGTACTGTTTCTTAACAAATACAAAGTCAAGTACATCGATATAGACTCTAACAGTTTGCATGTCAGAAAACAAAGCAGTCATCAAGTGTTTCAAGAACTAGCTGCTTTCCTCGCAATTGATGTAAGTAAAAAGTAGTTTACTGCCACTGACTCATGCGCACTTTACAGAAAGTTTGATATCTTTAGGTAAAAAAAGTGATTATATTCCACCCTTGGGACTGTTAAATTGGTTTTCAATGTTATCACATAGGATGAAAAACCTCATCATAAAGTTGCATCATTGTTGATGTTTGTGGAGGTTTGCGTTCAAGATGTGTTTTTGTAATCACCGAGATCTGATAAGGTTTCTTGTAAAGTTTCAGTGTGATTAATGTATGAAAATAAAGTTACAGGATCTTGCAAGAACTTTTAGAAACACCTGCAGCAGCATATATAGTACTGGAAAATACGGTCAACAGGATAGCCTTACACGATCTTGCAGGAACTTTTAGAAACACCAGCTGCATAAAAATTATATGGTACTGGAAAAACAGGATAAAAAACCTCCGTGGTTGAGTGGTTAGGGCCGCTGACTTTAAATTACTGTAACCCCTCACAGAGGGTCCTGTGATTAGAGCCTTGCTATTGACCATGTCTTTTTATGTAAGAAAGTTGGTAGTTTCTTATGTACACAGAGGATAGGAGTCTAGTACTGGTTCTTCACAAGAAAAATGGTTAGGTAAACTGCCCAACTGTTAAAATGACCAATATATGGTTGGAATAGGAGAAGAACTCCATACAACAACAACAAGGTCAACAGAAAAGGGTAGTTACGTCTCCCCCACTTGATTTGGTACTGTCCGTCTGTCACAAAAGTTTGTCCACACAACTCTGTTTCTTTTGTTAGTAGAAGGGGTATGGCAAGGGAAATGAGTCACTCTTGCGAGTAGAAGGGTAAGGCAAAGTAATGACTTACCCTTGATAGTAGAAGAGGGTAGGGCAAGGGTAATTCATAACCCTTATTTGTAAAATAGGGTTGGGCTAAAGTAATGAATGATGGCTGCATTGCCAAAGTAATGAGTTAGACCAAATAATTGCAAGGTATTTTTACAAGGGGTAAAGAATCATACAGATCCTGGACAGTAATGTAAATATGTAAATATAGGAATGACTAAGGCATTAGTAAAGGACAGAACAAATTAGATAAATCGGTCCCATAGCAAGCTACGTAAATATGTAAATATAAAATTAGCAGGTTTCAGAAGGCAAAGAGACTGAAGTAGGATGTCATTGGTAAACAGCACAAGAAACAAATTAAGGACAGGACAGGACATCTTGTGATTTTACTTCGTGAACTATTTAAAGATGGAATTTATTCAAACTTCAACTGTACCATATTGCAACTACATGTACTTTCAATTTATTGACATGATAAATGTTGAAAATCATTATCAAACATTACTGATGTGCAAGCTAATCATGATCTGCACTGGTCGCAAAGACAGAATTGTTCAACACCAGGTGGGGTGGGGGTGGGGGTAAAGATTTATAAAGCTATATCAGCAGATTAGATCATAGAGAATCAATTCCAGATTGTTGCATGATGCAAAACGCTCAATCAATAATTAACAGGAACTAAAGATCGGTTGAGTACTTGTTGAGATTATCTTAAACGTCTTTTGGGCTCATTCCAGACAGTCGATAAAAAACATCAGCTTTGTTGGCCAATAATAGTCCTCTACCGACTAGGTTTTAATGTCATAAGTGACTTAACAGTGTTCTACAGATGTAGGAAATGTTTATGTTTACTGCTGAATGTCAAAACATATTAGGATATTAGGAATGCCAGGAAAGCGACTAAAGTAACCTGCACACAGAGGAAAATACCTCACTAAGAAAATAGAATAATTCTGCAAGCAGTTAGATACATAATTTAGGTAACTAATCCGGAGTTATGATGAATTAGCTTATAAAAATAAAACATTTATTAGTATATCTGAGAAGTGTTGAATATTACAGCCTATAACTGATTTGTGCCAAAATAAATAAAAATGATATTATACCCCCAAATTACGTAGTAAAGGGTGGCTATATAGGAATCGGGCAACTTAATGAGTACATACAGGGTACAATGATTGCTGAATGTTTTGCTCCATTTGTGTGTCAAGGTAGAATGTACTGTTCTTACATAAACTGTCTGTTACAAACCACTGATCACTTGAACAAGAATGTGTACTACATATTTCTGTCAAGGTGATTTATGAAAATGAGATTCTTGGCCATTATTTAAGCATTTAGCTACTTCCTACTTCCTGGATGAATTCTAAGGACAACTACCCCCTGCAGAGATAGAGGCAGTCACACTTTTACACTAGGATAATCTATAGTCAATATTACAATGGTCATCTTCTCCTACCACACAGAGTGTTCTGTTAGAATAGACACAAATGCATGTATCATATACCATTGTTTTGCGTGCCTAAATTGGATTGAAAATTCAGGAAAACAAAGCCAGAATTTAAGACAAGCAATATTTTTTAAAAGGATAAACGGTGTTGAGTTGGGGTTCATTTTAGTGTATACATAAACATCGTTCCTGGAAAAGTTATTAATGCAGTCTATCTTTAGATTGGCAGCTACATCATTTATCTATGAAGCAATCAAGTGATCAAGAGGGTCGTATACAAATTCCATTCACCACGCTTCCATTCGTAACATTTGATTGGTGCAAAAAGTAGGTCAATACTACTGAAAGCAGAATGTAGGTCAGACTTCTAAAGCAGAATGTAGGTCAAACAACTGAAAGCCTAATGTAGGTCAGACTACTGAAGCAGAATGTAGGTCAAACTACTTCAAGCAGAATGTAGGTCAGATGACTGAAGCAGAATGTAGGTCAAACTATTGAAAGCATAATGTAGGTCAAACTAATGAAAAATACTGAAAGCAGAATGTAGGAGTTGTGTTGTTCTTTGTCTTTCAAGTGGCATTAAAATAAAAACACCATATTATGCTCATTAGGAAATACATGTACTCACCTTGAGAAATGGGGCTTAAAGCTTTCTAAATAGCTCAACACTGATTATGTTTTTCTCATTTGAGATGAATATTGTTGATGACCTGCTGATGCACATGGTGGCCTAGCTGCACTGTAAACAAATCAACTTAAAGCAATATTGAAATGGAAAACTCATCTGCATTATTTCAGTGCTCTTTTAATACATGTAGCCATGGAAACAATAGAGTAATATCATCTGTGTCAGGGTAATATCATCCTGATGGGAATGGAACTTCTAGATCCTCCTAGGATACAGTTACCTGTGAAACTATAAGCATGGTATGAGGAAGTTAAGGAATTACTAAACATTAAAGCCAATAGAGTAGGAAGCTTGCAAATGGGAAAACTTATGTCAAAGATTGGTCAGCCAAGGAAATTAGATGACTCAACAAGAAAAGTAAGGATTATGTAGATGAAAAGAGGGAAGGGAGAAAGAGTTGATTGAAAAAATGGCAAAGTCACATTTAGGTTGTGGTGGCAAAGAGAATTATAACATAGCCATTTCAGGAAAATACGGAGAAATGGAATAAAGACCTAAAGAATGGATTTATTTGAAAAGCTTTTGAGTGCAAGTGGACATGAGGAGAGGGGTGGTTAGGATGAGTTGAGACAATCAATGGCAGTATTTTTATTGTGAGAAAGAGTGTATGTTAAATTTGATATAGATATCAAAAGCTTCAGTGTCATGGGGTTGTTTTGATTTTTTGACTAGTTTAAAGGTCAGACTTGAATTTTAATGTCAAAATGCCAAACATGATCATATTGACCTCTTTTTAGCTCACCTGAGCTGGCTCAGGGTGAGCTATTAGGATCGATGAATGTCCGTCGTCCGTCGTCCGTCCACATTTAGTTCGTTAACACTCTAGTGGTCACATCTTTCCCTCAATTGTCACGAAACTTGGTCAGGATGTTTGCCCCAGTAATTACTCGGACGAGTTCGAATATGGGTCATCTCGGATGAAAAACTAGGTCACATGACCCAAAAATAGAAAAATCTTGTTAAGGCTCTAGAGGCTACTGTTTCAATCCAAATATCCTGGCAATTTGTCAGAAAGGTTGTTTGGTTGATTTCTAGCATAAGTTTTAATATGGGTCACCTGGGGTCAAAAACTAGGTCACACAGCCCAAATATGGAAAAACCTTGTTAACACTCTAGAGGTAACATTTTCAGCCCAAATATCCTGGAAATTTGTCAGAAAGGTTGTTAAGATGATTTCTAGCTCAAGTTCGAATATGGGTCATCTGGGGTCAAAAACTAGGTCACAGAGCCCAAATATGGAAAAACCTTGTTTACACTCTAAATGTTACATTTTCAGCCATTGGAATTTGTCAGAAAGGTTGTTTTGATGGTTTCTGGTTTTAATAATGTGTTGTTTATTGAACACCTCATTTGCTAATTTTATTGCAGTATTTTAACACCAAAAGAATGATAAATGACATTTGTCTTGTAATCAGTACACATCTTGGATCTCTCTATGGTAAGGCCAGAGTTTTTATATCTCTTGGTTTATGCGACTGCTTGTACTATTTTTTGAAAAGGTAGAATAACAATGACATTATGAACTGACATTTTATTTTTATTATTTCCGCTGTTCCGACTCCATATACTAGTTAATGAAGTGTCAGAACAGTAGGGATATATAATTGAAAGTAATTATTTTAAAGTGTTTATTTTGTTCGAAAATGACAATTATTGACAGGTGCAGTAGACTGATGTTCAATATGTGCTCTGTTCAATACAGTAGGAAAAGTCCTTGATACTCAATATTTAAGAAAACTTCCCATAAACCAAGCAATATAAAAACTCTGGCCTAAAATTGGCACTTGTATAAAGTTTTAAATAGCGATGATGCAATACATGTTCTTGACCCCTAGTTGAACTTCCATGTTAAAGATTTTGGTAGTAATTTTTACATTCACATCACAAGAAAGTTCATATATAAAATTAAATCAATATTTGCAAATAATGAATAGCTTACAGTGCAGATCATGATCAGACAACAAAATAATGAATTGCTTACAGTGCAGATCATGGTCAGACAGCAAAATAATGAATAGCTTACAATGCAGATCATGATCAGACAGCAAAATAATGAAAGTGCAGATCATGATCAGACAGCTAAACAATGAAAGGGCAGATCATGACCAGACAGCTAAATAATGCATAGCAAACAGTGCAGATCATGATCAGACAGCAAAAAATAAAAAGCTGACAGTGCAGATCATGACCACCCAACATACAATGAATAGCTTACAGTGCAGATCATGATCAGACAGCAAAAAAATGAATAGCCAACAGTGCAGATCATGATCAGACAGCAAAATAATGAGGCCTAGAGCTTAGATATTCAGCATGTGGCAATAATTGACTCTCTACCAAGATTGTTCAAATCATGACCTCAGGGTCAAAATTAACCCTGCCTGGGGGGGGGTCTTTTGATTTTACATAGGCTTATTAAGAGGATATCATGAGCCAAAGGTAAAAATTGATCCTTTCTGCTATTAATAACGTTTTATTTTTGCCAATGGTAGACAGGTGAGCGATACAGGGCCATCATGGCCCTCTTGTTATTTTAATGTCAGAAATACCTATTTAAAACACACTGATCTTTTAATTTTAATGTTAGAGGTGCCTAACTTAATCCTCTGGTCTCTCAACTTTAATGTCTGAAGTGCCTAACTTAATCACACTGATCTCTTAATTGCCAAACTTAATCAAACAGAGTTATTTTGATAATGTTCTATGCATAGGAGCACTCTCATTTGAAATGTTTGACAAAGGGTTATGATGTTACCTTATTGTTCATCAGGACATTGAATTTAAATGTTGAAATGACAATTGTTTATTAATAACATTATCTCTGTTGACAATGTTAGTCTGTCAGATGATATAGTTGCTTTGGCATGACATTTGAGCATACAGTTGACTTGATGATTATTTTACAGAACTGCAATCATTTCCTGCACAACTCCTGTGTTTAATCTGGTTAATACTTTTTAAAATGGAGAACAGAGCCTGATGAGATCTTATTGAATTGTCAGTTAAGGCTGAAAATCAATGTCTGGTAAATGTCACCATGCCATGAAAAAGCATTTACAAGGCTAGATTCTTTGTTACAAAATGCCCTGGAAATTGTGTTTAAAGTAATCTGATGATACCCGAGTTTGATTCATAATGTGCTTAATAATGCACTTAGTAAAAGGTCAATTCTTTCCAAAAGTGCATGATATGGGTGTTGTTTTATTGCATTTACTGAAATAAATACAATTTATTAATTGTTTACCTCAGCTTGAATATAGTAAATCTTGTTGAAGGAGGCTGTTTTTATGTGATAAGGCTGTTGCACTGTTAGAGTTAAGGGTTCCTGCATCTTTAACTCCCATGCTAACAATTGAAAGAAACAAAAACATTCACATATCAATTTTGAACATATGCTGTTGATAAGAGAGATCACAATGATACACCTACATGTGGTGGAGTAGTTAAGGCTGCCAATTTTAAACCATTTATAAATGGTTGACAGTCATAGGTTTGAACCTTGCTTTCAACCGGACACTAGGCAATGTCTGATGCAGGATGAGGTTCTAGCACTATTCCTTGCCACGAAAACAGTTATATTCTATTTATAATTGGTATGTCAATCTATACATTCAGTAACAGATTTAACAACATCAAGGTTTAATTTTTATGTCTCCCTTCACTTTGGGGATACATAATTGTTTTTGCTTTTTCTGTCTGTCCATCCCTCTGTCACACTTCGTTTCCGCTCAGTAACTGGAGATCCATATGACCCCCAGTCTTCAAACTTGTTAAGACGTTCAGTCATGTCAAGTGGATGATTCCTATTGTTTTTCAGGTCAGTAGGTCAAAGGTCAACTTTAAAAATAGTTCTGCTCAGTAACTTGAGATTCTTCAAACCTCATAGGATGATTGGTCCTATTAAGTAGATGATCCCTATTGATTTTGGGGTCAGGATGTGAAAGGTCAAGGTCACAGTCATGTAGTGACCTTAACTTTGAAAATGGTTCGTACATAATAACTTCAGATCCATATGACCCACAGTCTTCAAACTTCATAGGATGATTATTCTTATTGAGTAGATGATCCCTATTGATTTTGGGGTCCGTATGTGAAACATCAAGGTCAGATGTAGTGACCATAACTCTGAAAATGGTTTCGGCTCAATAACTTGAGGAGATTCATATGACCTACAGTCTTCAAACTTCATAGGGCGATTGATATTTTCAAGTAGATGCTCTGTATTATTTTTAGGGTCAGTAGGTCATAGGTCAAGGTTACAGTGACTTAAACTTGGAAAATCATTTCTGGTCAATAACTAGAGATCTATATGACCCACAGTCTTCAAACTTCATATGATGATTGGTCTTACATAGTTGATCAGTAGGTCAGGGTCACAGTGACCTTAACTTTGAAAATCTTTTCTGTGTTTACATGTTTCCAAATATCGACAAAATATTCATTTCAATGTTACATCTATGGCACATTCGACTATTTTGTCCCATAGGGCACAAACAGTACCAGCCACTTACCTTTATGTCGATTAATAACAGTTAATTTCAAATGTGCCAAGTCCAGATAAATTGTTTGTTATGTTGACATTTATTCAAAATCAGATAACCAGTCTGTTGCTTCTGCTCATACCTGAACTTCCTGTTGTTACAGACTGGTCATATCAGATAGTATTGATCCTGTCTGGGTTTGTAGCTTAATTCTTGTTACATAATTCGTTTTTGAGTGAAGAGATGCCTGATCTTATGTCAAAGGTTTTAGCCAGATCTTGTTAACTATTTTGAATCACAAAAACTATAATAATTATGAGCCATGCTGGTAAAAACCGACATCATGCACATAATTGTAAAAGAGGTCATTCTTGTAAAGGAGTTAATTATGCAATTTGGACTATTGAATGACTCTTTAATTATGTATAAATGTACATGTAATATATTGAAGGAGTAGGTTTATTATCCCCCCGCCTTGGCAGAGGGGATATAGTAACGGGCTCCGTCCGTCTGTCCGTCACACTTTTGTCTGGAGCATAACTCCATAAGTACTGAAGGGAATTACTTTAAACTTTACCCGCAGACAGAGGACATTGAGAGGTAGTGCAGTGCCCAAAAACCATAAATCTACCTTGCCTAATTTTTGAAAATCTCCCTTTGTTACTTATACTTGATTTTTTTTGTCCAGAGCCTAACTCAAAAAGTACTGAAGGAAATTACTTGAAACTTAATACAGTGATAGAGCGTAATGGGGGAAATTGCAGTGCCCAAGAACCATAACTCTATTTTCCCTAAAGTACTGAAGGGTATTACTTGAAATTTAATACAGTTATAGAGCACAATGAGGGGAAGTGCAGTGCCCAAGGACAATTACTCTGTGTGTGTGTGTTTTTAGCTCACCTGAGCTGGCTCAGGGTGAGCTTTTAGGATCGATGAATGTCCGTCGTCTGTCCACACTTAGTTCGTTAACACTCTAGTGGTCACATTTTTGCCTCAATTGTCACGAAACTTGGTCAGGATGTTTGTCCCAGTAATTACTCGGACGAGTTCGAATATGGGTCATCTTGGATGAAAAACTAGGTCACAGGACCCAAAAATAGAAAAATCTTGTTAAGGCTCTAGAGTCTACTGCTTCAGTCCAAATATCCTGGCAATTTGTCAGAAAGGTTGTTTGGTTGATTTCTAGCTGGTTTTAATATGGGTCACCTAGGGTCAAAAACAAGGTCACACAGCCCAAATATGGAAAAACCTTGTTAACACTCTAGAGGTAACATTTTCAGCCCAAATATCCTGGAAATTTGTCAGAAAGGTTGTTAAGATGATTTCTAGCTCAAGTTCGAATATGGGTCATTTGGAGTCAAAAACTAGGTCACACAGCCTGAATATGGAAAAACCTTGTTAACACTCTAGAGGTAACATTTTCAGCCCAAATATCCTGGAAATTTGTCGGAAAGGTTGTTTCGATGATTTCTAGCTCAAGTTTCAATATGGGTCATCTGGGGTCAAAAACTAGGTCACAGAGCCCAAATATGGAAAAGCCTTGTTAATACTCTAGAAAGGTTGTTTCGTTGATTTCTAGCAACTTTGTTAAAAGCAGTTGTACTTGGATGAGCGATAAAGGGCCATCATGGCCCTCTTGTTTAATTGTCCCCTTTATTGATTTATCTTGGACAGAGCATAAACCTTCTCTGTAGCATAACTTCAAAAGTACTGAAGGGAAGTACTTGAAACATCATACAGTGATACAGCACAATTATGGAAAGTGCATGCCCAAGAGCCATACCGCTACCTTGCCTAATCATACCCCGCCAAATACTAATATTTTATTAAATTAGAAACTATACCATATCCATTCCTCTAACCTCAAATTTCTTGGTCATAGGATGGCCATGTCTAACATGGCTCTTGTTATTAGAGGTAATGACAGTTAGATTGTAGGTTAAATTGATGGTAGAAGTTGTTCATTAAATTGTCTCATATTCTTGTCTAGGCTTTTTTCTCAGCAAGCACTTCAGCGAGCGTCTTATCATTTTCATCACTATTCTTGTTTTGAATGATTTCTTGCCATAACTGCCTATGCTTTTTGAGTCAAGCCTTGAGGTGCATCCTTGGAAAGATGTGTTTGAATCTGCTGTTTGATGTAGGTGTTTTATGCCTATTCCAACCATATTTTTTTGTCATTTCAAAAGGCAGACAGTTTCTCACCATCATTCCTGGGAAGATCTTGTATCAGACTTCCATCCTCCGTAAGAAACAGCCAACCTTCTCACAGAAACTGCCAACTTTCACACAGAAAGAGACAAATGGTCGATAGGAGGGCTCAAACCCCACTTTATGAGAGGTTTCAGTGACTCTAAACACTTGACCATGGGGGCACACTATATCTCAGTCTGCCAAACAGTAAAGCAATGTAAATTATTGGCTCTGTCTCCAGTCACTTTCACTTATAATCATAATTTTGTATTTTGCAAAACAAATTTTCTTATATAAGCTTTGGATTGGGCATAAGGTTGTCACATGTTCTCACTAACATTTAGAGGGAGATATTAAAGAAACTTGGCAAAAGTCATCAGCGCCTTGGCTTCAGGCTGTCCATATTGACAGAAAATCTGGGAAAAAAGCACAACAATTTATGAACTGAGCATACTCTTTCACAATTATACCTGTAACATAACTGTTATAAAACGACATAGAACATAGTTGTGAGATGTTTTTAGTGTCTAGCTTTTTAACAGAATAGATTAAGATGTTTTTCATTAAATGATCATCTTTTACCATCACCATTTATTTCCATAAATGGATTTAATCTTTTCTGGGATAATCAGCAGTCATTACTCGCATGGGAAATCATCATGGTCCTGCATGCTTCCAGGCAACACTGATTTAGAAATGAACCAGTCACTGCACGGTTTGTGCTCTGTAGCATTATTTTAATTGCTGTTATTAACTTTTATTAGGTTATGTTTCTCAAACAAGGCAGCCTGTTGTAGATAGGGGTACCAGGATGAAAACATTATTAACTTCACCAGTTAAATGCAGACACCACCGTATTCTTTCTCTAGTAACCGACTAATGCACACTTTCTGAAATAGTCTAATAGTCTACCAGCTAGGGTCAGTCTTATGGTAAGCATTCAAGTGTTTTTGGAATAACAGTATGCTAATTTGTATTGTTTCAAAGGATACATGTTTATAATATTTGTAGTGTTAAAATTATTTTAGAAAACATTTTGCATTTATGTTTTATACCTTCTTCTGGGAGTATTTTGAAGCATTCTTTTTTTTTCTGAAATACAAAATTTCAATGGCCATTCATTCAAAAGATGAAAAAAATGAAAAGTTCAATTATGATGAAACATAGCAGGTTGAATCTTCTGCCCTTCTGGACTACATGAGCCTGCTGGGTAAAGCAGGTTGCTGGTTAACCAGGGTTTTAACCAGAGTGGTAAATTGAATTTGTATACAACCCCCGCTTCATTTATAAATAATGTAGCTTTATACTGCATATTCAACCACCCCTAGCCTCGCCACCAGGTTAGATGATAGTATATTTTCATTATCCAAGCAGAATATTTTCTGGCCTATATCTACTGTCAGGGCTTTATCATCTACATCACATTTTTGGCAGCAAAGGGAGTTAATTTAGTAAGAAATAGTAAATGTAAAGACTGAATGCCAGTCTAAACCACCCCCATTGATAACTTTCCCAGGAACAAGGTTTATGTACGACATGTTATACTGTATTTTAAAGACACGCTTTTAGATTTGGTTTTAACTTTCTGTTTCTGTGCTCTAAAAACATCAAACTATTGTGTCAAGTTGCATATAGTAATATAGACAAAATAAGACACATTTGTTTGAGAGCTTTACCCAGCGGGTCTTGAAAACCTGGAAATGTCTCCTTAAATTAATCAAAAAGCTTTGAAGTCAGTAGCAACTAATTGCAAAATGCAATTTGCTTAGCGCTTGTATATAAAAACTTTCATATGGTAATGTAAGTTATTTTTTTTATTGATTGGAATAAGATACATTAATAGTCAGCAATACTGTAGAGAAATCTAAAAAAAATATCACTAGTACTTAAAATAGATGAAGCTGAATGTCAACCCCATATTGATTTTGTATTTTCATATATATTTATACAAAACTGCAAGCAGCTACTATAATGTGTAGTTGAATATACCAGAAAAGTCTTAATAGAGACCCACAGGGGTATACGGTACATTTGGGGCATTGAATAAGCTACAATTTTGCTATTGTAAATATCTCTGTTCTTCGTGTATTTTCACGACATTGATGTACCTAAGATTCAGTGTAAATCTGAGATTCAGTGTAAATCTGACATTCAGTGCAAATCTGACATTCAGTGAAAATCTTAGATTCAGTGCAAATCAACCTGAAGTATCACATAAATGAATCTGTATTGTATTTACTGGTAACTCCTGCTTGTTTCCAACACTCAACTTATCAGTATTCATACTACTTAAAAGTCAGGGGGATATAAGGCAGGGCACTTCTAATTAAAACTTATACAATGCATTTAATGGCTTTTAACATAGTACATTTTGTATATCATGTATATTTTTTCCACAAAATTCTTTGCTCTACAATTTCAAAGAAGGATGAAAAGACTATGTCGCACATTGAAAGCCAGTTCATTAACAAACTCTCTCTTTTATCGACTTCTCAGCTGTCTTAGTTTAAAAAACATAATGTGGTCTTCTTCTTTTGTATGGGCAGAGTGAATTATTTGTGTGATTTCATCTTAAACCTGATGTGAAAACTTGCGGCAATCAGCTAGACGTGATGTGTCATTCTTTTGTCAAATGTCTCTGCTGATTATATCCCTGCCATCTAGTAAATGACTTTATTTTTGCTGGCCCAGCTTGCTGAAAGATGACTACTGGTTGTCACCTTTTTTTCTTTCTAGGTTCAAACAGTGTATTTCCACTCAGCTTCACATCAAACACTTTTAGAACAGAGGTGGGACAGCCAACTTCATACATAACTGCATTGTGTCAGGTTTTGACTCATCTTTGAAAAAATACTTGTGTCAAAGACTTAAATTTAATTCCATTGTCAGAAACTGTTTGATTTTTTCAAAAAGCTGTTTTGACATACAGTACTTAAAAATGTTCCACTGAAAAGTCATAAAATGTCGAAAATTCTTGACAGGTAGTCTTTACTCACATGTGTTTCAAATAATATGTATAATAATTTTTCAGTGCTCATAGTGCATGAACTAAATCACCTTAGGATAGCCAATAGGTGCCCACTATTTCCAGTACCCCTTACAATAGTCATATAGGTGACATATTATCCAGTTCTAAACCAGTCAATAGGCGACAGGATTTGTGTTTCCAGTGCGCATTAATAATACCATCTAAATCAACTGACCACTATTTTCTGTGTGCACAAACAAAGACTCCCTGAAGCTACCCAGTTGGTGACAGTAATTTTCCAGTTCTCACTTCACCTGAGGATAGGCAACATGTTACAGTCATTTTCCAGTACTCAATTCACCTGAGCAAAGTCAGTACTGTTGAAAGTAGTTTTCCAGTATTCACTTAAACTGAGGGAAGTCAATACTGGTGAAAGTAGTTTTCCAGTACTCAATTCACCTGAGGGAAGTCAATACTGTTGAAAGTAGTTTTCCAGTATTCACTTAAACTGAGGGAAGTCAATACTGGTGAAAGTAGTTTTCCAGTACTCAATTCACCTGAGGGTAGTCAATACTGGTGAAAGTAGTTTTCCAGTATTCACTTAAACTGAGGGAAGTCAATACTGGTGAAAGTAGTTTTCCAGTACTCAATTCACCTGAGGGAAGTCAATACTGTTGAAAGTAGTTTTCCAGTATTCACTGAAACTGAGGGAAGTCAATACTGGTGAAAGTAGTTTTCCAGTACTCAATTCACCTGAGGGTAGTCAATACTGGATTAAGTAGTTTTCCAGTATTAACTTCACCTGATGGTAGTCAATATTTATTGGGGCTATGGCCTTCAGGTTAAATACATGTGTATACAGTGAATAGGATTTTGAAAAGTAATGTCTTGACAAGTAACTCTGCCTTAACAACTTCTGCAGATGATGATCAGCCTGCACATCCAAACAGCCTGAGTTCCCTATTCAGTCAGTGAATTGTACCTCATGATCACATGCAAAGTTCATTGTAAAATGTGTCATGTTGTCACCAGTGGCTAATTGCTTAGGTGGTAAATGAGGGTTAAAGTGGTTTCTGAGAATGAAATGTGCAGTTAGATGAGAACTCTTGATCAATTAATACATACAGAAAAGTAGCAAATGATGTATCTGATTTTGTTCTTGCAATCCAATTAGATCTAGACGTAGATGCAGTCTTGCACCTAAATGAGAATGTCTTAGATGAAATTGATCACAATGAAACTTTAGACTCTGTTGCCATTTTCATTATGTACAAACTAGGCAACTTGTACATGTACTGTAAATGCATTTATATTTGTTGGTACGAAATTTAGTTGTTTTCAGAAAACTTACAATTTCTTTGGGACATGATAATGTAAGTCTAATGGCGAAAATGTCAGAATTGAAAAAAATAAATTCTGAAAGTACCATGCTAAGAAAATGTTTGCGAGCAAAGGATGCAGGGGGAATGGAACGCAATGTAAATAAAATTACATTTTTAGATCGATCCAATTAGGTTATGTCCTGTCTATTCTGGCATATTCTCGTACCTAGAATAATTGACATTGCATGGTCTCCAGCAACTATGATGTTTTTGTAGCCCTGTCCAACATTTCAGTAAAAATGGCATGAGTTTTTGATAGAGAACACCCTCTAGCATGCTCTGCTGCTAATTTAATAGTTTACTGCTTTTTTTCCAGATTATCGAACGAAAGTATTCAACGAAGAAAAGGGACATAACACAAGAAGGCATGCACTTCCAGAGTATAATGGAGTTACCTCCCAGGGATATCCAACACAACAGTAATAAAAAAGAAAACTACATATCATTTAACATAAGAGTATGTTCCTTGTTTGAATACTGGTATCATCTGTTACTTATGATGAAATGTGAAAGTCCCATTTTTATCTTGTGAGAGGGCAGCAAAATATTAGCAAGTCTGTCTTAGCATTTGTAACAAAGAAACCCATGTTATTGCGCTTAACCTTTTTTTTTCCTAACCTTGAAATATTTTGTAATATTAGCGAGAATAAGGTTGTTTGTTGATCATTGCTTTTCGTGTAAAATAAAACATTTTTAGCCCTGTTCCCACTACGTTTGTAAAATGGACTTGCCCATCATATAGTTTGGACAGTTCTATTATTTTTCATAGGGGGGGGTGGGGGGGTTGTGTAAAATGTACATGAAGTGTAGACCGTGATCAGACTGCAGGAAATGTGCAGTCAGGTATTGATGTGCAAACTTGTAAATCAAGTATGGGTGCTATTTTACTAAAGAGGAATAATGGGACCATTGATTTCGTTACGTTTTTATACCCCCACAAAACGAAGTTTGGGGGGGTTTATAGGAAAGTTTTAGTTTATGGTTTCCGGATGTTACCTGCGCCGATTTAAATACTATTTGGTACACAGGTGCCATAAAAAATACAGGTCAAGTACGACTTGGGGTCAGTAGGTCAAAGGTCAAGGTCACAGTGACCCTGAACAGTAAACAGTTTCCGGATGATAACTCTGAACGACTGGACCAACAAATATTTTGGGTACACAACTGTAAATCACTAAATACAGGTCAAGTTTGAGTTTGGGGTAGTAGGCCAAAGGTCGAGGTCACACTGGAACAGTAACCGGCGGATTAACTCATGAATGACTTACCATTAATATTTTACATAGGGCATATCTAAAATACAGTCAAGTTCGCTTGGGGTCAGTAGGTCAAAGGTCAAGGTCACAGTGACCCTGAACAGAAAACGGTTTCCGGATATAACTTAGTTAAAGGCTTGGCCTATGTGAAATAATTTTGGTACACAGGTGTAACATCATGAAATACGGTCAGGTTTGACTTTGGGAGGTCTGTAGGTCAAGGTCCTGACTCGGAACAGTTAAGGTTCCGGATGATACTTAAGAACGCTTGCTAGACTGATTTGGTAGGAGTAATGATATTAACATGTTTGAAATAAACCTATTAAATTTAATAATAATCCATACTTTCCAACCTTACATATTTGTGTGCTATTAAAACAAGACATTTACACTGTTATACTGAAATGTATGTCCTTGTGGCCATTCCTTTCTTATGGTTGGCATGCTTCTGTGGCAAGCCGTATTGTGGGGGTTTCGTCATTGGGGCAGTTTTTTTTTTTGAAAGTTTTAGTTACTTACCTCATTTCCCAATCGTTACATGTATGTACAAGTCAGTAGATCACTTTGTTACCTGCGTTTGGGGTTCAAGAGATTGATGTTCTGAATCATGGCATAACAGCTAAAGAAATTTTATGGTTTTTAGTTATTGGCTTGCCTGTTATAATTTGTTGTTAAAATCTACCCAAAATACTAGAAACCCTTGGATTGGTAAAAATGACATCAATATTGAAAATAAGATGAGTAGTTCAAGGCAGCTCTGTGGCAACCACATTGTCATGATTTTACTATATCATTTTGCAGTAAAAAGTGAATTTTCTGCAACCTTCTTTTGGCTTAATGTAAAAAAAATTAATTTAGTAACTTCATAATTATGATTCTTTTTAGTTTTGATAAAACAAGAGAAAAATGGAGGAAGCAAATTCTTTGAATAGCTCAGAACTTGCAGCTTCCTGGATGTATCTTGTATAATTTATTTGTCAGAGAAATAGCATTATTATGAGAGACAGTAACCATGTAGATAACCCTATACCTCCACATTTTTTGTTGGGGTGGCTAGGAGATTTTGCCAAAATCTTTTTTATGACATGTATCGCATATTTTCATTATTGTACACACAGTATATCTTATGAACTTGCAAAGTTGTTACCTTGAGAATGTGTTAAATTCATAAACATGTCATTATGAAATAACTTGTCAAGCATAAATAAAAAGTTTTGATAAATTTGATAAAGCTACTGGTGTTTTGATATTTGAAGTGTGCAGCTCTGCACATGTCTTGCAATACTACTACAGTGTCATTTTCAGCATTGAAAATCTTCCGTAAAGAGTTGGCAGCATTTCTCTCATGTCTTAATTTACCTTGTCAATCTTTCTCTTTGGACAGTATCATGTATATTGGTTAAGATGGACAGCCATTGAAAATGTATTGATGAAAGAGAGGACAGTGCTGAATATGATCTGCAGATTGATCATGATCTGCACTGGTCTCAAGGGCAGAACTACTTGCCTTCAGCAACAGATAATTTTACTCTCAGAATTAAATTAATATATTTATTTTTTTGAAAAGGGGCTCTTTGCTTTCATGTTTTCCAAATTAACATGTTTTTATTTTAAAGTATACTGATGCAGATTGTCTTTCTGAAGTAATCCTGTGACTAAAATAGATTTACTTATAAAAGTGATGCATGTTTTCCCCCCTTTTTTATGTGGAAATATTGTTAAAAAGTTTTGTTGTTTAACACAGTCACATCGCGTTACTATTTGATGAAGATTCTAGATATCTAACTTTCAAATTTGTCGTTTTGGTTGAGGAACTATTTATGAGCCAAGGGACTTATGGTTTGAATATTGTAAAACCTCAATTTAAAAATTTTGATGTGGTCCAAAAAAACCTTGGAAAAATGTTAATGCTGTAGAAAATATGATTTCCAAGGTTGTCTTGGGTGGGAACATGCACTGGGGCCTGTAAGACTGCCCAAGGTTAATAATGTGCATATTGTGTCTATAATATGATAACTAGGTTTACCATGTTATAATTTCTCTTTGTTTCATTTCTATTTTTATCACCTTGAAATGCGAAAACGTTGTATAAAAGGGAGCTGTACATTACAATTTATGTCTTCCAATTCCATTGTGTGTGAATTATTTTTGAGACTGATGAGCGTGATATAATGCTAGCATTGTACTATAAGTGATATAAACCATAAAGTGCTAGACACATTAAACATACATTTCCCTTTTACATTTTGCATAATACACTTTACAATTCCTTGGTTTGCGTCTTTGTTCTCTTTTCCAAGCTTTTTTTTAAAGATTTTTGTACGTACAGGTCACTGTAAAATCTGTTTGTTATTTTTTATTAAAATATGTAAATATGTAATGGTACACATGCATAGTGAAATGTATGCATAATTTTAATAACATTGAAAATGTGAGATGAACTTTTTTTCCTGTTCTTGGGTTAAAGGTATGTCTGAAATTTATCTTAAAAGATTAATTTATTCTTCCTATTTGAGTATTTTCATTCAGACATTAAGGTCCATTTCAAGGAAGTAGTGAAAATAACCTGTGTTTATTCTATTGCATGTTTATAGATGCACGATACATGTTACAAGTCATACATTTCGTAAGCTTTATTGATTAATTCACCTTCAGGAATGATGGTGGGTCACCTTCAGGAATGAAGGTATGTGATCTCGTTAATTATCACCTTAGAACCTACCGGTAGTTACATACAATAAACATGTCTCTGGAGAAAACCACAGGCAGTTACATACAATAAACATGTCTCTGGAGAAAACCACAGGCGCTTGTCTAGTTCTATTATGTACATTTAATTTTTGTTTTCATTTTCATTGAAGCTGGTGAACATAATTCAATTTTAACAATAATTTTTTCCTCCAGTAAAGAGACTATTTTATAAACAGTAAATTTGTTTTAAGAATACATTCTGAAACAAAAGTCATAATGTTCATGATACTATAAGACTGGGGGGGGGAATGAATAACGAACCTGGCCAATACCTGTGGGCAACACTTGGGAGCCTATTAAACAATGGACATATCTCATTAGTTGACTTTTTCACCTTTTGTTCAAATGCAGAATGTTTAACCAAGTTTTCAATCTTTTTTTTGTTTTTAACTGTATTTTAAGATTATATTACATATAGTTTGGTATTAGATTTCTTTTGTTTTTCTGCTGCTTTTGTTTTGGCAAATGAAAAATCCCATAAGAGCCCAACAATCAGAGGCTTAATGTTTTCCTTTTTCAAGGATTGAAGAAAAGTGTTTTGATAAACAAACTTGAACTTGTTCACAAAAACTAATACTGAATATCATAGGGCGCAACCAACCACACAAAACTGTGTGTGCATAGTTACAAGTATTTCAAAATACCTGAACCATGAACATAATTATTTTGCTGTAGACTCATGGAGAGTACTCACTGGATGTAAATTTGGCATACGTCTGTAGTACTGACAAAACTGAATAACCAATACACTTTATTTCCTTGTTTATATCAACATGATCAATATTATGAATTTCCTTGTTTGTGAAGCTTGTTTGAAACCAATACATGTATTATATTCTACTTAGACTTACAATGAGGAAGTAGATGCTAGATCTTGTTATAACAGAGCTGTAAGTGGTCCAGTCCTGAATGCAAAATTAAATGAAATTCAGCTCATACCTGGTATATTAAATTTTTCAGCCAACAATAACACAGTCTTACTTCATGAATATTGTTAAATGATTAAATAAACAATGTTATGAAGGCTAAAATGTTCTTTGTACAAAACTTTGAATATAAACCAACTATTAGTGGCATTATTTTCAATTGGACTTTTGCTTTTCTCTTGCCTTGTTCACTTGGGCTTTCGGTACAGATGCGCTGATCATTTTGTGGGAGGATAGGGTAAATGTTGTTAATTTTACACCATTCTTTGATTCGTAATCGTCATTTCAGTTTAACAAGGTTGAAGTTCTAACTTTTTTGCACTAAAGAGAAGTCTGCTGATGTTTTCAGATTGCAATATGTTCTTAATTGGAAAGGAAGTTCAATCAATTTCATTTTTTTCACTTTTCTAAGAAACAATTAGAAAATTCGTTTTAAGGTCAGATTAAAGTGAATCTTAATCGTATGAAACTCAAGTCACTCTTCATATCTTTGATAACTATAAAAAAAATTGGACTCAAGGTCACAGCAAGAGTAGGAAACCTTTCAAACCAGATACAGTTTAAAATTATCAGTTCTACTTTAATTTTGCTGATTTACTGGTTTAAGGGTCAGGGGGAAATTTTGTTTAAGTGTTAAAATTTTGAGGTGTATGCTTCTGGACTGATTTTTTTTAAACTTTACCCTGCTTCTGACCATTTTTGATCAGTGCAGATCATGATCAGCCTGTACATAATATACAGTCTGATAATGATCTGCACTGTTCACTGTTTAGTTAATAAATTTTGTCTGCACACCTCTATGAACATTTAATGGTAATTTCCGTTCTGTACGATGGAGAAGTCCATTTAAGAAGTTTAGCATAGTCAGGGTGAAAAACTACAGGTGGTGACATTGAGCCTCAAAAGAAGGAACACTTTATACATTTGATTAAATTGTTTGCAGTGTTTTGATTGGCTATATATTTCATGTTTGTTTCAACAGTTCTTGATGTATGTTTTATGTTCTGATAGCTGTATACTGCATACCATCTTAAACCAGTTTAGTCGCAGTATGCATGATAGATTGTTACCATATATGAATATATTTTGAGTGAAAGAATAGTACTTATTTTCATACTAAGGAATAAGAAGGCATGATGTCCGTCTTGTTGAAGTAACCAAAAGAACCCTGTGAGTTTATGTCCACTGTTATTTATGCATTTTGCCTTTTGCCACAGTCCCTTTTATAACATGCATCATATTTTGCTATGTTCTTGTTACCTGATACTGATATAATGTAACTGAATCTCATACCACTGTTAATATCATATTTTTGAAATAAAATTTGCAAAAAAATGTTTGTATGTTCTTATCATTTTAAGTTTAGCCTAAATTATTTGTAGCTGGGTTGTGAAGAAAACTTGAAGCTTATCGAGTAACTCTCAAGTCAGCATCCTGGAAAAACCAGTACTGGTGTCTTATGAGGAGGTATGGCCGTAACCCAATTGAGGCTCGAACCAGCAACCTCTAGGATGAGCGGCATACACCTTAACCTCCATGCAACTGCTCACCCCAATCATTTTATGGTGTATTTAAATGCTTCACTTACAAAGCTATGGCAGACAGCATTAAGCAGGCATTTTCTGGTCAATAGCTTATGTTCAGATCGATATGCCACTAAACTTGGTACATAGCAAACCTATAATAGAGACCTAGCTTACATGTGATTGGTCACTGTGTGAAGATCATTGATTAAAAACAAAAGCTCTTCAATAGTTAGCAAGGAATGGTATAATAAATATAGCTATGTATTTAACTTACTGATATTGAATTTAGAGCCGCTGGGATCAAGGTCAAGTCACTCTAATTAAAATATGAAATAAACTCGGTATCTCAACAGCAAATAAATGAGGCATTGCTTACTTCTTAGAGACAGTGTTTAAGTATTGAATTTTGGGCCACTGGGATGAAAGCTAAAGAGGATTACCCTAAAAAAGATAATAATGAAGGGTCAATAATTTTAGTTTTGAAGGACAGATACTGAATACAAAATGTATTTTGCAAGGTAAAATTTCTAGTATGGATTTTCATTTTTCAATTTGAACATTACAGTAAACTCCGCTTATAACGAACTCCTCGGGACCTTTCAATTTTGTTCCTTATATCCGGAGTTCCTTATATCCGTATATCGAACAAGTTCCTTATATACGATGTATATATATATCAAACTAAAATATATATCGAACAAGTATTATTAAAGCCAAATGTAATAAAATCCGAACCATCAACTTATAGTTGCTCTGTATTTGAAGAGTTATAAAGATCTATATCTGTTATCATTTTCTATATTCGCAAACCTTTGTAAAATAGTTGCAAGGAATGTATTTTCTAATGTGAGCGTTTTACGTTTTTCTCCATGAGTCAATCATGTACAAATGTAAATGTTTTATGAATGGACAGAAATTTCAAAACTCCGTCTGTATAAATACCAATTGAAGAAAGCTGATTTTCGCTCACTTGCCATAACTTGAAATATTTAACAAGGCTTTTTCCCAATATGGGATTTCATCCCGTCTACATGCTTTTAAAGAAACGCTCACAATTATATACGTAAAATACTATCACTTGAATGTCCTACTTAGCAATTACGTTTGTATTCTCATTTAACTACTTTCCAAAAGGGTACACATGTGTAATGATTTACCTTTATGAATAATAGCTACATGTACAGGTACAATGCAGATGCAAGATCAACGGATTTTTTAACTCTTCGGAACATATTTGCAGTTCGATATATACAATTACTTTATTGTACATTTTTCATTGTTGGGCCAGAAAATATTGGTCCTTATATCTGGAGTTTCCTTATAACCGGAGTACAATATAACCGTATATTTTTACATTAAACAAAGAAGGGACAAAATCGGGCCAAAAAAACTGTTCGTTATATCCAAAGTTACGTTATATCCGGAGTCGATATATACGGAGTTTACTGTATTTATAGTGTTGCTTGCTGAAAATTGACTGTTTCAACAGCAGAGTAGACCATGATCAGAATGTACAGATGTGAAGGCTGGTCATGATCAGCGTTGGTCACAAAGGCAGGAACATTTTGCCGCCAGCAGGGTAATACCTCAAGGTATTTACTCGAAGTTGATTAGACTTGCACTGCAAATTCTTTAGAATGAAAAGGTTGCTTTTACAACAAAATCATTCCAATTTTTGGGCAGTGCAAAAAATCAAGGACACAGCATCATTCTCATTTTCAAAAAATTACTGACATTAATGTAAATAGCTGACTGCTCTTAATTTAGTCATTAGTAGGTAAAAGTTCAAGGTCACAATCGTCCACATTAGAACTGTCTGTTGTTCCCTGTTAATTTAAAAATGCTTGAAACTTGTAAGCTCATATTCTAGGATGAGTAATTGTAACCATGCAGGCTTCATTCGAGATCAACAGACAATTCCTTGTTAACATGATAGATGTCTCTTTTTTAGAATGTTTGTCTTGATTAAATTTGGGTTGGGGTTGGAACTGAGCCGTCATTGACCTAAAGGAGTTCTAAACATTTTGTGAACTCTCTACAAGCAATTATGAAAATTAGTCGGAATAGTCTGGTCAGAAATTGAAACTGGATCATCTTAAGAAAAAAGTACAGTTGTGTGACTAAACCGGAGGCCCAAGAAGGGCTAGTATCACTCTACTGGGCTGTTCTGAGTAAGTCTTGTGAAAATCTTTTGGAAAATGTGAAATGATATCAAGGTTTTAGAAGAAGCACAATTGGTTTTCCCACAGCATGGCTCAATTTCAATCCAAATCATCTACAGGTTACAGGCATCCTGAGCATGTTTTAGGAAAATCCATAAAAAAAATGTGACTTAAAGAGAGTTGTCAAGGTTTTATAATTATCTGCTGTAGCATATTCGGTTTTTCGTACAACGTTGCTTAATTTCAAATGAAAAGTGTGACATGTAGAGTGTTATCAAGGAAAAGTAAATGGACAGACTGATGGATGGACAATGGACAAAATCACCACGTAATAAACTGCTGGACTTTGTTCAATACAATGTATATATGTAAATCAAGTAACCCCACCCCCACCCCCTCCCTGAACGGACTGGTTCAATTTTGACCCAGGGATCATGATTTGAACATACTTGGTAGTGGTTCACTAGGCAACACTACATGCTATATATTTAAGATCTAGGCCTCGTAGTTTCAATGATTTTAAAGTTTGTCCTATATAAGCCTATGTAAAATCAAGCGACCCCATCCGTAGAGGTTGAACAATCTTGGTAGAGAACCAATAAGTCAATGCTATCTGCCAAGTATCTAAGTTCTATGCCTTTTGATTTGAAACAAGAAAATGTTCTGATATAAACCTATGTAAAAACCGGTGACCCTGGGGCGGGTCAATTTTTACTCAGGAGTCATGATTTGAACAATCTTGGTAGAAGTCCACTATACAATGCTATATTCCAAATATCTAAGCTCTAGGCCCTCTGATTTTAGAGAAGACAATTCTTGAAGTTTTCCTATTTAAACCTTTCAATCAAGTGACCTTCAGGCTGGGTTAATTTTGACCCAGGGGTCTGAATAAATCTTGGTACAGGTCCAATAGACAAGCATACATGCTAAATATCTAAGCTATAATGCCTCACCGTTTCAGAGAAGATATTTAAAGATTTCCTAAATAAACCTATGTAAAATCAAGTGACCCCCGGGTGGGGTCAATTTTGACATAGGGGTCATAACTTGACAGTCTTGGTAGATGCTACAGACCAAATATCTAAGCTCTGGGCCGCCTGATTTGAGAAGATTTTTTTTATGCTTTTCTAATTGTTGCTATAGCAACCAGAGTTCTGCATGGAATTCTTTGAACAGAGTTTAGACAGATTCATACTATCGGCAAAACACACTGGCTCCAATTTAACGATACTACTCCGACTAACGTAACGACAAGGCTCCGACGTAAAATGGCTGATTTTGTAAACAAACCCAAGTCAGTATAACAGATCCGTGTATTTTACATGGTTAATCGCAACTTCTGGTGAAACGAATACTCTTATGGATGCTCACTTCTGTCTTGCATGACCGTAGGTAGATGACTGTTTCAGACATCGATGTATATGAAACTAATGTAAAGGATTCAACTGTATAAGTGCAAAACAGACCCAAAATGCATGGATTTTGCCCAAATTTACTGAAGTTAAGGTGTTTAGCATAAGAGATATGCATTGGCATGAGACTTTCAGTTATATACTTTTAGGAAGCTCAAAAATGTTTTTTTATCTTATGCAACAAGTTATTATCATTATTTCAGTATTTCTATATATTAAAAGTTTTTCATTACATATGTAAACTTTATACCACTTTTCATACTTTGACCAGTATTAGTTTGATTACCTTTGTTAACAGACGATGCCACATTTATTGCCTAACCCTCATAAATGTTAGGTAATGTAGATTGCTAGGGACCAGATGTAAACCACTATAGCAGTATTTAACTGAGGGCATCTTATTATGTACAGACACTTTTACATTCAAATTTATGAATCTAAAAATTAACTTGTAAAACCTATCTAAAGTTAGGTAACAATTATGGTACAGAATTATGCCATAAAAGGTCAAAACTGTCTATATTGACAAATGGGACTCCTAGAGAGCATTTCTATATTAGTTTTCATTGGTTACAGAAATTATCCTAAGCGTATTGTGAAATTTAATTGGTTTATTAAAAAGGTCCGCCTACTTTGCGTCAAGAATTTTTAAGTATTTAAATGAAAGATACTCAGGATAGATAAAAAAGAAAGATAGATAGATAAAGGATAAATACGGATACTAATACTTAGTGAAAGATATACTTAGGATAAACAGAACTTTGTGAAAAAAGAAAAAGATTCAAGATTTCTTAGTGCTGATTTTGGAAATTTAGATATCAATTGATACATTAATATGAACTGAGATACAGAAAATGATGGAAACATTGTGTTACAAAATTGGAACTTTTGAATATTACTTAGACTGTTATTTGTTATATATTTCTACCGTGAAAAAAAACAATAATGAGACAGACAGTATTCGGTTCCTTACACGCCACCCTTCCCAGAGGTGTTAAAGTTGGTCGAGAATATCCGGGTACAAAACCGCTACCTCTACGCCAAGTGAACAACTGTTACATTCCCCAATATAATGGACAACGACGAGCAGCCACAAGTGACAAAGATCACTCTTCTATCGGGTTACAGCAAGGACTGAGCTTCTGGAACAGAAGATGGCACCCAGCAAGTCTAAGAAGACCTGGGAAAGCAGTCAACAGATCCGCATCATACAAAAACAATAGAAATCTATGTGAACATTCATTAACTCTTTGTGGAAGGTGTGGTGAGTCAGCTTCTTATATTCATGTTTGCAAAGCAACGAATAGACAATGCTACATATGCAGACAGTATGGACACTATGCAAAATATGCTACTCCTCAGTGAGAACAGAATCTAAATCTAAGTGTGTAAATCCAAAGCAGCAACAAAATTTACCAGAAAGAGGACATTTAAACCATGATGTTGATATTTTGAAAGCGGCTATGTGCTCTCTTATGCCATTCTGTAACATTGACAACAAAGAACTAACAAAACTTGGACCAAGAAATTCTTGCGAAGTACAGCAAAATTTGGTACCAGAAGACAAAAACTTAACTATCGTGATGGAGGCAAACAAATGCTTGAGGAATGACCTACAGGGACTCCAGGAAGAAAACAACATACTCAAGGAATCAGTGAAAACTCTCAAAATGATGTACCAAGCTGCAAAGGAACAAAAACTATCCACAAAGCAATGTAATGACATTTTAGACCTTGTAAAAAGCAGGGTCAACCACAGATTACAGACAGAGAAAATTCTACGCAATACATGTGGAAGCAGTGCATTTCATTACAGTGTGATGCTAGAGATAATCAGTGTACCTTGTGTAAAAAGAAGGGCCACTTTGCTGTGTTTTGTCCGAGACTAGTTATAATTTAATTCACACATTAAAAGAACAAAGAAAAGTGTGGAAATAACTATTAATTCAGGACACATAAACAGACAACAATTTAGAATAAAAGATTTGGTAAACTTTGGAGACCAAAATTTTCAAAGCAAGGGGGAGTTTTAGGAAGCTCAAAAAAATGTTTTTTTATCTTATGCAACAAGTTATTATCATTATTTCAGTATTTCTATATATTAAAAGTTTTTCATTACATAGTATACTTTATACCACTTTTCATACTTTGACCAGTATTAGTTTGATTACCTTTGTTAACAGGCTGATGCCACATTTATTGCCTAACTCCTCATAAATGTTAGGTAATGTAGATTGCTAGGGACCAGATGTAAACCACTATAGTACATGTATTTAACTGAGGGCATCTTATTAGTAACAGACACTTTTATCATTCTAAATTTTATGAATCTTAAAAATTAACTTGTAAAACCTATCTAAAGTTAGGTAACAATTTGTGTACAGAATTATGCCATAAAATGGTCAAAACTGTCTATATTGACAAATGGGACTCCTAGAGAGCATTTCTTATATTAGTTTTCATTGGTTACAGAAATTATCCTAAGTCTGTATTGTGAAATTTAATTGGTTTATTAAAAAGGTCCGCCTACTTTGCGTTCAAGAATTTTTAAGTATTTAAATGAAAGATACTCAGGATAGATAAAAAAGAAAGATAGATAGATAAATGGATAAATACGGATACTAATACTTAGTGAAAGATATACTTAGTGATAAACAGAACTTTGTGAAAAAAGAAAAAAGATTCAAGATTTCTTAGTGCTGATTTTGGAAATTTAGATATCAATTGACACATTAATATGAACTGAGATACAGAATAATTGATGGAAACATTGTGTTACAAAATTGGAACTTTTGAATATTACTTATGTACTGTTATTTGTTATATATTTCTACCTGTGAATAAATAAACAATAATGAGACAGACAGTATTCGGTTCCTTACTCGCCACCCTTCCCAGAGGTGTTAAAATACTAACAATTCACTAAATTGGCATTACAATAGGCAAAACTTACTCATTAAAAAAATGCAACGATTCAGGCTCCAATTGACGATACAACGAAAATGCTCCAATTTGTGTTTCACGGGGCATTTACACAGACGTTTGATTTGAAGCAAATTTTATAAAGGTCCGTACATAAGAGCAACTATTTTAGCTTGTATTTGTGGATGAGACCTCGGCATGTCTCCCATCATGCCTTTTTACACAGATGTTAGAGCGCTATTACAAATATAAGAAAATCTCTTATCGAACAAACTTTTGAGTTTTATGTCACCTTGTACCCACTCTCTTTAAAAATGATATTGAATCTCAGAACATCGCTCATCCCAGAGGTTGCGGGTTGAGTCCAACTGGGGTCAGGACCGTACCTCCACATTATGAGACCAGTACTTTTTTTTCCAGGAAGCAGACTCGAGTGTGACTAGATAAACTACAAGCTTTCTTTACAATCGAGCCAAAATACTTATGTATTAACTTGCATTCAAATATTTAAAATACTTCTTTAAATGACAGGATTTATGGATACCGTATACCGCTCTGCACGGTTTGTTAGTGATAAACTGAAAAACATTTACGTACTGGTATTTGGACAATTGTTGATAGATCTATCTACCTAGACTTAAAGGTGGTGAATTACTTTTAAAGCTGCTCGCTCTCAGTTACCATTGAAAAAAAAAAGTATTTTTTTAAAATTGACATTCTTATACATAAATATATAATTAAAGGCTAGAATCAAATTATAAGCAAAAATCTAGGTAGGAATTTGTAGAAATTGATTGAAAATGTTGGTTACACGGCCCCCCCAAACTATTTTTTTTTTTTTGATTTTTAAAAGCGTTTCAAACCTTTTTACCTTTTGAATTTGGTAGTGTATTATTTGAAATTTAGAGATATACGTGACATGAATTTATACTGGATACTTTTTATATGACTATATGTTTTAAAATACGTTATTTGCATACAGTTTGAAGAACTTTATTTTTTTACCAAAATCTAAGAGCGAGCAGCTTTAAAATAAGCAACATTTTATGACAATTTTTAATTTTTGTATATTCTGTTAGAGATTTATTTAATGAACAAAAAGACCCCTTACATAGAGTTAGATCCCTATCAGAAATTTACATTTTATTAACTTTTATAAAATTTTGTTATTACGCCCCTTTAATATGAAAGTATTTATAACGTTGAATATTTCTTTTTTATTTCAATACAATTTCTACTTTTACATTTGAATTGGATAGATATACAAATATTTTAACATTCTGAACCAAAATGGAAGTTTTAAAACTATGTGTAGCTTCTGAATTCATTTATTTCCAATCTATCTTGGGTGTGCCAAGATAGGTAAAGGGAGGTAATAATAATTTTTCAAACTTGCATTTCTAATGAATTCCATCTAAATATAACAAGAGGGCCATGATGGCCCTTTATCACTCACCCAAGTCCAACTGCTTTTAACAAAGTTGGTGGGAATAAAAGAAAAAACCTTTCTGGCAAATTTCCAGGATATTTGGGCTATGAAACCTCTAGAGTGTTAACAAGGTTTGGGCGTGGCCTGTTTTTGACCCCATGACCCCAATTTTAAATTTGGGTTTTAAATCATAGAAACAACCTTTCTGACAAATGTCCATGATATTTGGGCTGAAAATGTAACCTCTAGAGTGTTAACAAGGTTTTTCCACATTTAGGCTCTGTGACCTAGTTTTTGACCCCAGATGACCCATATTCGAACTTGAGCTAGAAATCATTGAAACAACCTTTCTGACAAATTTCCAGGATATTTGGGCTGAAAATGTTACCTCTAGAGTGTTAACAAGGTTTTTCCATATTTGGGCTTTGTGACCTAGTTTTTGACCCCAGATGACCCATATTCGAACTTGAGCTAGAAATCATCGAAACAACCTTTCTGACAAATTTCAAAGATATCTGGGCTGAAAATGTAACATCTAGAGTGTTAACAAGGTTTTTCCATATTTGGGCTGTGTGACCTAGTTTTTGACCCCAGATGACCCATATTCGAACTTGAGCTAGAAATCATCTTAACAACCTTTCTGACAAATTTCCAGGATATCTGGGCTGAAAATGTAACATCTAGAGTGTTAACAAGGTTTTTCCATATTTGGGCTCTGTGACCAAGTTTTTGACCCCAGATGACCCATATTCGAACTTGGGCTAGAAATCATTGAAACAACCTTTCTGACATACTTCCAGGATATTTGGGCTGAAAATGTTACCTCTAGAGTGTAAACAAGCTTTTTCCATATTTGGGCTTTGTGACCTAGTTTTTGACCCCAGATGACCCATATTCGAACTTGAGCTAGAAATAATCGAAACAACCTTTCTGACAAATTTCCAGAATATTTGGGCTGAAAATGTTACCTCTAGAGTGTTAACAAGGTTTTTCCATATTTGGGCTGTGTGACCTAGTTTTTGACCCCAGGTGACCCATATTATAACTTGAGCTAGAAATCAACCAAACAACCTTTCTGACAAATTGCCAGGATATTTGGACTGAAACAGTAGCCTCTAGAGCCTTAACAAGATTTTTCTATTTTTGGGTCATGTGACCTAGTTTTTCATCCGAGATTACCCATATTCGAACTCGTCCAAGTTATTACTGGGACAAACATCCTGACCAAGTTTCGTGACAATTGAGGCAAAAATGTGACCACTAGAGTGTTAACGAACTAAGTGTGGACGGACGACGGACATTCATCGATCCTAATAGCTCACCCTGAGCCAGCTCAGGTGAGCGAAAAATGTTAATGCAAATATTTCACAAATATAATACAATAAGTCTTACATGTATATCTTTCCTTAGGCAAAGTATGTGTATCAAATTTTTACTTATGATAAAATAAATCCATCTTGGTTGGGCAACCATGATAGGGAAATCAATTTTTAAAAATACATCCAGTGAAAATCTTACTTGAATTAAGCGCTAAGTGAACATAAATGAGTGTAAATGATCAGATGTTAAAGTTTCAAACAAATCTGTTACATGGCCGAATTCTAATTATACATCTTTAATGTTGCCTGTAGAGTTACAGAAATTAGGCATATAAATATATCACCGGCATTGTTTTCTTCCACGTCTACCTTGACTAATTGGGCAAAGACCCTACTTTTGAATTGTTTTATGCGTGTTTTTAAGAGTGCCAGTGGCTATGCTATTTTGTATTTGACCAGAATAAAGTTAACACGAACTGGGTGGGAATTCCTGAATGTTTATCGCAATAAGCACACCTAAGCAAAAAAGCTCAGATATATTCTGTTGTGGTTGTATGAAGTACAACATGTATAAATAGCGAATACAAAACTATATACTCCTTCAATTTATCATTAGATAAACATTCCTATTTTAGTCTAAGCTGCATGTGAATATTATAGCGTCAAATAAAGTTTGAAACATTGTCTCCACGAATCCTGCCATTTTAGGAAGTATTTTGAATATTAGAAAGTTCTGCGTTGAATTTTCAACTTTTCACTGAGAAAACACATACATTTGTCCGATAAAAGACACTGTTATATTTGTAATTGTTCAAAATCGTATGTGAAAATGATCCATGAAACACGAATTGGAACATTTTCGTTGTATCGTCAATAGGAGCCTGGATCGATCGTTGTATTTTTGAATGGGTAAGTTGTGCCTATTGTAATAACAAATTAGTGAATTGTTAGTATATGCTTACGACATTTGACCTAAAGTTACATGCCAATGCATATCTTATATGCTAAACATGATTTTGAGAAAATTCCATGCATTTTGAGTCTGTTTTACACTTTTTGCATTACTTTCACGTATCGATGTCTGAAACAGCAGACTAGCTACGGTCATGCAGGTCAGAAGTAAGCATTCCGTAAGAATATTCGTTTCATCAGAAGTTGCGATTAACCATGTGAAATACACGGATCTGTTATACTGACTTGGGTTTTGTTTACAGAATCAGCCATTTTTCGTCGGAGCCTTGTCGTTACGTTAGTCGGAGTAGTATCGTTAAATTGGAGCCAGTGCGTTTTGCCGAAACAGTGTGCGATATGCTTGCAAAGTTTCATTAACGTTTGTCCATTGGTTAATAGTAAATGTCGTTTGACGGACGATTGGTGAGTGTGCTTAATAGCTCATCCTGTCAATCTGCGCCAGGTAAGCTAAAATCTTAAGTAAATTCCTACTGAGACTAAATCTTATTTGCGCTGAGATGCTCCCCGTTGATGTCTTCATTGTTCATAAATAGTGTTTTCTGTCATTTTTTTTTCCTTTTCGCATTATTTTTAAAGTTCAGAGTAAACCACAAATGTCAAATGTCATTTTACCGCAAATAAAATCGCTGGACGTCGGGGAAACGCTCAGTATTTTTGTATTTATTATGCACGATCCAGTTGAAATAGTAACTGAAATACAATGTAACTGTTTGTTTTAAATTTTCACGAGTAACTGACATATTTAACCAAAATAGTAATAGTTCCGTGGAATCGCTTGTAAATACAATAAACGAAATCAAGCAGTAACAAAACAGACAAATATTTTTGCGTTTTGCTATTTTGTTTACTTTTTTATTGTTTCTTTGTATTTGTATAATCATTCTATGTGCTTTCAGTTCAAATGGTTGAGCTATGGCAGAGCCGCCGATCGAGCCCAAAATCGCAATGTTCGTGTGCCGAATTTAGCACAATCCCCCAAAAATGTCCAACCAGTACTCAGTTCCTCGATCAACACCACTGAACACATATGACTGACAAAGACGGCAAACACGGCGAAATACGGGACGACATAATTTATTGCGCCCTTCGTCTGAAATGAGTTGAAAAGTTATTCAGACTGGCAGGCAATTAATTTCAACATAATGAGAATAGTAAGGGAATGAAATTAATTAAAAGAGGACTTGCATCTACGTATTAAAATTAAAGAATTTGACACAACAACTATATATACTGACTGACGTATGCATAGCCTGGGCTATGCAACGCCGATGGTAAAAAAAGAAATTGAGAACAAAATGCATATTTAAAACGTAAGTTACAAGTTCCTATGGCCAACAGCATACTGGCCAATTGTCGTTCCCGCAGAATTAATGGAAAAGCGCAAACCGCAAGAAATGTTTGAAAATCGCTAAAATGTTTCGTACTATGATGAGTAGGGTTTGAAAGTTGAATTGTAAAGTGTAAAGTGATTGGTTTTAAAAGCTGATTACATAAAACAAACATGACTACATGATCAATCTCATTAACATGAGCTTGCGGCGGACTGATATATCTGATTTACGATTGATGCATAAATCGTGCATTACAGCAGGAACTTAGACCCTGTATATTCTAGGTTCCCGATTACAGCATGTTCATATGACATCACCTTAACTAGTCAATGTCTAAGGTTAGCATTGGCGAATTTAAGATTTTAAAGTCCCATGGCCACTTTGGCCATGCGGCATAACTACGTTCAAGCGTCCGGCATCGGAATATGGGTTTGAGCCCCGACTAAACTCATATTGTGATACGTGTCCTAAATATTTTAACACGGCCAATTCACAATTCTCTATTTCAATGCCGGAGGCGTAATTTTATGCCGGGTTAAAATCAGATTTGCCGGAGCGAATAATCTTAACCCTGGCTTAAATCATTTAAGCGGAGCCTATTCTAACCGTGGCTAAAATGGTGGCGATGGCCAACCATACTACTCCATGTTACACTTTTAGACTAGGTAGAAAAACCATCAATTTACTGCAATGAGATCGAGTAATTTTACGACCTATAGTAGTAAAATGAAAGGGTGCCACTACGGAAAAACTAAGAAGTCCCTAATTGAAAAATAGAACAGACGGGAAAGGCTGAGAAAATTTAACATAAATGTGTCAATTTATCTACATGTATTTTTTATATAGTGAATTAATATGTTTGCCTGCAGAAATATGTGGAATTTTTTAATACTACTGAATTTGAATTTGAATTCAATTTTAGAAAGGTAACTCTACAATAATGTGAAGTGCATGAATCATGCAAATGAGGTGGATGGAGACCAACAAATAACAAAGTCCTGTAAGTCGTTTAACACATCATAACATCAAATCTAAGGTACATTTTGGGGCCCGCGAAAAGCGACCGTTTCGGAACAAGTCATTTGGAAAGATATAAAAATCCTCTGAGGTTTCACTGACAGAGTAGTGCTGATGCGTTTACAAACTCATCCATGTGTATCTCTTCAGTAAAGCTTGCTTCGGACGAGTTGCGTCGTGACGCCACAGAAGCGCTTTCGTCAGTCATATCAAAAGAACGTTTGGTTCTTGTAAAATCGTTATAGTTAAGCTTGAAAGTACTACCCTTGCGTGATGCTGTCATCTGCTTAAAGTGTCTACTCCACTTAATTTCGGATGGAAGGAATGAGGTCCGAGCTTGAACAAAGCTATCTGTAAACTCGTCAACTCCATCAACCATAACAACGATCTCATAGTCACCTTTCTCAAAATCCCGTCTGTTGAAGTCCCAGAACGGACTGCTCTTATCTATTAAGTGCCTGTAAACCTTTGGTCTGAAGAAAAGTCTCGAATTTTTGTGGAACGGATTAAAATCCATATCTAGTCGACATTTACCCGATCCGTCCATTCTATTCATGATACAAAGTGCAGACACTTTTAGATCTATTAACTGCGAACGTTGCATGTTAAGAATTTGAATCTCTACGTAATATTTATCCTCGTCCTCGTACACGCAAGCAACTTTACTGAACAAAAGAGTGTGGGCTCGTTTCTTTGGAGACTGGAATTTAAAAAGTATGACACCGGTAATTGATGTTAGGATCAAAGTTCCTAGTATTGATTGTATAACAACCAGCAGAATGGCAGTAGGACATTCCTCCGTGACGTACCGCGTGCCGTATCCGATTGTCGTCTGTGTCTCCATAGAAAACTGAAACATTTCAAGAAAATCGCTTACATCTTCAACACATGGTGTAGGTTTATTACCCTCCTCATTATGGGCAAAGTCGCCGTTCGCCTCTGAAACGACAAAGTAAAGTAAGGCGAACGTAAACCAACTTAACAAAAAACATGTTAAGAAAACCAAGCAAATCCACATAGAATCAAGTTCAACAACTGATATGAAGATATTCGGATAGAAAAATTTCTTCGAACTAGGCTGGTTTGCAAGTTTCACTGTAGATTGACCGTTTTTTGCCACAACTCTAAATTTGTCTGGCTCAGTGTTGTCAAAGTAACTGAAAACATTCATAACCGATCGTCTCCTGGTGCGCCGAGATGATTCCATTGCTCTGCAGTAATTGTTGCCTTTTATGTTTCTTTTTATCAAATTAAACAGAAATTTCTGAGATTTTAAACATCCTGTTAACACGTCGATTCTAGTCTCATAGTTTTATTTTGACTGTCTTAACTATTCTGATTCACTAGTCTTTATTTTGAGACACACCGATCTAGTTTGTTTTACTAATAGTATCCCTTCAGTAATATTTTACTCTCTTTATTTCTGTTACGTTTTGCACTTCAATGTATCTTCTCACATGGTCAAAATGTACATAACTATAAAGCAGAGATCTTATGTCACCGAGTTAAACACAAGCGAATACAAATAACCAGCTAGCCTCCCATGACAATAACTTTACGCATGAAAACGTGTTCACACGTGTTCTCGTAAAATTGTATACTCATAGAAAGCATGAGAAGAAGTGGTAAAGATCGTTTGGTGCAATAAACATCATTATATTGACGATGGTTATATGAAGGCCGTGACAGCTTAAACATAATTATGTCACTCTTCACTGTACATGCCGTCCCAGTTGTCGTCTAATATCTAAAGATTTGTTTTTGCATCTGGAAATAACATGACTGATTGTCGCTGTCGCTGAGAAAACATAATGCAAATAAAAATAATTATGTTAAACATACTCCGTGGGTATTATGAAACCGCACAGAAATACACCGTATGACATGTCTCAAGTCTCCTAGTTGATTTAATAAAACATATCATTAACATCAGAGAGGTTTTACCGTAGTATATACACGCTTATTTAATATTCTAACATGCATAACAACAAACGAGGCAGAACAACGCCCTGACGAACAACCTGTCACTGAGTAAATACCGACGTTTCGTATAGAACGATTTCTATGGTGTTGTCATAACAGTGAAAAAAGATGGGATGGTCACAATTTAAGGTATGTTTTATTCATATGCTTTACACATACAATAAATAAGCAAACGTTTCTTGAAATGAAAGCCGTGCATAATCGAAGGACTTAGAATTTGTTAAACATTTTGGTTAACCACATCCTAGTTGTCTGATGTTAAGTTTAATTTTGACCAGGGCGTTGTAAATAGTTATTCAGAACGTTTGCTTTTTTCCCTCTGTTTTCGCACACCGCGATAGTTAATGCAGGTGAGACCCAGTGAACATGGTCTTTCCTATCAAGTTCTACTACCTAAGGCATAATAAAGATAAATTGCAATTGAAGTTTTAACAAATTCATACTTTGTAAGAGTACACTTTCTGTAGACTCTACGTGGTATTTTTTCTGCTATTACAGTTGCATATGCCTTGGATAGGCGACTGTTACCGATGACCCATGAAGTCTTGCGTCAACTGGTCAAGAATTGCTTTGATGAACTTTTATGTTTCCTCATACTGTACAACTCAATTTCATTATCGGTCATGTTCAACCATACAAACTAGTGAAGAGTTGGTGACTTACATAATACCGCACATTGACACTATCAAACTCAAATGCAGATTTATAGTACCCCCACTCCCTGCCCTCCCACCCCAACGCCCCCGCCCACACCGAGTCAAAGAAAACTTCATTTATTTCAAAACAATACTCTATATACTAATGCTATACAATAAGAGGAAGCTACTCTTACTTCAGTTCTACAAACTGGTTACTAAAATAAAAAAGTTGTAAAACGTTTTTATAGTTGCACTTGCTCTAGAAACCCGTTTCAACGTTTAGTATTTGAAATACACGGAAATCTTTAAAAAGACATTTTTTTGGTAAAAATCGAAGGAAAGGAAACTTGGTTTAGATATAGATACTATGGTGTTAACTGTTTTGTAATTTGGCATTTCAGAAAGAGATCTTCAAACTTCTTCCGTGGAACATTCTGCGAAAAAAACATAATACTGAGAAGTTTTCATCGCGGATCATCAATCGAGAGGGAAAGGTTCAGATCGTGCTTAATCAACTAAGTTTCGGCAAACGACGCAGATATTGGCGCAACCCCTTAACCACGCTGCTAAATCTGAAATGGCGTTGGATAATGGTCATTTTCACTGTTGGATATGTTCTCACCTGGCTTTGTTTTGCCCTTGTATATTACATCATTGCAAGGTTACACGGTGACTTTGAACCAAACGACAGTCCGGACTTTGAGCCGTGTTTAAACAATGTTAATTCGTTCACATCAGCATTTTTATTTTCGCTAGAGACGCAACACACTATTGGCTATGGAAGTCGCAGTCCTACTTCCGAATGTAGTGAGGCAGTTTTTATAGTCTATGTCCAGTTTATTGTGGGAGTAGCTGTGCAGTGCGTGACAGCTGGTCTAGTTGTAGCAAAATTACAGTCAGGAAAACGGACTTCAAAGGCGCTGTTGTTCAGCGAGAAAGCATGCATCGGAATATGCAATGACAATGTTTGTTTAATGGTAAGAATTGGAAACGCTGGACGTGCTGAAATTGTGAACGCGAGAGCTTTTGGTGTATTGATGGAAAGACAAAAAGTAGACTCTGACGAAGAAATCATTAACGAATCGTTTTTGACATTCGTCTCTGAAAATGGCAGTGAAAATTTGAACCTGTTATGGCCAGTGGTTATCCATTGTCAAGTGCTAGAAAACCCAAAGGAGTTTATCAGAAAATTACAGGATCTACAATCTGAGTTGATTATTATCGTTGAAGGTGTTCTGGCAGCGTCTGGTCAAACCATGCAACTTAGAATGTCTTATCTCGCTCACGAGATAGAAATTGGCAAACAGTTTGTTGATATAAGTCCAGTACTGATAAAGAATAAAACTGGTAACAAATACCATCATCTTGTGGACTATAGGGACTTCAATGTAACCGAAAATGATGAGCAATGGGACGGAGGAATGTGGCGACAAGATTAGCAAAGATAGTATCTTACAGCTTCCGTTTCTCTTGATGCTTTTGATATTGATCTGAAATGATCAAGAATGTCATAAAGATAAAGGAAATATTATATTGAAAGTGCTTTTAGAAAGTGTATAATATTATATTCATTAAGTCAATCTAAAAGTATTACAATTTGTTAAAGATAATGATAGTTGTCATAATTAATGATGCACGCACTCTCTTCACAACCACAGCCACAGGTATGTTCTTATATGAGAACGACTGGTGTGGAAATAGTCGACCCTTTACAGAAACTGTCACTGTCTTCGACTGTGAAGGCATGATGACCATGAAAATACACGACAGAACGCTGCTTTATTATTGTTATTAATATAAATTAGACGAAGACTGTTCAAAGTGACAATAATATTTGTCAGCAAGTTTTGTTTTTCTCTATCAGATATTTCATACTACGAGTAAAGGCAATGATAATAACATTTTACAACTAGATTTGTTAAAAAAACAGATGTCTCTTCCAAAATTGCAATCAGAGCAGCAAGGAAGCATATGCCTACCTTTATGAAAGGGAAATAAAGATTTTCTTGGAACATACGCCCGTAACCTTGACCTTTGATGAAATAAACAATAATGTATGTATTGCTCGGAAACCATTTAGTGAAGGTCATTGCAACCCTCGCATTTGATCTGCTAGTATCACACTCAGTCTGTGACATCTGGTCATGATTGACAAACCTGCAAAGTTTGAAGAGGACCAACTGTTCTTCAAGTATTGATTGCAAATCATTTTAACTGAATGTCACAGCAACCTTGACCCGAGACCGACTGACATCAAAATCAATAGGATTCAATCGATTAATGTACTAGGTATTATCAACAAGCATACAATATTTGAAGATCCTAGGACAAACCGTTCTTCAGTTATTGTTCGGAAACTGTATTATAAACAAAAGATATCGCTTTTACCGAAAAATAAATAGGTTACATCAGTGTCAAGACTTGTCACCCTCTAGACACCCCTATTCATTTCACTTCCTATTGTAATATACAATGTATTGATAAAGTATGTGTACAAGATGCTATTGTTTTACTTGATTAATATGATTGAAAGTGGGCATCAAGCATTTAGATACATAGTTTTATAGGAAAAAGAAATATGAAAATAGTGAAAACTTTGATGGATTTATATAATGGAAATACACGTATTCAAAAAATAAAGAATACAATATGCCGCATTTGTGAACTTATTCATGATCCCATCAGTTACTCCCATTTATGTCATAACATTCTTGTAAAAACTTGATAATTCTTATCAAAGATGTAACTGGCTATTTTATAATCATCGTATTCAGAAATGCAAGCATGATATACAGTCGTGGATGCAGAATCATCATGGGCATTAACTGCATATCCAACTGTGAAACCGACTAGTATTTCGAGCGTATGCTTCCAGCACTTTGATTTTTAATGATGACATTTCTCGTGCAAGAAAATTGTTATTGCCTTGATGACAGTTAATAGTACGGAAGCCCAATAGTGTTACTTTCATTTTTTATATTGACATTTTCAACATAACTAAGTTGAAAATTCAAGATACTATGTTGAAAATTTAACTTACTAAGTTGAAAATTCAAAATACTTAGTTGAATATTCAAAATACTAAGTAGAAAATTCAACTAAGTTGAAAATTCAAGACAGTAAGTTGAATATTGAAGATACTAAGTTCAATATTGAAGATACTAAGTTCAATATTGAAGATATTAAGTTGAAAAATTAAGATATTAAGTTGAATATTAAAGAAACTATGTTGAAAACTCAAGAAACTATGTTGAAAACTCAAGTACTATATTGAAAATTCAACTTACCAAGTTGAAAATTTAAGAAAGTAAGAGGAAAATTCAAGATACTAAGTTGAAAATTCAAGAATCTAAGTTGAAAATTCAAGACAGTAAGTATAAAAGTCAAGATACTAAGTTGAATATTCTAGATAATACTTACGAGTTTTCAACTAAGTAGATCTATCTTGAATTTTCAACTTAGTAAGTTAAATTTCAACATAGTATCTTGAATATTCAATATCCTTTGTTGAATGTTCAACTTACTACCTGAATTTTCAACTTACTAAGTTGAATTTTCAACATAGTTTCTTGAATGTTTGAATGTTCAACTTAGTATTTTGAATTTTCAACATAGTACTTGTATCTTCAATTTTCAACTTAGTTTAATATGTTGAAAAAATCAATTTAAAAATAAACAAAGTGTCACTATTGGACCTCCGTAAAATAGTACAATATACCAGATTTTATAACATAAATTGTGCATGTATTATGAGAAACGTTACAAAAATGTCACTTTTATTAAGTATTGAATGGCAGTAACATCGGCTGGCCATAGAGAAGCGTTTGGCTGATTAGTGGATGAAAACGCAGTCGTATTCTTTGAGGGATGTCAGCATTTTCTATTTGGTAACCAAATTAGAGAGATGGTTATTAGCGCATAGATTTGAGTTCTTCAAGTATTTATCATATAGTCATCGCTATTACTAATTTGAATCCACTTCGTTTGGCAATAACCTTTTTCAGTAACCGGGATGGTCTATGCATTCTATACATAGTAACAAAGTTAAAGGAACGTCTGTGATCTGATTAAGACAACCACTCAATGCCACAATAAAGCCAAGTCTTACCAAGTGCATGCTTTTCGTATTGTGTACAACCATCCCATATAACCGATGCATAGTCTATAATAAGTCTTACATAGGAAATATGTATGTCCCTACCTCAAATGTTAAGGTCACACTTAGAGTATAAAGGTAATGGAATCCTTCATATATGCACACATTCGTGTCCGGACTGTAACTTTGTCATGCATTGAAGATTTTAAAATTACTTTCCACGGATGTTCAGCACATCAAGACGACGTGTCGCGTGCAAGACCCACGTCCCTACCTCAAACGTTAAGGTCACACTCAAGATTTAAAGGTAATGGAATCCTGTATAAAGGCACTGTGATAGTATATATGCACATTCGTGTCCGGACTGTAACTTTGTAATGCATTGAAGGATTTGAAACAACTTGGCACAAATGTTCAGTAGATCAAGACGACGTGTCGCGTGCAAGACCGACGTCCCTACCTTCAAGGTCAATGTCACACTAAGGGGTTTAAAGGTAAAGGAATCCTGTTTATACACACATTCGTGTAGGGGCTGTAACTTTGTCATGCATTGAAGGATTTTGAAATAACTTGGCACAAATGTTCAGCACATCAAGATGCCGTGTCGCGTGCAAGACCCAAGTCCCTACCTCAAATGCTAAGGTCACATTTAAAGTTTAAAGGTAATGGAATCCTTCATATATGAACACATTTGTGTCCGTACTATAACTTTGTCATGCATTGAAGGATTTTAAAATTACTTTGCACAGATGTTCAGCACATCAAGACGACGTGTCGTGTGCAAGACCCATGTCCGTACCTCAAAGGACAAGGTCCCACTTAGAGTTTATAGGTAATGGAATACTGTTTATATGCATACATTCGTGTCCGGGCTGTAACTTTATCATGCATTGAAGGGATTTGAAATAACTTGGCACAAACGTTCAGCATAACAAGATGTTTGTCATCTCCATGTGTTTTAAAAAAAATAGCACAGCGTCGAAACATCAGCGCTGTTACTTTCTTTTACAAAATACAAAACAACCTTTTTTGTGTAAGCCACCACCACCGTACACATACTAGAAACCTGAACTACTTAATACCTTTCTCTAGAACACTCGTATTTCCCTAGGAGTCCGTCTGTGGAATGGTCTCCCCTTACACATCTAGATGTAGATAATTATAGAATATTCAAGACTAAATTTTTAGATAAAAGCTGTAGTGTCCAAAAGTACAAAAGGACAATAAAACATACAAAAAACAAAAACAAACAGAGAAAAATAGCCAGCCAATCAACATAATGTTAGGATAACACAAAAAAGAGCTAAAACAAACTCTTCCATTGTGGTCCTTAAGATAAGTTGTATGACATAGGAAGAACAATTTTCACAGTAAAAAATCACCGCAAAATGCCTTAAGAGAAGTTTGTATAAAAACCCTGATTGAAAGACATTAAAAAAGTCAAGTTAAGCTTAAAAAATGTTCCTTAACCTTGCATTTAAATGATACAAAGGGGGGTGGTGGCTCCCTCCCATTTTGTGGCAGACTGTTCCATGACAACAACCATGTGCAAGATTTTTCCAAAACTTTTGACCACAGGGAGAGCATATCCTTACTATCTGACATAGAAAAACCTGTACCATCAAAGGAGGGAATGCCTTTGCTCTAAACCTTGTGGGATAATCATGACAGATTGATAGGGAAAGTGCTCACTTAATTTGTATCTAATTACATTAGACATGTATACATATATACATTTTGTATAAAACCAGGAAGACGGTTCCTGATAAAACCAAGACTACTACCACTAAGAACACAAATTAATCATGGTCTCAAAGCGCTATGTTACAGATGTATGCTAAATAAATCGAACAGTTTTCTCTCCGTGACAAACACGGAAAATTCCGGTCCTCTCCGAAACATTTTAGGGTCAAGGCCGTGACTCATGCGTCGTCCTTTCGCGCCGATTCAAGGCTATACTGAGGCAGAAGAAATACCGAGAGCAGAAAGAACAGAAAAATGGCCAATCCGAAGTGCTTCTTTGATATTACTGTAGGTGGAACTCCGACTGGAAGGATTATCATGGAGGTAAATTTCATATTTTCCCTTTCATTTTCCTACGATTATTTTTACCGGCTTCCTACATTTACAAAAGCGGAACCGGCCATGACCGTCATGACTGCATGTGCATCGTTAAAGAACCTTCTAGAATATTCAGATATAATTTCTTTTGTTATAGCATAGACATGTTCTCTACATGTTAAGTAGTAGATGTGAATTTGCTTTGAAATTGAAATTAATAAAATATCCAAAATGTCTGGAATTTTTATGATTAGAACAAGATTACCTCCCTTGGCCACACGGTATTTTTGGATCGATTGATTTTTCAATCGGGCCAATGTTAACAGAGTACAGCAGCTTCCTTATGGCCGAACGCTTTACATACAAACAAGTAGTTCCGTATATTCAGTTGTTACGAATCATACAGTGTTTTGTTTTAAAAATTATATAGTAACAGATCTAGATAATATCAAAACATTTGAAAATCACATATTATATTGTTGTTTTTCTTATAATTTGTAACTAAAAATCAACGATGTATCTGTTCTGTATAGAACTATTTTCCTACCCAGTTTTGATCACAACAGTTTTCTAGTCCGACCGAAGATACTAATTTAGTGTTAAGGCGAGAGCGTGTTTTCTGCATTTTTGATGCACTCATTTTGTCAATGACGCAACAGAAATAGCAAAGAGGGTCTCCTGTGAGGCAATTAAAATGTGTATGATCAAATTACTACAAAAACAACATTCAAAACCTCAAAACGCTTCGAAATGCAAGATAAGTTGTTTACAAAATACGCTTTCAGTATGGGATATGTCTAATGTTGATCCTATTCCGTCGTCATTGTCGTCTGATTTCGAATCGATCCGCATTTTGTACCATTGCGTTTTTGTGTGTATTGGCTCGTATGATACCGTCATCATGGTATCGTGGACCCTTAACAAGAGATGGTCGAAGAACCTCAACAGAAGGAACAGAAACGTCTTTTTTCTGAGTGATTTTAATGATCATTTTGTAGTAATTTTGATCAGACTGTCACTGTTGAAAGGGGTGTCAGTGTGCCAAATAATATCAAAGTTTAATGTCTATGGTTGAATGTTCTTTCCAGTCTTGGTAGTTTTGCCTCGATAGGGCATTTGGGCTTGACCTAGAAATATGATGTTTCATTCCTGGTGTTTATGTTTACATTTAGCATTGACTGAACGGGTGAAGAGAACTTCGATAAATATTGATGATACTTCAGATTCCTATAATTATAATGAACCAATGATGTCTAGCGAACCGGAATTGGTTCCCAAGACAGCAGTTTTAGCGAACCAGAATTGGTTCTCTAGCCTATATCCGTGTATAGACTAACAAACCAGTTTTTTTCCTGCATATGATTGGGAAATGGATAAATGAAATAATTATTTAGTGAATAAGATTGAAATAAACCAGTAATATGTGGGATTACCAGTTTATTTGCATTTTTTTCAATGTGTCAATTTCCACCCTCCTTAATATAAAGCGGGACAATAAATTAGCGAGTAATTATCGACCCGCTGATCTAAAGTGATGTCACGATGATCTCAGATAATGGAATAATCGATTGTAATTTGTAGGCATCTGCTGTCGGCGACAATTGATTCCACTTGCGGTAATTGATGTTTCTACTGGTACATTTTTAGCTCACTTGGCACAAGGTGCCAGAGTGGGCTATAAGGATCACTCACCGTCCGGGGTCCGTCTTACAGAAAAAAAGACAAAAATTGTGGACATGCCAGGTCGCGAAAAAATATGTGACAAACAGGAAACAACGTACATTTGAGCCTGGGAAAGGGATCAGCAGCTATATCTGTCTTATTTAAGAATTTTTCGAAAATATAACAGCAGAGCTTCAGAACACAAACTGAAAAATATGATGTGCAGCATGCCCATTCACGCACTGCAGTACGTGAATCACGTACAAAATATCAAATGCACGCACAAAAATCACTTGTTGGGGGTACATGCACGCAGAGATTTTGAACTCCTATGTTCAACTGCCAAATCGCTGTTTATTTCATCGCGCACTTGCCGAATGTTTGGTAAGGTTTAAAATGCAGGTCCGGAGATAATTTTGTTTCCATCACCACTTTTAGGCGTAATTGTCAGCCGCATAAATGGGTTTGGTAAGCGTATTAGAGTGGGGCGACGTGCACCATGTGCATAAAAAGGAAAATGCAGAAAAGTATTTAAGATTTTATAAATCCAGCAAAAGGTTAGTTAATATTATTTTCTTCGATAATGGACTGCATTTTTGATACAATTTCATATATCTGTTAGTCGGGCATTTATTATCGATCAGCGATTTTTACCAGTCGTCAGTTGAGGTGTATGTTATTTCGGACGCATGAAACGGGCGGATTCCATGAATTTTGCTGAAAACTCCGGTGTGTAAATAATAAATCACTAGTTCATGATGATTCTGTCAAATTACAGGAGGAGAAAGTATCTGGAAAGGTTCAGTCCCAAACAGCCAAAAAGATGTGAAAAACAGGAAATAAAAAATAGTTGAACCTAGAAAAAGGATCAGATCTGCCATATAGTTCCCCAAGTTCTGCAGTGCACCCTAATTTGCAAAGGCAGGGGTAATTACTTAATTTAAAAAATGAGTGGGCATGCTGATGTGCAAACCTGGAGTGCAAGGCTGGAAACCCTATGACCCATGGTTCGACCCTTAAAAATCTCACCTTGACTCTTGAAAATTTGATTTTGACCCTTGAAAATTTAGGCTGAAGTGTCAATGACCCTTGAGTTTCAAAGCCTACCGGACGCCCTGAATGTTGCATAACGGAAAATATTATTGTAAATCCTTTCCCAAAATGGACTTTTATCGCGTATACCGTATTTTCCCGTGTATAATACGCACTTTTAATTCAGATTTTAGGGCTTCAAGGAAGGGGTGCGTATATACACCGGATGGTCGGATCTTGGACATTTTTTCCAGCATTGAAAAGTTGAAATCATATAAATTAGGGCGTAGTATTGGGATTTTCACTGAAAGCGGATGTTTACCCGTTTTTTTACTACCGTAACTTCATTATGAAGAGCACGGGGAGGTTTCTAAAAGCCGGGGGCGGCACTTGGGATGTACGATAAAACATTGCCGGTAAATTTGATAGTTTTCTTTCAAGTTTCAATAAAAATTTAACTTTGTTAAAACAAAGATTGTTGTCTCTTTAATATCAAACAATTATTGCTGATCAATACAATATTCCGTTTATTGGTAAACAAACACGCTTATATAATGCATTGATTTTCACATGTCTCTTTGATGGCGCCGTAATTACCGATATGAGAAGTTTGTTGAGAAGGTGTTGACATCTTGAGAAAATAATAGTTCTCAAAGTACCCTTGAATAAGCATGACATTTTTGATTTTCATATCATCTATGCTTACAAATTTTCAAAAATAGTCGATAACTTACGCCGTATTGTCCTTTTTCGTGTATAAATCATTACGGTGCTCCGATTACTGAATAATTTTCGGAACGAAAATGGCATATTTTCCGGATATTTAAAGGTGCGTATTATACACTGATGTAGGCATTTTTCCCCACTTTTAAAGCCCAGATCGAGGGTGCGTATTATACACGGGTGCGTATTATACACGGGTAAATACGCGTAAATTTCCCAAATTGAAAGGCCAAGGTCTCCCAATTTCCTGATGAAAAGCCCTGAGGTTGTTAGTTAGGGTGTTTTCTTTTAATATTTTGTTAAAATTGCAGGGCTGTTTAGTACTCTGGTGCCAGTGCCGTGCAGATGAACCAACATTTTCAATGGATTTTTGCAATTTGCTATCAACGTTTTTTGTTTCTTTGTTGATTCTTACTTTTTATTTTATGCTTGAATATATCATTTTGGAGCCGTTTCTTGCGCCAGGTATTTGGCACTTCTACTTTCAGTTTCCATATATTTTATATTTGAACCAGCCCAACAAAATATACATTTGTGTATCTTCATTTTGATTTCTTTATAATTATGTGTGCATTATTTTATGAATTCAAATTGTTTTACAACTTTCTGTTGATTAGTTTTAAAGAAATGCCCAAAATTCAGAAAATTCAGAGACAGATTACTGCAACAAAATGTGAACAATTTTTGAAATTACAAAATCTTTTAGTACTTTATATGTTCAAACATTTTGCAAGTGTAGAAAATCTGATTGGGCAATTTCATCAGCCTGTTGATTATTTGAAATATTAAGTAATCTACCAACTGTGGGTCACAAATTAGTCACAATATTGACCTATCCACAAATCTCACGACAGTTTATTACGAGGGCCACCTACCAGCGTTCTATGGTAGCATCGTGAGCATGTGCTTTGTATAAGTAATATGACAGAACTTTGCCAATCCATGGGTGTATAGGTCCAAAAGCATTTGGTTAGCATTAATGTGGTTGTGTTATTTTACAAGTAAATAAACTTGTATTTAATGCACAGGCATGAAAATGCATGCAATTAAGAGGCGTGAATTTAGGACACATTAGACTATTATGTAAAAATGCTTTGAACTTTAATGCGACATTGTAAAGCATTGAATGATTGAAAATAAAATATTGAAATTTATTGTTTCTTTCAGTTGAGAGCTGATGTTGTTCCAAAAACAGCTGGTGAGTATGAACTTGCAAATATGTAAATGTATGAGTAACATGAAAGCTTCTACTGAAAATCTGCTCAGTGTAAACTGTTTTCAGAGACATCTATGTTTCTACTGTTGTATAACTTGCACTTGGGACAAATTGATAATTTTCATATTCAGTTTTCTTTGAAAATTCTAATCATTATCTGAGTATTTAGGGTACATTTCCTTTTAACAATACATCATGATTGCAACACAACTGGTCATAATACGGTGGTTGAAATTTGCCAAAAAATAAACTGACTCCCAAAATTTCATCTGAAGGGTCATTTTTCAGTTGAAATTACATACATTTATGATGAAAGTGGGATGTATCAAGCCAGTTATATTTCACCTTTGACTATCGACGAACTCCGTGGTCAAACATATGCTCATTCCCTCTGTCACTTGGCAGTAGTTGTGATATGAACACACATCTGGCAACCATTTTTGTATTTGTGACATAAAGGTTTCAAAATTACACTTACTATTTATGCATTTAATCACCCATTTTTGACAATGTTACCCAAAACTTTGCAAAAGGTGTGTATAAGCCAAGAAGAATACCAAGTCAGAATTTGACATATGAAAAGAAGTATTTTTGATGTGGGTTGATGGCAGAAAACATGCTATTACTGTGCAGAATCTGCATTTGTGGGACTCGCTGTGTATATAGAGCTTAGAAGCAAAGGGGACAGTTTTGCAGTTAAGCGCTTGTTCTTCACACTTAAAATATGTTTTCTTTCTTGCTTTTATAAGCTCACCTTGCCTTGCCAGGGTGAGCTTTTAGGATGTAAAATTGTCCATTGTCCGTCAACATTTTTTTCAAACGACATCTCTGAAACCACTGGGCCAATGTTGATGAAACTTGGCAGGGATGCTCCTTGCATGAAGGTCTACCAAAATTGTTCAAAGAATTCCATTCAATGCAGAACTCTGGTTGCTAAAGCAAAAAATAGAAAAAAATCTCTGAAACCACAAGGCCTAGGGCTTAGATATTTGGTATGTAACATTGTTTAGTGGTCTTCCACCTACTTTGTTCAAATTATGCCCTTGGGGTCAAAATTGACCACACCCACCAGGTAAGTACACTTGTACACAGGTGGGCGATATAGGGCCATTATGGCCTTCTTGTATTTAGTTTAGATTTTAGATAAATTAATACAGACTGCGTGTTACATCATTGCTTACATTGTAGCTTTCTACTTGGCATTGAAGTGTACTCCTTTTATATGCCCGTCATGACTGGCTATAATGTCATCCCCTGCCCAACCCCCCCTGCCGCCCCCCATCCCCCTACCCAGTTGAAATCTAACAATAACTATAAAAAATGTTTTAGAATTAAACTTGACAGGCATCTTTTGTGAAAGTTTTGCCCATTGTTGTAATTTTTGAAATTGGCAGTGAGGGAAATTGATCTACAGAGCCAAGCTGAAAGCATGATTAATTTTGTTGAAAAATAAAGGAAACTAGATACTGAGCTAGGTGCATGATTTAGTTATTTTTTTGATTGCAGGAATAGCCTAAGGGTCAGTGGTCTGTTCCATTAATATTTCTTTTTCTGTGACACTGATTTCTACGATTGTTCAACTGCATCTTGTCAAGCGATATTCATTCAAAATTTGTTTCAGTGATGACTTTGCGGAAATATCACGTAAATCAATTTCCCTCGGTGTATGATGTGCTTTCAACTCATCTAATGTTAAAGCATAGTGTCTATAGTGTGCACTGTGTGTTATTTAACATTTTCACACTATAAATGTACTTTCTTGTATCACAGTATGTTATCAATAAACTTGCTGACATCAGCTTTTATCGGGAAACCTGCTATCAGGAAGCAGATAATGTCATGTTAGTTGCACATTCAAACCTGTAGTCTTCAGTTGTTGAAAACAGCAGCACAGATAAGATATTCGGACCTCTACGTGGAATTTGTCGCTCTTTTTAAAAGAAAGACACCTTTAGCTAGTAAGTACAACCTGTTTAATTCCTTCCTTGACAAGACACTGTACAACTTTAAAATGTATTTGGTGGTTTAGTTATTTGTCTTTAAATGGAAATTGCAGAAAAACAAAAGCCGGCAAACCAGTAAATTAATGCATTCAATTTCTATATTTCACTGAAGACAGCCTCTGTGGTTGTGTGGTTATGGTTGCTGACTATTGATAAAAATAACTGCACATAAGTTTGCACCCCTCTACTGACCATGTCTCTTTATGTGAGGACGTTAGCAGTTTCTTATATTAAAAGGATATGTGTATAGTACTGGTCCTTCCTACAGTGTTTCCGCAGGAGTGCGTTTTCTGCGTTTTTGACGCACTGAATTTTTCAATAAAGCAACAGAAATAGCAAAGAGCTTCTGCTATGATGCAGTTAAAATGTGTATGCTCAAATAACAACAAAAATACCCATTTAAAAACCTATCAAAACGGCGTCTAAATGCAAGGTAAATTGTTTACAAAATACTTTTCCGGTATAGGATTGTGTCAAATTTTCACCCTATTCCGTTGTCGCTTGTGAACGCTTAATCTCTAAAACCCCTGGTCAAAATTTAATGATACTTCACACAAATAAGTACGATGCCTAGATGTGCATTGTTTATGTTTCAGGTCACTAGGTCAAAGGTCAAGGTCACAGGGCCTTGGGGATACTAAAATCTTATGGACGCTAAATCTCTAAAACCCCTGATCAGAATTTAATGATACTTCACAGAAGTGATAAGTACAATGCCTAGTTGTGCATGGTTCTGGTTCAGGTCACTAAGTTAAAGGTCAAGGTCACAGGGGCTCGAGATAGTAAAATCTTGTCGACGCTAAATCTCCAAAACCCCAGGTCAGAATTTAATAATACTCCACAGAAGTGATAAGCACCATATTTCGGGTCACTAGGTCAAAGGTCACAGGGGCATGAGATAGTAATATCTTGTGTCTGTGTGGTGTTTGGGGGGGTATTCATCACCTTCAGTGATAGTTCTAGTTGGTTTTGGTCACTTGGTTTTACATAGGCTTATATAGGAAAAACTTGAAAAATCTTCCTCTGAAACCACAAGGCCAAGAGCTTAGATATTTAGCATGTGGCATTGTCTAGTGGACCTCTACCAAGATTGTTCAAATTATGAGCCCTGGGTCAAAATTGACCCCGCCCAGGGGGTCACTTGGTTTTACATAGGCTCATACAGGAAAAACTTTAAAATCTTATTCTCTTTCTCTGAAACCACAAAACCTAGAGCTAAGATTTTTGGTTTAACATAGGCTCATACAGGAAAAACTTTAAAATCTTATTCTCTTTCTCTGAAACCACAAAGCCTAGAGCTAAGATTTTGGGTTTTACATAGGCTCATACAGGAAAAACTTTAAAATCTTATTCTCTTTCTCTGAAACCACAAAGCCTAGAGCTAAGATTTTTAGCATGTAGCATTTTCTAGTGGACCTTTACCAAGATTGTTCAAATCATGACCCCCTGGTCAAAATTAACCCTTCCCGGGAGCGGGGAAAGCACTTGATTTTACATAGGTTTATATATATGAAAACTTAAAAAAACAACACAAGGCCGACAGGCAGATAATAGATATTTGAAATGTTGCTTAGCATTGTGAAGTGGACCTCTACTAATTATGTTGGAATCATGACCCCTTTTATTATAGCAAATGGTAGTCAGGTGAGCGATATAGTGCCATCATGGCCCTCTTGTTTTTTGCACAGTATTCTGTTACTACAAACTTCCTCAGTTTATAAAGCAGTCTTTCGGGGGTATTAATCACATATAGTGATAGGTCTGGTATGTACTAAAGTGTTAGGGGGATATAACTGTCCATCTTTTCTTTTAATTTCAACAATGAAACGTTGAAGGCTGTAACTTAATATTGAGTAATTTTTGATAGTTAAACATTAAACAGAACTGGAAATCCAGACTCAAGCGCTGTTTCAAAAATTTGCGTTTTTGTTCTCTGCTCATTCTCTCCAAAAAGATATAGCCCAGTTGTTAAATTGTCTGTTTTTTAAGCAGGTTTTCTGAAAAAACCTTATTAGAATGCCGATGTCGTATGTTGGGTGGGTCACCCTGGGTGGGTGGACGTCAATCATTGGTTTCCGCTCAATAACTTTAGTTAGGAGTGACCAATTGCATTGAAACTTATTTTGTAGTTAGCTTGAATGAAGACACAGCTTGGGATTGCATTTGGGGTCACTAGAGTCAAGGTCACTGTTACTAAAAATAGAAAAATGGTTTCCGTTCAATAACTTGAGTTAAGAGTGACCAATTGTAATGAAACTTGATGTGAATGTAGCTTGGGTGGAGAGGAAGCTTGGGATTGCATGCGGGGTCACAAGGGTCAAGGTCACTCTTACTAGATAGATTTTTTAAAGTTTTTAAAATTGTTTTAAGGAAAAAAAAATGGGGGGGTCAATGTCACTGTTTCTAAAAAGTGTTTATTTTAGTTTTTGTTTTAAGCAAAAATAAAATTTCTCGGGTCAAGGTCACTGTAACTAAAAATAGATTTTTTTTTCTTCAATTTTTAAATTGTTTTAAGCAAAAAAATAATTTTCTTTGCTAGGGTCAAGGTTATTCAACTATTTCTACAGGCGCCGTTTAAACCTGCTTTGGCTGCATTGCCGCTTCTTGTATTCGGTATTGCATTCTTTGTCGCTCTTTCAATTCTGTAGATGAAACCGGACAAAAAATCGCAAGTCCAAGTCAAAACTCGCCTCCATTGCACCTGCATGCTTAAAGAGTCTGCAGCATGGGTAATGTTGCGCCAGTGAAGTGTGTTTCTAACAAACGTGCAGTCTGTACTACCAGATATGGTGTTGTAGGTCAGGGCCCTCACTCTACATTGGGGGAAGGGGTCTGCAGCCCTCGGGTGGGGGAATTTTCACATCATTTTTGCCAAAAGGGGGAATTTGCCTTCAATGAATAATCTATTATAATAAGAACTATGAAGATATACAACTTTTATTTACCAGGTTTTCCGAAGGAAAAATCCTGGTTATTAGATTGAGGTATGTCGGCGGGCGGGCAGGCGGGCGTAAACAATTTCTTCTGTGCGCAACTCCTCCTACATTTCTCAACGGATTTCAACCAAACTTTCACAGAAGTATTGTCATGAAGTGCCCTGGTGCATATTGTCGGGGTTTTGTGATTTGGTCATTTTTGACAGAATTATGGCCCTTTGTTTTTTTTCACATATGTAATTCTTCTGTGCGCAACTCCTTCTACACTTCTCAAGGGATTTCAACCAAACTTTCACAGAATTATTGTCACCAAGTGCCCTGGCACATATTGTCGGGGTTTTGTGATTTGATCATTTTTGACAGAATTATGGGCCTTTGTTTTTTTCCACATAATGTAATATATATAGAGAAATACTCTTCTGTGTGCAACTCCTACATTTCTCAAGGGATTTCAACCAAACTTTCACAGAACTATAATTGTGAACTAAAGAATTTTGAATATATAATGTTCTGCTCTGTTATTATAAAACGGAGAATACTCTGTTATTACTGCCTATTTTTAGAATAGATTACCAGTCCTGTATACTTTGGAGTATTCTGTTACAGTAAGATGAGAAAATTTCTCATGAGACCAGCAGTTCAAACCCCACACAGAGCAAGTTTTTTTTGTTTTTTTTTTTCTTTTTTTTTGTTTATAATTTTTGCCTGAATTATGGCCCTTTGCTTTTTTTCCACATATGTTATATATAGAAGAATACTGTCACGTGCCCACTTCCTCCTACATTTCTCAAGATATTTAAACCAAACTCTCACAGAACTGTTGTCATCAAGTGCCCTCGTGCATATTGTCTGGGTTTTGTGTTTGGATCAATTTTGCCTGAATTATGGCCCTTTGCTTTTTTTACACATGTAATATATAGAAGAAGACCTTTGTTTCTTTTTCACATTATGTATATCTACTGACTTTAAAAACACATTTGCGCTTGGCCAGCAGACTGGAAAATGAAAACCTGGTTTTGTGACAATTTCCTGTCGCTTGTTAAAGCTATGTCTGAGTTTCAACATAGAACTGCAATTATTGACATTGGAAAACAAAAACTGAAAAGCAGGGCTTTTTTCTGAAAATTGGGAAAGGGCCAAGGCCTTCTCAAATTGGGATATTTCTCGGTGTTCCACAAATTGGGAAATTTTACATGTATTGTCATTCAGATTTGGAAATTTATCAATAAACATGCTAAATACTTGAGTGCTCCCCCTGCTGCAGCAATTAAATACTACTGGCAAAATGTGAAGAGTTTCTCTGGCTTTAAAGAGATGTGCTTGAGTCTTATTCCCACAGATATTTTTGTGCAATAATGTAAAGATTAAACTAAACAAGACAAACTGTAACATATGTAAATGTTTTCAGTGCTTTTTATAGTCTGAGGGGAAAGGTGGCGGGGCCTGTCAGGAGGGGATTTTTTTCGTCGCTTTGCCAGAAAAGGGGATTTTTTTCAGAAAATGTATAAAGAATTCTGTTTAAAAGTGTAATATTATAAAGAACTAAAACTATCGAGTATGTAAATGACATTATTCTTTTGCCAAATATAAAGAGAGGACATAAGAATTTAACATAACAAAATTTTATATAAAAATACTGGTGTCAGGAACATAACTTTGCAGCATTGTTGTTAAAACACACGTGAACAATAAGTTATACTTCTATTTTCAATGGAAAGCATTGTATTAGTATCTTTTTTTATCTTTGGAACACTGTTTTCATTGAAAAACTAACAAAAATCGGGGTCGCGAAAATAGGTGACAAACGAAAAATCAGCAATTTTCGGCCAACTATTTCTCATGTAAGGTGTAAAATAGTTGCTAGAAATTATTCTGAAGCTTTAATTCATAAAAACTTATGTTTTTAAAACAAGTTTGGCCAACTCTTAATTAAATAAATGGAAGATTTTTCAACATTTTGAGGGGAATTTTTTTTTCAAAAATGGGGGAAAATATATATTCATTTTGGAGGGGAATGGGGCTGAATTTCGGCCCCAAAAAGGCTGGGGAAAAAAACACTGAGTTTTCATGCAATTATTGTGGTTTGTCATGTATTTCACGACCCCGCTTATCAGCGATTTTCGGACATTTGGTAATTTTTTCGGAAATTTTAGAGAATTTTAAATGAAACAAATGGTTTCTGGATATCTTAAAATGCTTAAAACAGGTCAAGGATGACGAATTATACCTTTTTTGCAAGTTTGTAGGTAATTATTTTTGTTTGTCACATATTTTCGCGACCCCGCTTGAGCCCGATTTTCGGAAATATTTGCTGATTTTTCGGCGATTTAAGATATTTCAAAAGCTTTAAACGGATGTCGAGTGTATTTACATTAATCTTGATATACACTGAACGTTATCAGACTCAATTTTGGGGAAGTTTCTTTCATTTGTTTGCTCTGATTTCTGAGGGGGGGGGGGGGGGATTTTATCTCTGGAATGGAAAAAAAGATACTGTTTCGGCGGTAAAAACAGCAGTTTGAGAGCCCTGTAGGTTTTTGGCATACGCCAACACTAACACGGGAGGCGTGGTTTAGAGATAAGCACATGTAAGCAAGGTGTAAATTGTTAAAAAATGTAGGGCAAACACTTAGTCACTTGGAGGCTAAAATAGAGAAATTTATCCAACATCAGTGTTTTTTTGGGGGCCTTTTTGGGGCCGAAATTCGGCCCCATTCCCCTCCAAAATTAATATATATTTTTCCCTTTTTGACAAAAAATTCCCCTAAAAATGTTGAAAAAAATCTTTGATTTATTTAATCAAGAGATGGCCAGACTTGTTATAAAAACATGTTTTCATAAATTTAAACGGTTCAGAATAATTTCTTGCAATAAGTTGATACCTTACATGTGAAATAGTCGGCCGAAAATCGCCGATTTTTCGTTTGTCACCTATTTTCGCGACCCCGATTTTTGTTATTTTTTCAATGAAAACGGTGTCCAAAGATTAAAAAAGATACCAATACAATGTTTTCAATTGAAAATAGCATTATTACTTATTATTCACATGTGTTTAAACACCAATGCTGCTAAGTTATGTTCCTGACACCAGTATTTTTATATAAAATTTTGTTATGTTTAATTCCTATGTCTTCTCTTTATATTTGGCAAAAGAATAATGTTATTAACATGCTTGATAGTTTTTGTACTTAATTACATTAGTAAACAGTATATTTTATACATTTCCTAAAAAATTCCCCTTTTCTAGCAAAATGACTAAAAATTCCCCTCCTGACGGGCCCCGCCACCTTTCCCCTCAGACTGAAAAAAAACACTGAACATAGAAACCCAGTTGGTCCGCTAAGGCTCTCTCCTTTAGGTTTATTGCACAAATTTCTCTATTTAGCCTCTAACTCTAACTATTAAGAAATACTGTATAAAGACTGGCGTTAAACTACAGACAAAACAAAGTATCTTTCACTGGTGTGGTACCTTTATATAGCTGCATTTGGGGGAAAAAAGGAACAGGTTCTTAGTGTGAACATAACATTTATGACTTGCACTGTATTTTATTTCAATAATCTGTCTTTTCCATTGCTGTCTTGTGTATTCTTTCACTTTGCTATTTAAGTCTTAAATGATTAACAAGCCATTTCTGTGATATTTAGTTATTTATTCATTTGCTTATACTTGATTTTAATATTCAAACTAACATAGATGTAACTTATAGGACAGGTGTGCATATGTGGTGGCTTCGACTTGCACCAATATATATAGTCAGTAGATTGATACAGCAGGTGCATTTAGGTGATAATTTCAGTACAAGTACCATCATTTATTTTCTTTATGAAAAGAAGTTTTGGAACTTCGAATCAGAACTTTATTAGGTAAATTTTGACCCTGTGCTGGGGGTTGCTTGATACCACATAGACTTAAGTAGGGAAAGCTGAAAAAATCTTCTTTTCTAAAACCAGAAGGCCCAGAGCTTGGATATTTTGGAATGTACCATTGTGTAGTCACTAGTGGACATCTATGAACATTGTTCAAATCATGACCCTCGGGTCAAAATTGACACTGTGATGCAAATTTTGACCTTGTATTATAGCAGATAATGGCCATGCGAGTAATATAGGGCCATCTTGGCCCTCTTGTTATACCCCCACAAAACGAAGTTTGGGGGGGGGTATATAGGAGTGAGCATGTCGGTTGGTTGGTTGGTTGGTCAGTCGGTCTGTTGGTTTTCATGGTTTCCGGATGATAACTCATGAACGACTTTACCCTTTTAAATAATTTTTGGTACACACATGCAACTTCATGAAATACAGGTCAAGTTCAACTTTGGGGTCACTATGGTCAAGGTCAAGGTCACTGTTACTAAAAATAGAAAAATGGTTTCCGCTCAATAACTCAAGTTAGGAGTGACCAATTACAATGAAACTTGGTGTGTAGGTAGCTTGTGTAGAGAGGAAGCTTGGGATTGCATTTGGGGTCACTAAGGTCAAGGTCACTGTTACTAAAAATAGAAAAATGGTTTCCGCTCAATAATTCAAGTTAGGAGTGACTAATTGCAATCAAACTCTGTGTGTAGGTAGCTTGTGTAGAGAGGAAGCTTGGGATTGCATTTGGGGTCACTAGGTTCAAGGTCAAGGGCACTGTTACTAAAAATAGAAAATTTGTTTTTGCTCAATAACTTTAGTTAGGAGTGACCAATTGTAATGAAACTTGGTGTGTAGGTAGCTTGGGTGGAGAGGAAGCTTTGGGTCACTAGGGTCAAGGTCACTAGGGTCAAGGTCATTGTTACTAAAAATAGATTTTTATTTATTTTTAGTTTTTAGATTGTTTTAAGCAAAAAAAAAAATTCGGGGTCAAGGTCACTAGGGTAAAGGTCAAGGTCACTGTTACTGTTAATAGATTTTTATTTAATTTTAGTTTTTAGATTGTTTTAAGGAAAACAAATATTTCGAAGTCAAGGTCACTAGGGTAAAGGTCAGTGTTTCTATAAAAAGATTTTTATCTATTTTTAGTTTTTAGATTGTTTTAAGCAAAAAAAAAAATTCGGGGTCAAGGTCACTAGGGTCATGGTCACTGTTTCTAATAATAGAAATTTTTTGGGGTCAAGGTCACTAGGGTTAAGGTTAAGCTCACTGTTACTAAAAAAAAAAAAAAATTGTTATTAAATTGTAGCAAAAAAAAAAATTGGGGGTCAAGGTCACAAGGGTCAAAGTCAACCTTACACATTTTGTATGCTATTAAAACAATACATTTACACAAGTTATTGTATAATAACTCAACTGTATGTCCTTGTGGCCATTCCTTTCTTATGGTTGCCATACTTCTGTGACAAAGCTGTATTGTGGGGGTATAATTCGTCACTCTTGTGACAGTTCTAGTTTAATGTTAGTTTTTGTCACGCTTAACTTCAAGTGTCTGACCATGAGTCATTGCTCCTTGGGTGTAAACTTGTGTGACTGTGGTTTTGTTTGTGGCTACACCCATGTTCTGGCCCAAAGTGGAGGTATCCCATGTCCTATGGAAACATTAATTTTGTAGTTTGTTCTGGCATCACTTGCATCATCTTTAGACTTTGTGTGTTTTTAAGTCAACTGTGATATTAAGACATCAGATTCTATTCTATAATACTTCAAATCAATCAAATTGTGAATGAACTGCAGGTTTTGAGTGTATTGGCATCTGTCTAAATTTGTTCATTTTATATTTTCAAAAGAAAGCAACAGGATAGTGGCTTTAAATTAAGTAGCATTCTTTGGAGTCACAGAAAATATTTATAGGAGTGCCCAAATTTTGACTAAAGTGTTACTTGATTTGTTGCAAGTACAATCCTCCTAATAAGATTTTTTCCTTTCAGAGAACTTCCGTGCTCTGTGTACAGGCGAGAAAGGATTCGGATTCAAAGGCAGCTCTTTCCATCGTGTGATTCCTGGGTTTATGTGCCAGGGGGGTGACTTTACAAATCATAATGGAACTGGTGGCAAGAGCATCTATGGAGAGAAATTTGCTGATGAGAACTTCACCCTGAAACATACTGGATCAGGTATTTAGTTTTGAGGATTTTGCAAATGTAAGTAAATAGGCAAGGGATGGCAACAAATATCCGAATATCCAAATTTGTTCAGACCTCTGAATATTTGGATCCGTTATAGGTATCTTAGTATTTCTGTAAAGGTAGCAAAAAGAAAACATCGCCAAAACGAATTTCCCGATAATGCAGTGTGTTCTATGGAATTGCAAAGCTTCTGTTTGCAAAAAGTATGCAAACAAATATGCGTTTATAAGAGTTACTGAGAATGCTGTTGAATTAACAATAACGCTCGCACAAAAAGTCCAATGTACATTTTTAGCTCACGTGAGCTGGCTCAGGGTGAGCTATTAGGATCGATGAATGTCCGTCGTCCGTCCACATTTAGTTCATTAACGCTCTAGTGGTCACATTTTTTCCTCAATTGTCACGAAACTTGGTCAGGATGTTTGTCCCAGTAATTACTCGGACGAGTTCGAATATGGGTCATCTGGGGTCAAAAACTAGGTCACAGAGCCCAGAAATAGAAAAATCTTGTTAAGGCTCTAGAGGCTACTGTTTCAGTCCAAATATCCTGGCAATTTGTCAGAAAGGTTGCTTCTATTTCTAGCTCAAGTTTTAATATGGGTCACCTGGGGTCAAAAACTAGGTCACACAGCCCAAATATGGAAAAACCTTGTTAACACTCTAGAGGTAACATTTTCAGGCCAAATATCCTGGAAATTTGTCAGAAAGGTTGTTGAGTTGATTTCTAGCCCAAGTTCGAATATGGGTCATCTGGGGTCAAAAACTAGGTCACAGCCCAAATATGGAAAAACTCTTGTTAACACTCTAGATGTTACATTTTCAGCCCAGATATCCTTGAAATTTGTCAGAAAGTGCAGATCATAATCAGACAGCAAAATAATGAAAGTGCAGATCATGATCAGACAGCTAAATTATGAAAGTGCAGATCATGATCAGACAGCTAAATAATGCATAGCAAACAGTGCAGATCATGATCAGACAGCAAAAAATAAAAAGCTGACAGTGCAGATCATGACCAGCCAACATACAATGAATAGCTTACAGTGCAGATCATGATCAGACAGCAAAAAAATGAATAGCCAACAGTGCAGATCATGATCAGACAGCAAAATAATGAGGTCTAGAGCTTAGATATTCAGCATGTGGCAATAATTGACTCTCTACCAAGATTGTTCAAATCCTGACCTCAGGGTCAAAATTAACCCTGCCTGGGGGGGGGGGGGTCTTTTGTTTTTACATAGGCTTATTAAGAGGATATCATGAGCCAAAGGTAAAAATTGATCCTTTCTGCTATTAATAACCTTTTTATTTTTGCCAATGGTAGACAGGTGAGCGATACAGGGCCATCATGGCCCTCTTGTTTTAAGAACTCAATTGTGAAATTTTCCTCGAAATTTTGTGCAAAATAAATAGATTTTGGCTTTGTAAAAGGGACAAAACACTGACCCACGGGTATAAATTGACCCTGCCCAAGGCTACACTTAACTTTACATAGATTTCTTTCAGAACTCTACGTAGATTTCTATAGGAATACTTTAGAAAATTCCTTCTCTGAAACTGCAAGGCTGAGAGCTTAGATATTTGGATAGTGTCATTGCCTTAGTGGACCTCAATGAAGATTGCTGAATTTTGGACCCCAAGGGCAAAATTGACCTTTTCTGCCATTGTATACCTTGTATTATAGCCAATGGTAGCCAGGTGAACTATCCAGGGCCAACCTGTCCTCTTGTTGGCTCACCTGAGCACAAAGTGCTCAAGATGAGTTATTGTGAACGCTTGGTGTCTGTCATCTGTTTGTCTGTCCACACTTAACCATTTGTATGCAAAAGAGGCTGCATTTTTCGCTGGATCTTCATAAAGACTGCCTTGATGAAATTAAGGTAAAGTATGAATATGGGTCATCTAGGGTCAAAAACTAGGTCACAGGGTCAAATCATAAAAAAACCTTGTGTATGCAGTAGAGATTACATTTTTCACTGGGTTTGCATGAAAGTTAGTCAGAATGATTGCCTTGATTTTTCCCCCAGCCAAAAGCGAAGGGGATATTAGAAATGGTCTCCGTCCGTCCGTCCCAATTTTGTCCGGAGCATAACTCCCAAAAGTACTTGAGGAATTTTCTTCAAACTTCATACACTGACAGAGCACATTGAGAGGAAGTGCAGTGTGTAAGAACAATAACTCTACCTTGCCTATTTTGAGAGTTATTCCCCTTTATCAGAACTACTTTAAAAGTTTTGTTCAGAGCATAACTCCAAAAGTACTTGAGGGATTTACTTCAAACTTAATACACTGACGTAGCACATTGGTAGGAAGTGCAGTGTGCAAGAACAGTAACTCTACCTTGCATACTTTTAGAGTTATTCCCCTTTATCAGATTTACTTGAAAAACTTGGTCCGAAGCATAACTCCAAAAGTACTTGAGCGATTTTCTTCAAACTTAATACACTGACATAGCACATTGGTAGGAAGTGCAGTGTGCAAGTTAGAGTTATTCCCCTTTATCAGATTTACTTTAAAAGTTTTGTTCAGAGCATAACTCCAAAAGTACTTGAGCGATTTACTTCAGACTTAATACACTGACATAGCACATTGGTAGGAAGTGCAGTGTGTAAGAACAATAACTCTACCTTGCCTACTTTTAGAGTTATTCCCCTTTATCAGATTTACTTGAAAAAAAAATTCAAGAGCATAACTCCAAAAGTACTTGAGCGATTTTCTTCAAACTTAATACACTGACATAGCACATTGGTAAGAAGTGCAGTGTGCAAGAACAACAACTCTACCTTGCCTACTTTTAGTCAAATAGAAAAATATCATACCTATACTGATAATAAACATTAATATAATTTTGCAAACCTTCTCTTCATTGCGTTATTCTTTTTCCACTTACTTGAAAACTGTACTCAGCATGACCATAACTATACGGCTTTTTAAGGATTTCCTCTCACCAAGTAAAATGTACGAAAGTACAACCTTCAGGTAACTTCTTCCTGGCGGGGGGATTAACCATGTGTAACATGGCTCTTGTTAAATTAAGTTTGAGTTCGAATATGGGTCATCTGGTGTCAAGAATTAGGTCACAGGTCAAATCAAAGGAAAACATTTGATGGCATTTGAGGGGCGTGACTCTGTTAACACTTGGCAATTAGCAGAAATGTTGACACTTTGATCATGTATTGATCACATTGCACATATAGTAAATACGCTCAAGGTATTTTCAAAATAATTTGGAAGTCTGGCTTACTAATGTTTTAATAATAATTTGTGGTTTAAATTCTCTGCGTATGAGAATAGTTTTGGGGGTAATTTACGGCCATACGCCTATTAATGAGAACCCTGGCCCAGTGGACCTTTACCAAGATTGTTCAAATCATTACCCCCAGGTTTAAATTGACCCTTTCTGCTATTGGTTTTTTGGATGATTACAGTTTTCTATCTATACTTAGAGACTCGGCAGAGTTTTGTTTTTGCTATTTACTTGCAGAAGTTCTGTTTTATTAGCAAATATTGAGAATAGTCAAGTATGCTGTCTTCCTGACAGCTGTTGTTGTTTTTCAAGCTAGAGAGATGAAATTTGACCATTTGTGCAGTTTTTCAAACTTTTTTTCCAAAGTTCCTTTGTGTTACTGATTGTGACCTTTGAACCTACTTTGTTATTTTAAAATGCAATGATACTCCGTTGAGCAATAAAGGGTCATCATGGCCCTCTTGTTTTGATTATAGTATCTTGTTGCAAAGAACATACCGTATATCAGGTTTTTTTTGCGTACATCATATTTCGTGATTTGGGTCCTGTTTAAATTTGAGCGAATCTAATTTGAGCAATTTAAAAAGTTGATTTTGATTTTCGCGTTTTTGGTCACCAGGCTACGCCAGGGTGAGCTTTTCTGATCAATGATTGTCCGTCGTCCGTCAACATTTTGATTCAAATGACATCTCCTCTGAAACCTCTAGGCCAATGTTGATAAAACTATGCAGGAATGTTCCTTGCATGAAGCTCTACCAAAATTGTTCAAAGAATTCCATTCCATGCAGAACTCTGGTTGCTATGGCAACAAATAGGAAAAACTTTAAAAATCTTCTTCTCTGAAACCACAAGGCCTAGAGCTTAGATATTTGGCATGTAGCATTGTCTAGTGGACCTCTACCAAGATTGTTCAAATTATGACCCCCGGGTCAAAATTGACCCAGCCCGGTGGGCCCTTAGTTTTTGCATAGGCATATATAGGGAAAACTAAAAATCTTCTTCTATGAAACCACAAGGCCTAGAGCTAAGATATTTGGCATGTAGCATTGTCTAGTAGACCTCTACCAAGATTTTTCAAATTATGAGCCCCGGGTCAAAATTGACCCCGCACCGGGGGTCACTTAGTTTTGCATAGGAATATATAGGAAAAACTTAAAAAATCTTCTTCTCTGTAACCACAAAGCCTAGAGCTTAGATATTTGGCATGTAGCATTGGCTAGTGGACCTCTACCAATATTGTTCAAATTATGAGCCCCGGGTCAAAATTGACCCCGCCCAGGGGGTCACTTAGTTTTGCATAGGAATATATAGGAAAAACTTTAAAAATCTTCTTCTATGAAACCACAAGGCCTAGAGCTTAGATATTTGGCATGTAGCATTGCCTAGTAGACCTCTTTAAAGTTTGTTCAAATTATGCCCCTGGGGTCAAAATTGACCTTGCCCGGGGGTCATTTGTTTTACAAAGGCGTATTTAGGAAAACTTATTTGGTATATAACATTATCTAGTGATCTTCCACCAGGCAAGTGGCCTTGTACCAAGGTGAGCGATATAGGGCTATCTTGGCCCTCTTGTTTAACTAAGGGTGAATTTTACCATGACATTGTTTTATTAATAAAGGGAAAACACTGTGTGACAGTGCTATAAACCGGAATCCCAAACTGCTCTGGTTGTTTTATTTGTTTGCTAAACTAAACAATTAATAGTAAAACATCATGTATGTTCACTGAATGAATGGTATTTATGGCGCATCGATAATGACTTTTGCACTTTCGCGGAGATAGTTTTACAGGTTTCAACTGTTTTAATGCTTAATTATCTTTAGAGGTTAGTATTTAACACATCCTGATACGTGCTAATCATGTAATAACATGAAAACAAATAGGGATGAAGTCAAGAATCATACCCACATATACATGTAATTATTGCAACTCGCGATATTGATTATGATATCAAACATTACAGCGTATTGATTTTTAGCTCACCAGAGCTGGCTCAGGGTGAGCTTTTAGGATCGATGAATGTCCGTCGTCCGTCCACAATTAGTTCGTTAACACTCTAGTGGTCACATTTTTGCCTCAATTGTCACAAAACTTGGTTAGGATGTTTGTCCCAGTTATTACTCGGACGAGTTCGAATATGGGTAATCTCGGATGAAAAACTATGTCACATGACCCAAAAATAGAAAAATCTTGTTAAGGCTCTAGAGGCTACTGTTTCAGTCCAAATATCCTGGCAATTTGTCAGAAAGGTTGTTTGGTTGATTTCTAGCTCAGGTATTAATATGGGTCACCTGGGGTCAAAAACTAGGTCACACAGCCCAAATATGGAAAAACCTTGTTAACACTCTAGAGGTAACATTTTCAGTCCAAATATCCTGGAAATTTGTCAGAAAGGTTGTTAATTAAGATGATTTCTAGCTCAAGTTCGAATATGGGTCATCTGGGGTCAAAAACTAGGTCACAGAGCCCAAATATGGAAAAACCTTGTTAACACTCTAGCGGTCACATTTTCAGCCCAAATATCCTGGAAATATGTCAGAAAGGTTGTTTCGATGATTTCTAGCTCAAGTTCGAATATGGGTCATCTGGGGTCAAAAACTAGGTCACAGAGCCTAAATATGGAAAAACCTTGTTAACACTTTAGATGTTACATTTTCAGCCCAGATACCCTTGAAATTTGTCAGAAAGGTTGTTTTGATGATTTCTAGCTCAAGTTCGAATATGGGTCATCTGGGGTCAAAAACTAGGTCACAGAGCCCAAATATGGAAAAACCTTGTTTACACTCTAGAGGTAACATTTTCAGCCCAAATATCCTGGAAATTTGTCGGAAAGGATGTTTTGATGATTTCTAGCTCAAGTTCGAATATGGGTCATCTGGGGTCAAAAACTAGGTTGCAGAGCCCAAATGTGGAAAAACCTTCTTAACACTTTAGATGTTACATTTTCAGCCCAGATACCCTTGAAATTTGTCAGAAAGGGTGTTTCGATGATTTCTAGCTCAAGTTCGAGTATGGGTCATCTGGGGTCAAAAACTAGGTCACAGAGTCCAAATATGGAAAAACCTTGTTAACACTCTAGAGGTAACATTTTCAGCCCAAATATCCTGGAAATTTGTCGGAAAGGATGTTTTGATTAGCTCAAGTTCGAATATGGGTCATCTGGGGTCAAAAACTAGGTCACAGAACCCAAATGTGGAAAAACCTTGTTAACACTCTAGATGTTACATTTTCAGCCCAAATATCCTGGAAATATGTCGGAAAGGTTGTTTCGATGATTTCTAGCTCAAGTTTCAATATGGGTCATCTGGGGTCAAAAGCTAGGTCACAGAACCCAAATATGGAAAAACTTTGTTAACACTCTAGAGGTAACATTTTCAGCCCAAATATCCTGGAAATTTCTCAGAAAGGTTGTTTCTATGATTTCTAGCTCAAGTTCGAATATGGGTCATCTGGGGTCAAAAACTAGGTCACAGAGCCCAAATGTGGAAAAACCTTGTTAACACTCTAGAGGTAACATTTTCAGCCCAAATATCCGAAAAATTTGTCAGAAAGGTTATTTCTATAATTTCTAGCAACTTTGTTAAAAGCAGTTGTACTTGGGTGAGCGATAAAGGGCCATGATGGCCCTCTTGTTATGTTTACGCCAGTATGCAAACTGATGGTAGGAACAATTTCGCGAAATGTTCTACTAAATTTTCACTGATTCTAAAGTTCACGATGTTCTCTGCTCGTGAATATAGCGAAAATTAGACACGCAAAAAAAACCAATGATACATGGTATTGATAATTTGATTTTGTGAAATAATGAACAAATGTTTTCAGGTACTCTTTCAATGGCAAATGCTGGTAAAAACACGAATGGTTCACAGTTTTTCCTCTGTACAGCAGAAACAGCCTGGTAAGTATGGTACCGAACTTACTCTTGATAACGCTCTACAGTTTGAAATATTCATTTGAGTTTGATGAACCTTGCTAATATGGATCCCTACAACGTGTAGATGTTCCCTATTTTTGGGGTCAGTGGGTAAAAGGTCAAGGTCACAGTGACCTCTGATTAGCACTCTACAGGTCTTAATTTTCTTTCAACTTGCATTAGATTTGCCCAGAAGGTTTCCTGCAACATGTAGATGATCCCTATATTTTTTGGGGTCAGTGGGTCAAGGGCACAATGACCATAGTTTGATTTTCCTTGATAATGCACTACAGTTCACCTGGGTCACAATTTTCATCAAACTTGCTCAGAATGTTCCCTGTAAAAACCTTGTTTACACACTAGAGGTAACATTTTCAGCCCAAATATCCTGGAAATTTGTCAGAAAGGTTAAGATGATTTCTAGCTCAAGTTCGAATATGGGTCATCTGCGGTCAAAAACTAGGTCACACAGCTTGAATATGGAAAAACCTTGATAACACTCTAGAGGTAACATTTTCAGCCCAAATATCCTGGAAATATGTCAGAAAGGTTGTTTCGATGATTTCTAGCCCAAGTTCAAATATGGGTCATCTGGGGTCAAAACCTACGTCACAGAGCCCAAATATGGAAAAACCTTGTTAACACTCTAGATGTTACATTTTCAGCCCAGATATCCTTGAAATTTGTCAGAAAGGTTGTTTCGATGATTTCTAGCTCAAGTTCGAATATGGGTCATCTGGGGTCAAAAACTAGGTCATACAACCCAAATCTGGAAAAACCTTAACACTCTAGAGGAAGCATTTTCAGCCCAAATATCCTGGAAATTTGTCGGAAAGGTTGTTTTGATGATTCTAGCTCAAGTTCGAATATGGGTCATCTGGGGTCAAAAACTAGGTCACAGAGCCCAAATGTGGAAAAACCTTGTTAACACTCTTAGAGGTTACATTTTCAGCCCAAATATCCTGGAAATTTGTCAGAAAGGTTGTTTCTATGATTTCTAGCTCAAGTTCGAATATGGGTCATCTGGGGTCAAAAACTAGGTCACAGAGCCCAAATATGGAAAAACCTTGTTAACACTCTAGAGGTAACATTTTCAGCCCAAATATCTTGGAAATTTGTCAGAAAGGTTGTTTCGATGATTTCTAGCAACTTCGTGAAAAGCAGTTGTACTCGGGTGAGTGATAAAGGGCCATCATGGCCCTCTTGTAATTGTTAATTGGTGTCTGTACCCATCAATTTAAGAACTCTTGATTAGCAAGCTAATATTTTAGATAAATTTTTAACCAGGTTTTCCGAAGGAAAAATCGTGGTTATTAGATTGAGGTATGTCGGCGGGCGGATGGGTGGGCGGGCGTAAACAATTTCTTCTGTGCGCAACACCTCCTACATTTTTCAATGGATTTCAACCAAACTTTCACAGAAGTATCGTCATGAAGTGCCCTGGCGCATATTGTCGGGGTTTTGTGATTTGGTCATTTTTGACAGAATTATGGCCCTTTGTTTTTTTTAACAAGGAGTCACGTGACTCCTTGTTTTAGTAGCCAATTTTGAAAACGACTCAGCGAAGGGCCTATTCGTTTGACGCAGGATGCGGCGTAAGCCGGGATACGCCGGTATATCCAAACCTCATTTCTCAAAATGCGCCGAATTCATCCTGGCTGTTGGAAACGAATAGAGCGGCGTACACCGGCATGCGTCAAACGAATATTCCCCACAAACCCTGACAATTTGAACAGCCATAGGTTTCTCCTTTCGCCTGCAAAGAAGACCGACTTTAGTTGAAACGCGCGGGGATCGTGTTTGCGATCTCGACTTAAAAATTAGTTAAAAGCCATATCCGTTTCCAAATATACATAAATACATAAATGCTTTAAATCATTGTAACACTAATGTAGGCAAAATTCAGAATAATTAAATTACTACACCATCAGGCAGCAATGTACACTGATCCGACACTGCATACTGTTAGCGTTTACATGTCATCGACTGTGTAAACTCATTCTGCAATACAGCAACTAGAAATACAAACTTTATTCAGTGTCTCCCTCACTCAGATATCAGCCAGTACTAACAAGAAATATCTCTTTTTAAAAAGATGAACGGCGTAAACATGTATACATAAACAAGTTATCAATATGCAGTCTATCTTTAGATCTGCGTTCACGTGATCAAAACAATTTCATTCACAACGCCTCCATTCATAGAATCTGAATGGTGAATGTGTACCCTACTTAGGTTTCAAAGTAGGCTCTAAGATTAAGCCTGGGTTTAACATTTAGCTTTTCAAAGGATTTCTTAAAGTAAATTTAAATGTAAGGCTAATAGACCTTTTACAAGGGTTGCTATCTCCCCTTACCAACACAAAATGTGATGAAATCAAACTGTGGGGCGCGCGGACTGACGATGTGGTGCGGTAGTGAAAAATCAACAAAAACATTAGTTTGAATTCTGTAAAAAAATTTATCTAGTTTTTTTTAATGAAATGTTTTCAAAAATCCGCTGAAACTTTTAAGTTAATGTAGATCTATGCTTTCTTTTATGATTTCTGATAGGATATTGTTGTTGTATGAGATAAACGTCCACTTAAAAAGTACATGTATTTGGTATGTTTAACGGATATTGTTCATCGATGCTAAAGTCTCGCAGTCTGCGACAAATAGGTTAAACTTGTATAAGAAAATACGAGAGTTGCCAATCCATGTGTATATAGGTCCGTGGCTACACTATATGTTTATACTGGAATTTTAAAAACGTTTCGAACGCTTTATCATTTGACATTGTACAGATATAATTGACTAGAATGTATACTGCTATAAAATATATTATTGTATACAGTTTGAAGAACATTATTTATTTTACAAATATCTGAGAGCGAGCAGCTTTAAAGTGCTGAGTAGGTCGTGTCACGTATTCTTGAAGGAAGGATGTCTCATAAACAAAGCTGGTTAATAATCATATACAATTTAAAAGCACTGTATTTTTCTTCATCAAAAAGTCTCAAGCAAGTGTTTTTGAAAAAAAAAACAAATGCAACATGATGTGTTATCAATGAACTACAGCTCTGTGATAAAAATAAACGGATATTATCAAGTACTGCTAGCGAAGAATTGACACAAATGATCACTCATTGTCTGTAAGAAAACCCCCCTTGTGCCCAATTTTGCAGAGGACTCCTTGTTGTCAGCACTTTCAGTGCTTTGATTCACATATGTAATTCTTCTGTGCGCAACTCCTTCTACACTTCTCAAGGGATTTCAACCAAACTTTCACAGAATTATTGTCACCAAGTGCCCTGGCGCATATTGTCGGGTTTTGTGATTTGATCATTTTTGACAGAATTATGGGCCTTTGTTTTTTTCCACATAATGTAACAGTGTTTTTTTTTCAGTCTGAGGGGAAAGGTGGCGGGGCCCGTCAGGAGGGGAATTTTTAGTCATTTTGCTAGAAAAGGGGAATTTTTTAGGAAATGTATAAAATATACTGTTTACTAATGTAATTAAGTACAAAAACTATCAAGCATGTTAATAACATTATTCTTTTGCCAAATATAAAGAGAAGACATAGGAATTAAACATAACAAAATTTTATATAAAAATACTGGTGTCAGGAACATAACTTAGCAGCATTGGTGTTTAAACACATGTGAATAATAAGTAATAATGCTATTTTCAATTGAAAACATTGTATTGGTATCTTTTTTAATCTTTGGAACACCGTTTTCATTGAAAAAATAACAAAAATCGGGGTCGCGAAAATAGGTGACAAACGAAAAATCGGCGATTTTCGGCCGACTATTTCACATGTAAGGTATCAAATTATTGCAAGAAATTATTCTGAACCGTTTAAATTTATGAAAACATGTTTTTATAACAAGTCTGGCCATCTCTTGATTAAATAAATCAAAGATTTTTTTCAACATTTTTAGGGGATTTTTTTGTCAAAAAGGGGAAAAATATATATTAATTTTGGAGGGGAATGGGGCCGAATTTCGGCCCCAAAAAGGCCCCAAAAAAAACACTGTGTAATATATATAGAGAAATACTCTTCTGTGTGCAACTCCTACATTTCTCAAGGGATTTCAACCAAACTTTCACAGAACTATAATTGTGAACTAAAGAATTTTGAATATATAATGTTCTGCCCCTGGTTGTCCGTCCGTCCGTTAGCAATTTTGTGTCTCCTTATTTAAGTATATATAAAAGGGAGAATACTCTGTTATTATTAAAGGGAGAATACTCTGTTATTACTGTCTATTTTTAGAATAGATTACCAGTCCTGCATACTTTGGAGTATTCTGTTACAGTAAGATGACAAAATTTCTCATGAGACCAGCGGTTCAAACCCCACACAGAGCAAATTTTTTTTTTTTTTTTTTTTTTCTTCTTTTTTAGCTCACCTGAGCTGGCTCAGGGTGAGCTATTAGGATCGATGAATGTCCGGCGGACGTTGTCCGTCCACATTTAGTTCATTAACGCTCTAGTGGTCACATTTTTTCCTCAATTGTCACGAAACTTGGTCAGGATGTTTGTCCCAGTAATTACTCGGATGAGTTTGAATATGGGTCATCTCGGATGAAAAACTATGTCACATGACCCAAAAATAGAAAAATCTTGTTAAGGCTCTAGAGGCTACTGTTTCAGTCCAAATATCCTGGCAATTTGTCAGAAAGGTTGTTTGGTTGATTTCTAGCTCGAGTTTTAATATGGGTCACCTGGGGTCAAAATTTAGGTCACACAGCCCAAATATGGAAAAACCTTGTTAACACTCTAGAGGTAACATTTTCAGCCCAAATATCCTGGAAATTTGTCAGAAAGGTTGTTAAGATGATTTCTAGCCCAAGTTCGAATATGGGTCATCTGGGGTCAAAAACTAGGTCACAGCCCAAATATGGAAAAACCTTGTTAACACTCTAGATGTTACATTTTCAGCCCAGATATTCTTGAAATTTGTCAGAAAGGTTGTTTTGATGATTTCTAGTTTTAATAGTGTGTTGTTTATTGAACACCTCAATCGCTAATTATGTCTCCCCCACCTCGGGGGGAGACATATTGTTTTTGCCCTGTCCGTCAGTCCGTCCGTCCGTCAGTCCGTCAGTCCGTCCGTCCATTCTTCGTTTCCGGACGATAACTAGAGTTCCTTTTGACCTACAGCTCTCAAACTTCATAGGATGAATGGTCTTATTGAGCAGATGATCCCTATTGTTTTTGGGGTCAGTAGTTCAAAGGTCAAGGTCACAGTGACCGTTGGTCAATTTCTCGTTTCCGGATGATAACTAGAGTTCCTTTTGACCTACAGCCCTCAAACTTCATAGGATGATTGGTCTTATAGAGCTGATGATCCCTATTGTTTTTGGGGTCAGTAGGTCAAAGGTCAAGGTCACACTGACCGTTGGTCAATTTCTCGTTTCCGGATGATAACTAGAGTTCCTTTAGACCTACAGACCTCAAACTTCATAGGATGATTGGTCTTATAGAGCAGATGATCCCTATTGTTTTTGGGGTCAGTAGGTCAAAGGTCAAGGTCACAGTGACCGTTGGTCAATTTCTCATTTCCGGATGATAACTAGAGTTCCTTTTGACCTACAACCCTCAAACTGGGGGGAGTCCGTCAGTCCGTCCGTCCATTCTTCGTTTCCGGACGATAACTAGAGTTCCTTTTGACCTACAGCTCTCAAACTTCATAGGATGAATGGTCTTATTGAGCAGATGATCCCTATTGTTTTTGGGGTCAGTAGTTCAAAGGTCAAGGTCACAGTGACCGTTGGTCAATTTCTCGTTTCCGGATGATAACTAGAGTTCCTTTTGACCTACAGCCCTCAAACTTCATAGGATGATTGGTCTTATAGAGCTGATGATCCCTATTGTTTTTGGGGTCAGTAGGTCAAAGGTCAAGGTCATACTGACCGTTTGTCAATTTCTCGTTTCCGGATGATAACTAGAGTTCCTTTAGACCTACAGACCTCAAACTTCATAGGATGATTGGTCTTATTGAGCAGATGATCCCTATTGTTTTTGGGGTCAGTAGTTCAAAGGTCAAGGTCACAGTGACCGTTGGTCAATTTCTCGTTATAATTTGGGGTCACTAACTCAAAGGTCAAGGTCATAAGGGGGGAGACAAGTTTTTTTGTGAAAAACAATCTCTAGTTTTATTGCAGTATTTTAACACCATAAGATTGATTTGTAATCAGTACACATCTTGGATCTCTCTATGGAAAGGCCAGAGTTTTTATATCTCTTGGTTTATGCGACTGCCTGTCCTATTTTTTGAAAAGGTAGAATAACAATGACATTATGAACTGACATTTTATTTGTATTATTTCCGCTGTTCCGACTTCACAGACTAGTTAATGAAGTGTGAGAATAGTAGGGATATATAATTGAAAGTAATTATTTTAAAGTGTTTATTTTGTTCGAAAATGACGGGTGCAGTAGACTGATGTTCAATATGTGCTCTGTTCAATACAGTAGGAAAAGTCCTTCATACTCAACATTTTAGAAAACTTCCCATAAACCAAGCAATATAAAAACTCTGGCCTAAAATTGGCACTTATAAAGTTTTAAATAGCGATGATGCAATACATGTTCTTGACCCCTAGTTGAACTTCCATGTTAAAGAATGTAGTTGTAATTTTTACATTCACATCTATCACTTTGGAAAGTACCATAAATTGTTAAAAAAATGAACAGCTCACAGTGCAGATCATGATCAGACAGGAAAAAATTGAATAGCTCACAGTGCAGATCATGATCAGACAGCAAAATAATGAATAGCTTTACAGTGCAGATCATGATCAGACAAGAAAATGAATAGCTTACAGTGCAGATCATGATCAGACAGCAAAATAATGAATAGCTTACAGTGTAGATCATGATCAGACAGCAAAAAAATAGCTTACAGTGCAGATCATGATCAGACAGCAAAATAATGAACAGCTTACAATGCAGATCATGATCAGACAGCAAAATAATGAAAGTGCAGATCATGATCAGACAGCAAAATAATGCATAGCAAACAGTGCAGACCATGATCAGTGCAGACCATGATCAGACAGCTAAATAATGAAAGTGCAGATCATGATCAGACAGCTAAATAATGCATAGCTGACAGTGCAGATCATGACCAGCCAACATACAATGAATAGCTTACAGTGCAGATTATGATCAGACAGCAAAACAATGAACAGCAAACAGTGCAGATCATGATCAGACAGCAAAAAATAAATAGCTGACAGTGCAGATCATGACCAGCCAACATACAATGAATAGCTTACAGTGCAGATTATGATCAGACAGCAAAACAATGAATAGCCAACAGTGCAGATCATGATCAGACAGCAAAATAATGAGGCATAGAGTTTAGATATTCAGCATGTGGCAATAATTGACTCTCTACCAAGATTGTTCAAATCATGACCAGGGGCGGGGGTGGGATCTTTTGATTTTACATAAGCTTATTAAGAGGATATCATGAGCCAAAGGTAAAAATTGATCCTTTCTGCTATTAATAACCTTTTATTTTTGCCAATGGTAGACAGGTGAGCGATACAGGGCCATCATGGCCCTCTTGTTTTTGTTTATAATTTTTGCCTGAATTATGGCCCTTTGCTTTTTTTCCACATATGTTATATATAGAAGAATACTGTCACGTGCCCACTTCCTCCTACATTTCTCAAGATATTTAAACCAAACTCTCACAGAACTGTTGTCATCAAGTGCCCTCGTGCATATTGTCTGGGTTTTGTGTTTGGATCAATTTTGCCTGAATTATGGCCCTTTGCTTTTTTTACACATGTAATATATAGAAGAAGACCTTTGTTTCTTTTTCACATTATGTATATCTACTGACTTTAAAAACACATTTGCGCTCGGCCAGCAGACTGGAAAATGAAAACCTGGTTTTGTGACAATTTCCTGTCACTTGTTAAAGATTAAAATTGCAGCCTCTGTCCGTCTGTGCGTCGGCCCTTACATTTTTTCATGTCTGAGCTGTAACTTTGTCATGCATTGAAGGATTTTAAAATAACTTTGCACAAATGTCAAGCACATCAAGACGATGTTTCACATGCAAGACCCACGTCTCTACCTCAAAGGTAAGGTCACGCTTAAAGTTTGAAGGTAATGGAATCCTATATATATGCACACATTTGTGTCCGAACCATAACGTCATGTATTGAAGGATTTTGAAATGACTTGGCACAAATGTCAAGAACATCAAGACAAGATGTCGCTAGCAAGACCCACATCTCTATCTCAAAGGTCAAGGTCACGAGTTTATTGGAAATGGATTCCTGTATATATGCACAAATTTGTGTCCGCATGAATTGATTGATTTTAAAATAACTTGGCACAAATGTTTAGCACATCAAGACAACGTGTTGTGTGCAAGAACCATGTCCCTACCTCAAAGATCAAGGTCACACTTCAGAGTTTAAAAGTAATGGAATACTGTATGCATGGTAACTCTGTCATGCATGGAAGGATTGTAAAATTACATGGTACAATTGTTGAGCACATGGAGAGGACACAGACTGTAAGACACCTTTTTTGGGGGCATTTGTCACTTGTTAGGGACAGCTTTTGTTATTTCTATATGCATATTTTTATATCCTACTTTCACTTTACAGATAATTATATTGTGAACAGAAAGGAAAAGTAGATTTAAAAACGCTATGATTTAAAACAGATGTTTAAAGCAATTTTTCAATGCCATTTGTGACTTTATTAGCTTGAAGGGTATGCACGCGTTAAAATGTATATGATTTCTATTGTTAGCTCACCTGGCACAAAGTGCCAGAGTGAGCTATTAGGATCGCTTTCCGTCCGGGGTCTGTCGTACGTACGTCCGTCCACCATTTCCTTCAAACAACATCTCTGAAACAACTGCGCAAATGTTGATGAAACTTTGCAGGGATGTTCCTTGCATGAAGCTCTATCAAAGTTGTTCAAAGAATTCCATTCCATGCAGAACTCTGGTTGCTATTGCAACAAATAGGAAATTTTTTAAAAGTCTTCTTCTCTGAAACCACAAGGCCTAGAGCTTAGATATTTAGCATGTAGCATTGTCTAGTGGACCTTTACCAAGATTGTTCAAATTATGACCCCCTGGTCAAAGTTGACCCCGTGTGGGTGGTCATTTAGTTTTGCTTAGGTTAATATCTTTTGCACAGCCAGCATATTTTGTAACACACTCGGGGAGCACTTGATTTCACATAGGCTTATATAGGGAAAACTTAAAAAAAAACACAAGGCCAACAGGCAGATAATAGATATTTGAAATGTTACTTAGCATTGTGTAGTGGACCTCCATGAATTATGTTAGAATCATGACCCCTTTTATTATAGCAAATGGTAGTCAGGTGAGCGATATAGGGCCATCATGGCCCTCTTGTTTTTTGCAAGGTATTCTGTTACTACAAACTTCCTCAGTTTATAAAGCAGTCTTTCGGGGGTATTAATCACATTTAGTGATAGGTCTAGTATGTACTAAAGTGTTGGGGGGATATAACTAACAGTGAACTCTATAAACAGCAGTATTGATCAATTTTGTTTGTTTATTATGCCCCCGAAGGGTGGCATATTAAAAACGCACCATCCGTCTGTGCGTCCCCACTTACACATTCGTGTCAGGACTGTAACTTTGTCATGCATTGAAGGATTTTAAAATAACTTGGCACAAATGTCTAGCACATCAAGAGGATGTGTCAAGTGCAAGACCCACGTCCTTACCTCAAAGGTCAAGGTCACACTTAGAGTTTGAAGGTAATTCTCTATATTCCTTTATATTTGCATATATGCACACAATCGTGTCCAGACTGTAACTTTGTCATGCATTGAAGGATTTTAAAATAAATTTGCACAAATGTCTAGCACATCAGGACGTGTCGCGTGCAAGACCTACATTGCTAAGGTCAAGGTCACACTTTTAGATATTGTATTGGAATCCTGTATATATGCACACATTTGTGTGGACTATAACTTTGTCATGCATTGATTGATTTAAAAATAATTTGGCACAAATGTTCAGCACATCAAGCTGATGTGTCGCGTGCAAGACCCATGTCCCTACCTCAAAGGTCAAAGTCACACTTACAGTTTATAGGTAATGGAATCCTGTATATATGCATACATTTGTGTCTGGATTGTAACTTTGTCATGCATTAATTGATTTAAAATAACTTGGCACAAATGTTCAGCACATCAAGACAATGTGTTGTCTGCAAGAACCATGTCCCTATCTCGAAGATCAAGGTCACACTTAGTGTTTAAAAGTAATGGAATACTGTATGCATGGTAACTCTGTCATGCATGGAAGGATTTTAAAATTACATAGCACATTTTTTAGGACATAGAGAGGACACAGACTATGAGACACCTCTTTCGGGGGCATTCCTCACTTGTGAGGGACAGCTCTTGTTTATCTTCAATTTGTTGATTTGTTTTGCCTCAATTCTAAATGTCTTCTGTATAATAGATGACAATTTATCCAACTGTCTCAGAAAATTTTCCTTGTGACTTGCACATTAGTGTGATCTATACATACATGATTATGGTACTCGGGTTCAGTCAGACTTGTAGAGCGGTACTGGTCCTTTTGGGCCTCTTGTTCTGTAGAAGTAGACCAGGTTGAAGTTGACCATTAGTAAACATTTTTTTCTCAGGCTAGATGGCAAGCATGTTGTGTTTGGTAAAGTTGTTGAAGGCATGGAAGTGGTGAAGAAGATTGAAGCTGTTGGAAGTGGGAGTGGAGCAACCAAGGAAAAAGTTGTCATTGCTGATTCTGGTGTAGTGCAATAAAATCCAGATAATATCTTGATTGGATACAATGTGTCGTTTTATTATATTAACATCAGACTTTCCTATTCTCTATATATGTACACATGTTATACATAAATTTAAGTAAATGAGATTGTTTTGCATGCGACTATTGTTTCTGACCAATGCTTTACTTATATACATTAAACTGTTCAGGCATATTATTAGTAGACATATTATAGACTCGTACATGAATATTAACATGCAGATTTGACATGACATCATTTATATATAATCAGTTATAATGTTTTAACAACAACATTTTTATCCAAGACGACCAAATACAATGTTCAGCAGGCTTTTTTGGAAATTTAAAGCGAGCAGTCCATGCGCTCATATGACATGGCGGTAACATGTTATTTTGTGTAGATTAGTGTCGACTTCCATCACAAGATCTTTGAAAGTTGTTCCATTTTGAAATGGTAATTATTACGGTGTTGGTTCATGTGCACCCTAAATAGGAAAATCTCAAATAAAATCTGAACTCTGAAATCTTTAGAATAAAGCTTAAAGAAAATATTTGTTGTTATTTTTAGCTCACCTGGCACAAAGTGCCAGAGTGAGCTATTAGGATCACATTCCGTCTGTCTGTCCGTCCGTCCGTCCACCATTTCCTTCAAACGACATCTCCTCTGAAACCACTGCGTCAATGTTGATGGAACTTTGCAGGGCTGTTCCTTGCATGAAGCTCTATCAAAGATGTTCAAAGAATTCCATTCCATGCAGAACTCTGGTTGCTATGGCAACAAATAGGAAAAACTTCTAAAATCTTCTCTGAAACCACAAGGCCTAAAGCTTAGATATTTGGCATGTAGCATTATCTAGTAGACCTCTACCAAGATTGTTCAAATTATGACCCCCTGGTCAAAATTGACCCCATGCGGGTGGTCATTTAGTTTTTCATAGGCTTATGTAGGAAAAACTTAAAAAATCTTCTTCTTGCATCCAAAAGGCCTAGAGCTTAGATATTTGGCATGTAGCATTGTCTAGTGGACCTTTACCAAGATTGTTAAAATTATGCCCCTGGGGTCAAAATTGACGTTGCCCTAGGGGTCACTTAGTTTTACATAGGCTTATATAGGAAAAACTGTAAAACCCTCTGAAACCACAAGACTTGGAGATAAGATATTTGGCATGTAGAAATGCCTAGTGGACCTCTACTAAGATTGTTCAAATTACGACCCCCAGGTCAAAATTGACCCCTCCAGGGGGTCACTTTATTTTACATAAGCTTTTACAGGAAAAACTTTTTCTCTGAAACTACAAGGCCTAGAGCTTAGATATTTGGCATTTAGCATTGCCTAGTAGACGTCTTTAAAGTTTGTTCAAATCATGACCCTTGGGGTCAATATTGGCCCGGCCATGGAGGTCACTTGTTTTACAAAGATGTATATAGGAAAACCTATTTGGTATGTAACATTGTCTTGTGGTCTTCCACCTACTTTGTTCAAATCATGCCTCTTGGGTCAAAATTGACTACACCCATTAGGCGAGTGGACTGATATTCAGGTGAGCGATATAGGGTCATCATGGCCCTCTTGTTTTGCAGCATTTCTGTCCATGAAATTGGACTTTCTACTAGTCATAAGCTTATTGTATTTCCTAATTTTTAATAGTTCACAAAATTAAAAAAAAATAAGTGAATCTGTTGGCCCACAAAAACTTACTGGAATGTAATGGTTAATTCCAGGGAGATGGTGTAAGACACATCACATGCTCTGGTTGACCAGTGTAAGGTAATGAATTAACTGCTTGGCTATTAAAGGGAACTGTTGTGATGTGGTAAATGCATCCAAGAGCATATCAAATCGCCCAGTAATAACTTAGATTAGGTTGCATGTAAATGATGATTTAATAAAGTCAAATGTACCAGTATTTCGGGGTTTGCAGTTGTTTGTGATGGTGACTCTATGGTTAAATCTGTTTCAAGCTAGATTGTCATGTTTTACTGAGTTCTTTATACTTATTGAAAAGTAAGTTTTGGTCATGTATGGGGGTAACTAGGTTGGTTCAGCTATTGCAGCACAAAAAACAACACAACAAATAGCATATTATTATTATTATATAAAATGGATGAGAAGGACTAGGGTATACGGTCAAACTCGTTAGGATGTTGGAAATATGTTCCTATCATCTGAAATTAGAAGAATACTGCATCAATGATGAACGACATAATCAATAATTTCAACCAGATTCAGCTAAAAAGATTATTCAAAACTATTTTAACACTTGAGAAGTAATGCGTACAGTCCTGTATATATGATTATTATGTTGTGACATAACTATTAATGATTTTTGTAGTCTTAATGCCTGTTCCAACCATGAATAATTAATTTGATCATTAACCAGCACTAGACTCCTATCCTCCATAAGAAATTGCAAACTTTCCCACGTAAAGAGACATTGTTGGTAGCAGGGCACGAACCCATTGCCCTATATCCAAGAGAGATGACAGTGATTTCAAGTGAGCAAATAACCACTCCGCCACAGAGGCAGAATTATTATGCATAATTATTAAAATATACATGAACATGCTTTTGATTCTTTCACCTATGCAGACATTCTTACAGCAGTATAGATCAAGTTTGAAAAAGAACTGTTGAATGAAAATAGCTGTCTTTACAAAATTAATGTTTGCCATGTTTTCACAAGTCGGGAGAATGGCCTTGTAAAGTAAGAGAATTTATATCTAAACCCATACAGTTGGATTTTGATGTCTTTCGTCTACAATGAAATAGCTGCAGAAAATGATGCGGTTTAATTCACTGTTGATTACTTCTAAAAAAAGTAAATATATCTTCAATCAAACAATCAAAAAATCAATAGCAACAGAACTCCCATGACCACTGAAAGCTCAAAACCTGGAATTTGTATTACAAGGTAGAAAAAAATGATATTTAAATCAAAAAGGGCATCTAAAATTTATTCGGATCAATAAAATTTGTATTAAGCGAGTTTATAGTTATTGCCAAAGAAATCGGGTGAGGAATCTGTAATTTTGTAATTCCCGAAAATTTGTCTTAACCAGGACTAGACTGTATGCATCTTGGGATTGTTTGCTTGTGTTGGAATTGAGGCACTGTAAACACGGGTATTCATATATTGAAAGTATATACAGTGATTCTAGAAAGTCCATGCTGCAAATACATACTGTGATACAGGTAGGCATGTGCTGAAAATACTGATACAGGTAAGCATATGTTGAAATTGAAAATACATACTGTCATACATTTTAGCATGTGCTGAAATTGAAAGTACATACTGTGATACAGGTTAGCATGTGCTGAAATCAAAAATACATGCTGTGATACAGGTTAACATATGTTGAAATTGAAAATACATACTGTCACACATTTTAGCATATGTTGAAATTGAAAGTACATACTTTCATACAGGTTAGCATGTGCTGAAATTGAAAGTACATACTGTCATACAGGTTAGCATGTGCTGAAATCGAAAAGACATAATGTGATACAGGTAAGCATATGTGTTGAAATTGAAAATACATACTGTGATACAGGTAAGCATGTGTTGAAATTGAAAATAAATACTGTCATATATTTTAGCATGTGCTGAAATTAAAAGTACATACTTTCATACAGGTTAGCATGTGCTGAAATTGAAAGTACATTCTGTCATACGGGTTAGCATGTGCTGAAATTGAAAGTACATTCTGTCATACCGGTTAGCATGTGCTGAAATCAAAAATACATACTGTCATACAGGTTGGAATATGTGTTGAAATTGAAAATACATGCTGTCCTACATTTTAGCATGTGCTGAAATTGAAAGTACATACTTTCATACAGGTTAGCATGTGCTGAAATTGAAAGTACATACTGTCATACAGGTTAGCATGTGCTGACATCGAAAATACATACTGTCATACAGGTTAGCATATGTTGAAATTGAAAATACATACTGTCATACAGGTTAGCATGTGTTGAAATTGAAAATACATACTGTCATACAGGTTAGCATGTGCTGAAATTGAAAATACATGCTGACATACATTTTAGCATGTGCTGAAATTGAAAATACATACTGTCATACAGGTTAGCGCATGTGTTGAAATTGAAAATACATACTGACATACAGGTTGCAGTGGGTAGGAAATACATACGTTACGTTGAAATTGAAAATACATACTGTCATACATTTTAGCATGTGCTGAAATTGAAAATACATACTGTCATACATTTTAGCATGTGCTGAATTGAAAATACATACTGTCATACAGGTTAGCATATGTTGAAATTGAAAATATATACTGTGATACAGGTTAGCATCTGCTGAAGTTGAAAATAAATGATGTCATACAAGTTAGCATGTGCTGAAATTGAAAGTACATGCTGTCATACAGGTTAGCATTTGTGTTGAAATTGAAAAAACATACTGTCATACAGGTTAGCATATGTGTTGAAATTGAAAATACATACTGTCGTACAGGTTAGCATATATTGAAATTGAAAATACATACTGTCATACATTTTAGCATATGCTGAAATTGAAAGTACATACTGTCATACAGGTTAGCATGTGCTGAAGTTGAAAATACATACTGTCATACATTTTAGCATGTGCTGAAAATACATACTGTCATACATTTTAGCATGTGCTGAAGTTGAAAATACATACTATCTTACAGGTTAGCATATGTTGAAATTGAAAATACATGCTGTGATACAGGTTAGCATGTGCTGAAATTGAAAATACATACTATCTTACAGGTTAGCATATGTTGAAATTGAAAATACATGCTGTGATACAGGTTAGCATCTGCTGAAGTTGAAAATACATACATGAACTGTCACTGTAGTTAGCATATGTTAAAATTGAAAGTACATATACTGACGAGAAAAAGAAACGCCTCATCGAAATGTGGCGTTTATTTTGTTGAAAAGTTTACATTTATATGCAAACATCCAAAATGTACATGTATTCTGACAAACAAATCCAACTAACCGAAACTCGCACGATTTTACTCAGCCAATTGTTAAATTCACGTACCTGCTAATGATTTCCTCGTGCACTCAGTGCGTTTTAACACTCGGTGCGTTTTAACCATGTGGCTTTATCGAGTAAATTCTACACCGATACATGTACTAGTCGACATACAACCATATATCCGTGTCTTTTTTGACAATTACCCAGTTTCTGATAATGCCGAAGCTAAATAGTGAAGAGAGAGCCAGGGTTTTGGCAATGCTTGAATGTGTGCGTACGCAAGAACAAGTCGCTAGACGTTTTAACGTCTCTCGTTCGACAATATTACGTCTCATTCGACGTGTCAGAGACACGGGAACGTTTGCCGATAGGCCACGTTCAGGCAGACCCCGTGTAACGTCAGTATGGCAGGATAATTACGTACGTCAACGCCATCTAGGTAACAGATTTGTGACAGCTGAATCAACGTCACGCGTAGTAGTAGGTAACCATGGACGCCCTGTTAGTCGACATACGGTGAGAAATCGACTACGAGAATGGGTTATTTGGGCCCGCAAGCATCGCGGTCAGCGCTGGCAAAATGTAGTGTTTAGTGACGAGTCACGTTTCAACTTGTCGTACGCGGACGGACGTATTCGTGTCTACAGGCGACGTCGTGAACGCTACGCTAACAATATAGTTCAAACAGTTTGAATGAGGTGTTTCTTTTTCTCGTCAGCATAGTTTGATACAGGTTAGAAAGTGTCGGAAAAAACATACTGTGATACAGTTTAGCATGTGTTGAAAATGGGATTAAATCATTGATTTGATGTTTCTGTTATTTGTCCTTGACTGTTTTACTGGACGAAGACTGCAAGTCTGTAAAAGTGCAGAATCTTGCACTGAATGTTGCCCAGCGCAACAAATCTTGTGTTATAAGAATACTTGCCATAGACTAAATAGATATCTAGTGAAGTATGAACAGAAATGCATTACTAGCACATAGTATGTACAGTACTGCTAGCTACCCAGCAAGATGCATTGATAACCTGTAAGCTGTACCTTAAAATTATTGAACAATAAAATGTAATATGTATCCTGTTTGAGGTAGTGTACATGAAATATTGCTATTCACAGAAAACTTCCGTGCACTGTGTACAGGCGAGAAAGGATTTGGCTTCAAAGGCAGCTTATTCCATCGTGTGATTCCTGATTTTATGTGCCAGGGGGGTGACTTTACACGTGGTAATGGAACTGGTGGCAAGAGCATCTATGGAGAGAAATTTGCTGATGAAAACTTCACCCTGAAACATACTGGACCAGGTATGAAATATGCACAAGATTTTTGAGCATGTGTTTACCAGTATCACCAATTTAAGATGTCTGTAACCAAACTATTGATTGTTAAAAGAAAATGAAAGTATCGGTCAGAATAATGCAATAAGTGAGAGATCAGTAAGGTATTTTTTTTGGAAACCCAACAGTTTACTGCAGGTCTTAAATTGGAAATAGAATGGGAAAAATCATTAAATGAATAGAGAACATCAGCTACATGTTCTGATGTAGAACTATTAAAGCAGCATTGTCCCTGTGTTAGTAGTCTTCTCTAGTAAGCATCCCAAACTGATGTATCACAACTAGCTTGAAGGCAACTTCCTTGGTTAGCTGCTGAAGACTGGTTGAATTGTGTATATAAAAGTAGTAATACTGCCTAAACTCGAACAACTACTAAAATGTTGGGATGTCAAATTTGACAGATATTTTTTGGCCAAAATTTTGTATCATTTTGGTTTATAGTTAAGGAAGAAATTTAGTTACTGTTAAAGCAATACTATTTAATTATGTTTCAGGCATCCTTTCAATGGCAAATGCAGGTCCGAACACAAATGGTTCACAGTTTTTCCTGTGCACTGTCAAAACAGGCTGGTAAGTACGTCAAAGACCTATTCCTCCAAATGCATGTGGGTATTGGGAGTAACATTATGCATCCCAGTTTTTAATAGGACTGCGCTTAAAGAAGAGAGTTTATAATACTGTTCCGAACATGGTGAACGGTCTGCTGACAGACCAAAATGGGCTAGGATCATCAAAAATGACCTGTAATTTTTAGAGGTCAGTAAGGACAAATTATGAAGTTTCGGGGTCATTGCTGGTAGGTGACCTCATTTTTTCAAGATTGAGCAGTAAAACCTTGTGAGATTAATTACAAAGTAAGAGCTCTTGGTCCAAGGCTCCTCGTTCTTGGTAGAGGTTAGTCAGCCAGTCTAGCCAGCCGAAGAAGCTCCTTAGTACCCAACTGATCGAAGATTGTTCGGGACTATAGGTTTGCTCTCTTAAGTCTGTCCGTACATACCCAGTAGGCAATAGGGGTAAGGGCTTGTATGCAAGTTAGCGTTCTGGGGTTTGCTTTAGTTCATTCCGTCATTGTGGGGTTAAAAAAGTCAAAGAAAGATCAAAGTGATAATCTCACAAATTCCATCTTGTGACTATCTAGAAAGTATCTAGAGGTGTATTCTCTCTCATTACAGGCTAGATAACAAGCATGTTGTGTTTGGAAGTGTTGTTGAGGGGATGGATGTTGTAAGGAAGATTGAAGGTTATGGAAGTCAGAGCGGAACAACCAAACAAAAAGTTATCATTGCAGATTGTGGTCAACTATAAATGTAGCAACTATTTATGTATCCAATTGATTATTGTGCTCTAAACTGTTATAGTGCTGTCATTCTTCATATATATATCTGTATCAACACTGAGATTGTCTTTTGTTACAAAATATAGTTTGTATTACATGCGTTCACATCACACTAGAGGAGCAAACTGTCAGCCTGTACTAGACCCTGTGAGCAGCTCTAAATGTGTTGTTTTTATTCAAAAATGAAAAGGGAAAGACTATCTTCAATGTTTGATTTTGTTAATTCGTTCTCTTACTTGTTTTTAATTTTTGGTTCTTTTTTGGCTTGTGTTCATTTATAAACTGTTCTGCCATAGATACTATAAACTGGAATCTAAAATAAAATGGGTGTAGTCTACTTCTGTTGTGAGTTATAACTTCATCCACATTCTAATAATCCTGACTGCTAAATGTTTACAAAATGAACTTTTGGAAGTGCCATGAGTATAAGTAACAGTTTACTGACTGTATAGCAAACGGTGTAGACAGAAGATTGCAGGGATGTTGAGACTGAAGGTCTGCAGTGGTTGTAAAGGCAGACTTGCTTGCTGCCATCAGCATAACAATTGACAGATCATCGTGAAACCTCTCTTGTTTCATCAGTGTCTGGTCTTGCATAATGTCACTTTTTAAAAATCTTGTAACTCTAGTTTTTAGCTCTACTGAACAAAGTCTAGCAGAGTTTGTGCCATGGTGGTTTCCATTAACTTTTCCTTGATAACACTGCAGGTCACAATTTTCATTTGACTTCCATGTAACTTGCCAAGAAGGTGCAACCTTTTGATAATCCAAATTGTTTTTAGGGTCAGTAGGTCGAAGGTCCAGAACATTGAAAGTCATTTTTGCTTAGCATCTTGTGATCTGCTGAATGGCCCTTAAAATCTGTGTTGCCAAATGAGGTGTTTTTAGCTCACCTGGCTACGTCGAGGTGAACTTTTCTGATCGATGATTGTCCATCGTCCATCAACATTTTGATTCAAATGACATCTCCTCTGAAACCTCTAGGCCAATGTTGATAAAACTATGCAGGAATGTTCCTTGCATGAAGCTCTACCAAAATTGTTCAAAGAATTCCATTCCATGCAGAACTCTGGTTGCTATGGCAACAAATACAAAAAACTTTAAAAATCTTCTCTGAAACCACAAGACCTAGAGCTTAGATATTTGGCATGTAGCACTGTCTAGTGGACCTCTACCAAGATTGTTCAAATTATGACCCCCGGGTCAAAATTGACCCCGCACGGGTGGGCACTTAGTTTTTGCATAGGCATATATAGGAAAAACTTTAAAAATCTTCTCTGACACCACAAGGCCTAGAGCTAAGATATTTGGCATGTAGCATTGTCTAGTAGACCTCTACCAAGATTGTTCAAATTATGACCCCCGGGTCAAAATTGACCCCGCACGGGTGGGCACTTAGTTTTTGCATAGGCATATATAGGAAAAACTTTAAAAATCTTCTCTGACACCACAAGGCCTAGAGCTAAGATATTTGGCATGTAGCATTGTCTAGTAGACCTCTACCAAGATTGTTCAAATTATGACCCCCGGGTCAAAATTGACCCCGCTGGGGGGGTCACTTAGTTTTGCATAGGAATATATAGGAAAAACTTTAAAAATCTTCTTCTCTGAAACCACAAGGCCTAGAGCTTAGATATTTGGCATGTAGCATTGGCTAGTGGACCTCTACCAAGATTGTTCAAATTATGCTCCTGGGATCAAAATTGACCCCACACGGGGGTTACTTAGTTTTACATAGGTTTATATAGTAAAAACTTTAAAAATCTTCTTCTTTGAAACCACAAGGCCTAGAGCTTAGATATTTGGCATGTAGCATTGGCTAGTGGACCTCTACCAATATTGTTCAAATTATGACCCCCGGGTCAAAATTGACCCCGCACCGGGGGTCACTAAGTTTTACATCAGCTTATATAGTAAAAACTTTAAAAATCTTCTTTGAAACCACAAGGCCTAGAGCTTAGATATTTGGCATGTAGCATTGCCTAGTAGACCTCTTCAAAGTTTGTTCAAATTATGCCCCTGGGGTCAAAATTGACCTTGCCTGGGGGGGGGGATCATTTATTTTACAAAGGCGTATATAGGAAAACTTATTTGGTATATAACATTATCTAGTGATCTTCCACCAGGCAAGTGGACTTGTACCAAGGTGAGCGATATAGGGCCATCTTGGCCCTCTTGTTTAGTGTTCTGAATTGACGGTGCCTTAAATTGGTGCAAAGCTGATGCAGTTAGTGTGGACGAACTTGTGTTAGAGTTGACCTGTGTAAGTAAAACACGTGCTCCTGCATTTTGGTGAACCAATCGCCCACTGTTTGACCACCATGTTGGTAGGAAGAAGTTGGCTTTTCATGGATGATATAATAATAGCTACCACCATGTAAGAAGTATTGAATGATGAATTAAACAGTGCTCCAGTCACAGGACATTTATTGGAGATATATAATTCAGGTTTGTTGTACGCTATAGATCCTTTGTTATAGTATACATAGGCTGACTAAAGAACATGGATACGTGTCAAACCCCTGCGGCTGTAACTTGGTGAAAAATCATCCAAGCAGATATGCATGTCCTTTTAGAACTGAGGTTTCTGGTAAAGTTTACTTTAATATCACCCACCAGTTGGGAAATTGTGCAAACATGATGGTACTTGATATTATGTATACTATATTTAGCAATAATGTGATACAAGAGAAAAATGCTGATAATAGAGGTTACTGAAGTTCCATTGAATTCCAAGCAAATGGTTGCTGAGAGCTTAAATTATGCTTTAATATTGAAGTAGCAATAACAAAAGTGCAATAAGTCAAAGATTAATCATTCAATTTGTTGAAACATGCCGATAATACATGCATTTCTTGTTCCTTGAGCTTCCATAAAGTTTCTTTGAATGCCATTCAGTTATTGTGGAGATAATAGACACAAAGGTGCTTAATGCACCATAGATTAAAAAGTGCCATAACTCTGCTTCAAAATCACCGAGTCAAAACATTGTTTGAAGCTTCACATAGTTTCATTGAATTCCAGCCAGTAGTTGCACAGATACGAAGCCAGAGGGACAAACCGGCGACTTTGTGCTTCCTCCTTGGAAAGCATGAAAATAACGAATCTAATATTTTTAGATCATTATATCCTTTCCTTTTGGATTGAGCAAGTGCAAGAAAATACACCTACATTATATTACACGTCTGCCTTTTTGAAGGCTTTGTCTTGAATTCAGGGTCTTAAGAGTCTGAATTTTCCTTGTCTGGCTACATACTTGATATTGAAGAAGACTGATTCAGGTCCGAGAAGGAGCTATTGATACTTCAGCTTTCAGGGATGTACAAGGGTTAGCAAGATGCTGATAGAAGGTTTCAACTGGTTTTCACAGAAATGGAACCTTGGCAAAAAGTTCACAGAAAATGAACCTTTGCAAAAAGTGTCCTGTGCCAAGTGGTGACTGCTTTTCAACCTTTAAGGCAAAAAGCTGTGGCCAATGAACGGTCCCGTAGATCTCTACCAAGATTTTCCTAGCAAAGTTAGGTGGGGAAATTCATTACAAATGATGTATTTTTAAGTTTCAAATATTCATATTGCACACCAAAAACTACTTTCGTAAATAAAACGGTGTATTGCTGAAGTATTTTTTTATCCTCCCAAAATGTCAATGTCATAATTCTGTGAGCAACTACCAAAATTGGCCTAATGTTGTTGATTGGTAAACATGGCAGGATAGTTTTCATTGTATTCTTTTAGATCGACATAAATTGTCATCGTGTCAAGACAATGAGTAGAACGTATTGTCCCAGCCTTGTAGGGTTACAGGAGTCAAAGGTCATTGGACTACATCTCTTGTGGGATTTTCAAGAACAATTTCAGATGTTCAAGTTTATGGAGAACCCATACTCTAGATGAGTCGCACTTTGGGTGTCAAAGGTAATGCAGCACATTATTGTCTAACTGGCACAATAGGTACCAAGAAGGCACTGTATCTCCTTATATAGAAACTAATGCAAGGAACAACTTGGTATACCAGTGAGCATAATCTAATCAAAATCCTTTGCAAAGTAAATCCAGTAGTGGACCAAATACGCCAAATGAGTTCCTAGCATGAACAGTCTGAATTTGACCCTCGAGCTGTAATCTTTTGTTTCCTCGGTTTTAACTGTTGTTTTACAATAAGATGAAAATACATCAATGGCTTGGTGCTTGAAATTGAACTATACATGAAACACTAAGAAAGAGAAATTTCCTGACATTTATTTCAAATAATATTTCATCCATAAGAAATTCCGTACAGTGATTAAATCACAATTCATCGATTCTCAGGAACATTACACATTTTGCACAACATAAATAAGCACTGTCAAGCACACAATCATGTTGAATCAAGATAAAAACAACAACAGACATTCATAGAACAACACAGGTAAGTTGTGTGGGAAAACCTCGCTACATTAGTTACTAGAACAGTTGGTACTGTTGTAGAAAAGCTTGTTTTTGTACGGGGCTTGTTTTTGTACTATTAAACACTAAAGAATAGAAACTTGGCACAGTTTTCCAAAGGAATTATTTGTTCTAAAAATAAGATCATGCAGTGGAAACTGATTTTTCAGACTACAAAAGACCCCCTGAGAATGCCCATGTCTCTGGTACAGTCAAAACAGATTTCTGCTTTATGGGATAACCATGTCCCACTTAACCTTAATTGTTGAACTGGATCTGGTATCTTGCAGTAAATTATTATTACTTTATATTATTTATTATAAATTTACACAAAAATGCAGATAGAAAATAACACCTATGTCAACACTGAAAATGATACAACTGAATTCTGTCAGCCGGTAAGTTTAGAACAGATCTCTAGTTTCACTGACTGCAACAGTTGACTTCAAAATAAATTACATCGTTTAATTGAGGAGCAAAAAATTACTTTCTCAGTTTTTTCCCAGTTTGATGCGAGATGAACGAATAGCATCTAGCACATTTTGTAAGAAATGAAATGGTGGTCCCAGACTTTTATCTGTATGCTTAAGTAATGGCTGGGTTCGGATTGCTTTTACTCCAGCTCACAGTTCTGTTAAATCCCCAACAAAGCAAACAATTGCTTATCTTTTAAAGAAATAATTTTCCATGAAAGTACACCTAGAAATACAAGAGGGCCAACATGGCCCTATATCGCTCACCTTGGTACAAGTCCACTTGCCTGGTGGAAGATCACTAGATAATGTTATATACCAAATAAGTTTTCCTATATACGCCTTTGTAAAACAAATGATCCCCCCCTGGCAAGGTCAATTTTGACCCCAGGGGCATAATTTGACCATACTTTGAAGAGGTCTACTAGACAATGCTACATGCCAAATATTTAAGCTCTAGGCCTTGTGGTTTCAGAGAAAAAGATTTTTAAAGTTTTCCCTATATAAGCCGATGTAAAACTAAGTGACCCCCAGTGCGGGGTCGATTTTGACTCCGGGGTCATAATTTGAACAATCTTGGTAGAGGTCCACTAGCCAATGCCACATGCCAAATATCTAAGCTCTAGGCTTTGTGGTTTTAAAGAAAAAGATTTTTAAAGTTCTTACTATATAAGCCTATGTAAAACTAAGTGACACCCCGTGCGGGATCAATTTTGATCCGAGGGTCATAATTTGAACAATTTTGGTAGAGGTCCACTAGCCAATGCTACCTGCCAAATATCTAAGCTCTAGGCCTTGTGGTTTCAGAGAAGAAGATTTTTAAAGTTTTTCCTACATAAGCCTATGTAAAACTAAGTAACCCCCGTGCGGGGTCAATTTTGATCCGGGGCTCATAATTTGAACAATCTTGGTAGAGGTCCACTAGCCAATGCTACATGCCAAATATCTAAGCTCTAGGCCTTGTGGTTTCAGAGAAGAAGATTTTTAAAGTTTTTCCTATATATTCCTATGCAAAACTAAGTGACCACCCCCGCGGGGTCAATTTTGACCCGCGGGTCATAATTTGAACAATCTTGGTAGAGGTCCACTAGACAATGCTACATGCCAAATATCTAAGCTCTAGGCCTTGTGGTTTCAGAGAAGAAGATTTAGAAAGTTTTTCCTATTTGTTGCCATAGCAACCAGAGTTCTGCATGGACTAAAATTCTTTGAACAATTTTGGTAGAGCTTCATGCAAGGAACATTCCTGCATAGTTTTATCAACATTGGCCTAGAGGTTTCAGAGGAGATGTCATTTGAATCAAAATGTTGACGGATGACGGACAATCATCGATCAGAAAAGCTCACCCTGGCATAGCCAGGTGAGCTAAAAAGAGAAGACATTACTTGAGAAAAGAATTTCTTTCTGGATCCTGGGCACATCCTGAATCTTTCGTGTTCATTTCATCGCATTTTCAGGTTTAGTTTTCTGCCAGCAGGAATGGTAAGCCTCAATATCAAACTTGATATGAAAGTGATGAAAATCATCATCAAGACTAAATCTACCTTAAATCACATATGATGTTCATCTAATCAACTTAACAAAATCACATACAATGCTCTATTGTTGTGTCGAACACAATTTTTAAGCGTGACAATAAAATGCAACCTGTAAAATCTCCATCAAATATAAGCTTTAAATTTTCTTCATTTGATACAACACTTTAAGCAGTGTATAGACCTGTTTCACACTGGCCATATGCTACTTTTTGTTTAGAACAAAGATGTAGACTTTGAAGTCACATGTACTCGAGAATACTCATTATAATAGTTAAGCTGTGAGAGTGTAAAAAAAGGGTAAAACATGGCTAAACGCAAGGAAAAATTCACAACCTATTCACTTTGAGGTTTGACAGTGTTTACAACATTCATAAAAATAAATTAATACAATGAAACAAAAATGGTCCCCAAAAATGAATTCCAACACATGAGTAGTCATTCTGTCCACAAATTCCATTTTTAACCTCTAGTATGTCAACTCTCAGAAAATGAATTCTGGTTTCTTATGCCATAATGTATTACATATATCTACAAAACAAATTTGTGTCTTTCATGTATGGGTATGTATCTCCATACCAACAGAACTTTTCACTAAAATGTGCAGGTATTGTCAGTGAATATTTTGCTCTATCTCTTGCAATAGTTCACCGACAGCATGTATAATGTGAATGCCATAATTTATAATTACAATGTATTTCTTTACAGTATGCTCATGGTATTTCCTATAATAAAGCTTCAGTCCCGCTGTGCCAAAACCAATAATTTTATGTAGTTTCTGTAAAACCAGGAACAATTAGCACTGCCATTGTGGAACGCTTGTATAACACTACACGACAACAAACGTTATTTTTGTTGTTCATGATGGAAAACTGAACAGTATAGATTCCTGGTTAAAACTGCACAAATGTACAAGCTGATCTGATTCCATACTGGTTGCCGACGAATAATTACACTGCCTTCTGCACAGCCCCACTCATTTATTCCCTTCGGTTGCATCATCTGAATTAGTAGCTACCTTAAGGAAAAAGCTTGCACTGATTTTATCAATCTCTACTGCATGCTGTCAGATGATGTTCTTCTGTTTCTTTATTCACCAATGAAGTTGTACTAATATGCAATACTGACAATGAAATGGTCTCCACAATGTTTTTATATAGCCTAGCATTAAAACTATTTCCCAATCAGAATCCTCTGATAAGCTAGTGTGAAGCATGTCTAAATTTGTTTTCACATCCATGTATTTTCGTACAGTCTGAAAGCCCAGTATGAAGTGTTTCAACATTTACACATACAGATTTATGCCGAGTCCTGCTCCGATCCGAGAGTTGGGCAAGCAATTCCGATATCCGCCTGTCTAGAATTCTTTTGTCCCAATGTTTTTAAGTCTTCAAACAGGAATGTACGCTCACTTAAAATGTTTTCTTTACTTCTGAGTTACAGAATCTTTATTTACATATATTGTATTTTTCATGTGTAGCTTGACCCCCCCATGTATCTCTGAAAGCCCGGTATGACACGTGTCGTATTTACATCTCCTACGGTCATCTCAACATTGATGACGGTACCCAGATAGGTTTGTCTTGTTCAGAAGATATAACATTTTTGATCTGCTGAGCCATCTCTGCCAGGTTGCCACCCTGAATGGTCGCTGTAAATATAATACAAAACATGGTTAATGGAGCATTACACGTTTGTTTCTCCTCTCGCTAAATTCAAAAGATACAAATCGGACAATATAACTCTTCAGAACACTTGGTTCTAATCTTTGTTGTATATGTAACAAAAAGGGATCTGCAGGCTGATCATGATTGGCACTAGTCACATAGGTAAAATCACTTGTAACAAGCACAGTAAAGGTTGAAAAGATTTACCAGAACACACTTTGAAACATTTCAATATCTAAATGACAGCAAAAAGTACATGGTTTGGTGTTTGTCAATAGAACCATAACTACATTTGTATTTGGCAGACGGCTAAGTGTTTTGATAATCTGAAATACGAAGTTAGAGCCTACTCTTGTATGCTACCTACATCACTTAGGGACAGTCTTTACATACCATCCAGAAAATCTTACAAAGCAAACTTTTAAGGGCTGTAGCCCCTGTCACAATCTTTCTTTGTTGCTAATCTTGCAAAACGAAACAACATTTTCAGTCACTAGCCCGAGGACAAACTGAATCAAGGCACACATGTCCCAATGGGAGATTTGGCTTCTCCCTGGGCTGGTACCCGATTGCATTACTTGCTTCAAAAAAGTTAACAAGCAGAAAAAAATCATGCAAGTAAGAATAGAAGATAACATACCAGATATAAGATGCCTGTAGTCCTGCTCAGCCTTCTGGCAGTACTCAAACAGTTCCTTAGCTGATTTCAAACTTATTTTCTCTGGCATAAATTGCACATCCTTGATATCCCTGGAAATTCAATGCAAACAATGAAACCACGTAGGTTTAATACTATAAATGAATTTGGAGATCTCTAAAAGCCTTTAGACTCTGTTAAGGAAGATTGCAGACTGTGTTTTATATAGTCTATTCCTGGGCTATAATGGTAAATTCAAAACCTAACATACTCATTAAACTAAACCTTTATCTTAAGGAATGGTTGTGTGAGGGTAGATGTTGTATTGAGCTCGTAACCTAGTTTGTGGTTCAATCCAATTGACAGTATTTGACCCAAATCCTCACCACTTCTTGCATCATGAATACTGCCAAAAATAAGCTTAAACCGTCATTATCACATATTTTTTCTGAAATACCGTTTTAACAGATAAAACATGATCAAAATGTTCACATCACAGGGTTCTATCTACTAGTTTATTGCTTGATTTGAATTCTGTACAAAATAATTTCTTCTTGCTAGCGTACAATATAACAAACCTTAAAACCTGACCAAATCAGAAAGGGTAACATTATTAAACAAACTGTAAATAAATATATAACATAAATCAATGAAGTATTACCTAAGCTGCTTGTAAGATTTGTGTCTAGCGTATATAACTATAGGATACACCTGTAGCCTCTGTAACCTCTCAATAGCCAGTGGATTTACATTCAACAAACAGTGGATATTCTGTAAATATATACATACATGTATGATGAATGCTTATACAACTGAATGTCGTAAATAACTGGTCTGTAACATTTAAAAAAAATTGAATCAATTTAGTTTATACAATTATACAAATCACGATATGAAATCTATTAAAGCATTGTTAATCAACTAATAAACAACAGTCTGGAGTTCTGAAGCCTATTTATCCAAAAGGTTGTAGGCCAAAGACAGTTAAAGCTGAGCACCAAAACAACAAACTGATTTTATATGAGGTCACAAAAAAAATAAAGGATTGCAACAAGTTATATTTTAAGCAAATATCTACAACTAAATCAAGCAGCAGAATTTGACTTCATTTTTGTATACTAAAAAGTCTTGCAAAAGAAATTGAAACATTTATAGAAGTACTGGTATTGAAGTAAACATGGATGGTATGTTGACAGACCTTATCACAGATATCTGTTACAGATTTCAGTCGGATACAGAGATACCGCTCATCCTGCTGCCAGTAATCTATAAACTGTCCTTCCTTCAACCCTTGATCCATTGAATGGTGAGACGTTTGAATTACTGCTGCAACAAAATATGAATCAATATGTTTACAGGTCTGTTTAAAATACGCAAGGTGTAAGAAAATCTTTGCAAATGTGTGAAAAAAAAATTTCTTCTTTCTCTACTTCTTCCTTATCAAGCAACATCTTTCTAGTAACTGTCTCAATACCATGTAGTGAACAGACTGTCCATAACAGTTCAAGCATACCAATAACATTGACTAGTGCTGAATACTCTACTACTCTCTCAATAACTACATCTTTAATTTTCATATACAATTATGTCAGTTACAATTGTGTTGCTGTTTATTGAAGAACAAAGAAAATCACAATATATGAGACATAATTATATTTCGTGATTTTTCAAACTTTGCGAAGGACTTTATATATAACAATACTCACATGGTTCGCAGTAAAAGTATTTGTCTGGAGATTCGGAGCATAATTTCTGGATTAGAGCATCCGCCAGCGGAGCTATCAATACCACAGGTCGTGTCTTTTTATCTGTGAACATTAAAACAAACATCTGAATCTAAAATCATCTCAGTAATGGCAATATAAACTGTTAAAGTTTAAAAAACTGTTGGAACAGGCCTTAAACCCAGGCAGAGAGTTTCAAACTGGTAACAATTGAGGGTTGGACAGAACTGGTAGATGGTTAATGTATAGTCTAAACCCACCATAGTGTTTGACGTGCTCTTTCTCTATCTACCTTGTATTGAATTGTATAAATTTACCAAAATCTTTGAAATTATAGACCTATTACATGTATAAACCATACATTCTAGCCTGATTCCAATCCTTTTTTTAATCTATACATGAAGATATCGTTTTTCAACAGAAACAATAAAAATAATGTCAACTCAACATTTTCATTTTTATTAAACTTCATTTTTGGCAATAATATAAACTGGCCCATACAATCATTACTGATAAAGTGAAAATCTTTAGGCACCACTAGAGCAAGGTATACTTACATTCAAGTTTTTCTACACTGAGGTACGTATACATGGAAAGATCTGAAAAAGAAAGTAACAGATATTTAATAGTACATGTATATAGGTAAAATACACCCAAGTCAAGCATTTTGTATGTAAACAAGTCATATTTTTACTCCATATGTAATGTCATTTCTAAAATTATCTGAAATGTCTTACTGGGATTTAAATAATAACAAAGTTTACAGTTTGCCCTACTTTCCAATCCAATCAAATGCCCCTATTTCATTCAAAAAAGCTAATTGTATTCTCCATATTGACTCAATATCTCCAATATGAAAATAATTATTTCACTTATTTTTCCAATAAGTGAGACTGTGACATCACAGAGCTAAGCTCCGCCCTTAATCTCTATATATTTCAATACAAATATTGTCTGTCGATGGGAAAACTGTAAGCCGGTTATAGGTCCATATTACAAGAATAAACGAACTTATTGCATCGGTTCGCTAACGCTCCCTCGCAATAAATTTGTTTATTCCTGCAATATAGACCTATAACCTATACTTATTGTAATGATAAAATGGAAATTTAATTATTGTAAATACTAATATCAATGCTCAATAGAAAAACACGCTTTTGTATCACCAAGCTGGATTACGAGACAGGACAGCGCTTCCATCCTATTAGGCCTAAATTTACCATACTTCTTCATCAATGTACTTTTATTCTAAGTTTTGATATATTTTTGTTACTCTTTAACTCATTCACTCATATGTAATACATGCATTCTTTTGCAGAAAAAGATGAACAGATTTAATCAAGTATAAATTCCAACAAACAAAATGGGCGACACATTATTCTCTGTACCCTTCAGCACACTTACCATCTAGCACTGGTAAAGAGTCACTGTTGAGAGAAACATCAGAGAAAGAATTAAATTCCCGACTGTCCTTGGATCCGGTTCTTTGGTGTTTCTTGCTCCTCCGGAAGAAACTTCTACGAGCCGATCCTGATCCACGTCGTGCGGGTGTTTTAAACTCTTCAGAATCATGCAGACTCAAATTCTCTGATAAACTTCGTGGCAGCAATAAATTATCCTCTAATCTGTTATTCAATTGATAGAAAGGATTTAATGCATGACATTATGATCTCTAAAAATATATTTTCTCAATAAATAGGTATCAAATTAAATGTCTGAAGTCAAGAAAACAATACAATAAAAATATGAAAGTCTATCAAGAAAGGACGTAAAGACTCTTCTGGGAAGATCAGGTGCAACGTCCTTTCTGAACTTATTTTATAAATTACCTTGCTACATCACTGTGCCTTTGATCAAAAACGTGTCTTTTATATTTATCTGCCACTAAAGCTTACAGCTTCACCACCATGGAGCGTGTAACTTAAATCTCTGAAACGTTGCAATTTCCAAGCCAACAACATACCTGTCTTTACTTGGAACGGTACCACCTTTGATCTTTTGTGCTTCATCACTTATGATCCATGCATACCAGACCCCTTTCTGACCCTTAAACATTGTATCCTCGATATGTAAGAGGTCATCCTTGCGGAAACTCAGGTCTCCTTCCTTATCTTTCTCTGCCGTATGGTCCATCATCGCTCGCACGTAAATTGAATCGATCACCTTCTTGTTACGTACTTTGTTATACACTGGAAATAAATATTCATAATTGTCATATTTACTAGAGCACAGAAGTTTTTCCCTTAGACATTTGGAAAGCACTGTTTGAGACTCTCAAAATATAACAGCAGAAGGCCTGAAAAACATTTACATGCTGGTTAATGAATAACTGAATTAACTATTTTAGTTTGCACTGCTAATTTTAAAACATGCTACTGGTGATACAAAAATAACACAAGGTAATATTTTAACAGGAGCTGAAACTTTTTTCACTTGGGGCTTAACGACTGTGTCATAGCATTTTTATTTATGTACAGACAGGCAGTTAACCTAACCACTGTTCCTGGGAAGGTCCAGTACTAGACTCCAATCCTTGGTAAGAAACTTTACAACTTTCTCACAAAATCAGTAAAGAAGTTAGTAAGAATCAAACTCATTAGCCTCTCAGAGGTTAATTGATTTAATGTCTATTAACCTGGTCAACCATGGATGAAGTTCAGTGAATGTTGTAACAGAACTTACAATGTATATAATACCAGGATGAAAACTTACATGAAGGATGGTACCTGACCCGGAACCTGACGGAGGAACATGGTTCATGTAAATGATTGTATGCCTGCTCTGCTGTAGCCCGTGTAAAGTCTATCCCGTTATACTGAAAATACAGAGGGTACATACATAGTAATGTCACATATGATTAACGCCAAATTATATGGATCGAAGCTACTCACATACCATATACATAACAATGTAGTATGTTTTATGCAACAGTAACTTTTTAAGACCATCATAAAATGAAATGGTGCAACAAAAAATTGACCATCCCAACGCTGCAGGCAGGTACAATGTACACAAGTCTTTTTGCATTGCCAACAAGCTTTCACCAAGATAACAAGGGGTTATCATGACACAATAGAACCTGCATATAAACAAAGAAGTAAATGGTTTAGGATCAAACCTTGCTACCTGGGTATTTGTTTATATGTGAGCTGTCATCTCAATTTGAACACTAAGTGGTACAGCCCAAATTAAAAGATAGACTGGTCCATTTTAGATTTACAGGCATAGACATATGTATCAGAAGTTAGATAACAAATGTGCCAAATAAAAAGCTGTACCTCAAGAATCTGGTCCCCAGGGTGTACACCATTAACACCTGCTGCTGGACTGCCTTCTTCCACACTGTGTACAAATATTCCTGTAGCATTACCTCCAGTCAGGGAGATACCAAGGCTTGCGCTTGGATTTGGTTTCTTGAATGAGACCTTCCGCTGGGCATCGTACTTACCCATGGAGCTACTGCAATCATATATGAAGGTAAAATTCATAGGTTTATTCAAGGAAAACAGAATATCTTGCATATTGATCAATACGAACATTTGTCTAAATTTAGTAACTAGATAACCTCTTAAAGCAATCAAACCAGATATCTTCAAAATAAAGAGTAACTATATTTTTGTCCAGTTACTTCTTTTTCTGCAAGATGATTATGTTAACTTTTATAATGTCCAAGAAAACTTTTGGGTAAGCAAACCTTGTCCTTAAATTGTGCATGACCTAAACTGCATTAACATATAGTTTTTATATCTTGTATTGCTATTTTAAAGCCATGACTGCTTCACTATCATATATATGTAAGACTAAATCTTTCAATACTCTCATTCAAGACAAAATAAATATCTCTGCATACCTGTGACTGTGTACACGAGATGGAGACTTTGGTGTATCTCTCTGGGAAATTCCATTTAAAACACGACTCTTGCCCGACTTGGAATCTGGAGAATTCAGCGGTGACGTGTTTGTTGAACTAGATGCCGAGGATCCACTGTCATTATCATTAAACTCTGTAAAATAACAAATTAAACAAAGTGAAGGACTATTGTTCCATTTTTTAAAATAATCACAACTTAACTGGTCAGTCCAGTCAACCACTTTGTTGACATCAACATACAATGTTTATAATTCTGAGGATCAGCAGAAAGTTCTGCGACACTGAATAATTATGTCCGCCTCCTTGGTCGAGTGGTTGGACTAAAATCATTGTAACCTCTCATGGGTTCAAGCCCTGCTACCAACCATAGCTGCTCTTCATGTTAGACAGTTGGCACTTTCTTACAGAGGATAAGGTTCTAGTCCTGGTTCTTCCCAGGAATGATGGTAAGGTAAACTGCCTGCCTGTAAAATGACTGAACTATGGATGTTCAACCTCCAAACAACAACACTGTATACTTGCAAAACTTGCTCACTGTTCTTTCCCTCAATCATATCAATATTATACTAGTATTGATTTCTTACTTCTGTCTCCATGGTGATTCAATACAAATATGTTAGCTTTAAGTTTTAAAAAGTGCTTGAATAAAATCTTACAATTAATGAAATTTTAAGTCCAACTACCAATTCCAAAAAATACAGTATGAATTGAAAGCTGCCTTACAGAATGTCTGCACATCATAATGCCATCAATTCTTTGTATGCAATCCACTCAGTATACTTACTCTCAGGGTTAAACTGTACCAACATCGTAAGGTTGTTACCACACTGTTGTAACACTCGTGCTGCCAGGTCATACGTGGCATTCCTCATATTGATTGCACATATCTATCAAAAACAGAACCACTAGCTTTAAATGCATGAATCATGTGTTGATACAAACTAACAGTTATCAATTTCCACAAGGCCACCAACATTATACATGATATAATAAAAGCTATATATGGTAAATCACAAAGCTTCAGAAAGATATGAAATTTGAGCAATGATGGAATTTTGATTGCCTCTGCTAGAGACCGATATTTCTGCCTCTCTGACCAGGATAGACCAGTATCAGCCAACACCTCTGTTACTAATGGTCTACACTGTTATTTTTATGATGATCTATTGTTATAGGGTTACGTCTGTATGGGCAGTCTATTTCTGAATTCAGACAGTCAGGTTCAAGTGAGGCTTTTGTTATACAGAAAAGTTCCACTACTAAGACCACCCAATATTAAGACCGCCCTCGATATTGACCAAACATTTCAGAACCAAATGGCCCATTTAAGAGTAAACGCATCTCAATACAAAGACCATTATGATATTAAGATCACTTTATGCCTGTCCCAATCATGGTCTTATTACTGGAACTTTACTGTACATAAGTTGAGAGCGCCAGACTCAACAGTTTGTGTGTGTCTTCTTAAAGAAACAGCTGTATAATAGCCACAATGATTACCTCTAGTAACTGGTCCCCTATAACAAGACCTGCCTGAGCGGCCAAACTGTTCTCATTGACAGACGAGACAAAGATGCCACCACTGGGGCCCATTTCAATCTGGAATCCTACAGGTTTTGAGGTCTTTTCTATATTAATCCTTCTCGTCTCACCTGGCTTTGGTCTGAAAATAAAATATTTTAAAAATAACTGACAGGAAGATTCAACAAAAAATGTAAATGAGAAGAATATGACAAAATTTCAAGGGTTGACTGCAAAACTGTTGAAACTTGTATGAAATAAAGAAGGACTTACGACAGTTTTGCGGTCAACCCTCGATTTACTGTCTTGTATTTTCTCATACTACATAATGTGTATTTGAATTGAAGTTTCTAGAAACACTATTTTTGCAAGATGTGCGTACATCAGCCAAATTTTGAATTCCTTGAGAAAAAAAAATTAAGAAGAGAGGAAATAATATTCTTGCATACCAGATTGGGATATCTGCAGTTTTTATCAGTGATAGAAAATTTCATCAACATAAATGCTAACTGATTATACCCATAAAATAGATAAACATAAGCTAACCAAACTGCTATGATAACAAGAGCTGTCACATGACAGCACGCTCGACTATTAAACTGTTGGTAAAATGGGGTTTTTGTCTAAAACAGGGTTTGTGTAATTGTCTATAAGAATTAAGGTCAAAGATATGAAACTTGTTCAAAGACCTTTGTAAATGACATGCATTCAAGGCCTTACTCTGGATTCTGCAAGCCAACTGGAGGGAGGATGGGGGATAATTTCAAAGAAATACATGACCTTGTATATTTGATCATGAATAATTTTGTAACTTTTCAAAATTGATATGTATAGAATTAAAAAAGCATGACCGCTTTATGCTGCATAATTATTCTATGACATTTCAAAAGAAAGCCATTTTGAGTATTTCCATTTTAGTCTGGAAAAACTGTGACAAAATTCTAAGTTAAAAAGGGCATAAATATGTCAAAAATCAAAAACATTGGTGAAGATGTTGACAGTAAATACGTTCGATAGTATTCTATCTTTAACAAAACATTCAAAAGTTAAAAAGGGACACAAATCTATCAAAATCAAAACAGAGTTATGGGGATTGTTTCCTCAGGTGTAGATGTTGATGGTAAACATATATTTTGAGTTTCAAGTCAATACCTTATATAGTATTCAAGATATTTGAATTTACAAAAAAAAATACCAAAACTTCTAAGTTAAAAAGGGGCATAAATCTGTCAAAAATCAAAACAGAGTTATGGGAATTGTTTCCTCAGGTGTATAATGTTGATGGTAGACACATACTTTGAGTTTCAAGTCAATACCTTATATAGTATTCAAGATATTTGAATTTACAAAAAAAAATACCAAAACTTCTAAGTTAAAAAGGGGCATAAATCTGTCAAAAATCAAAATAGAGTTATGGGAATTGTTTCCTCAGGTGTATATGTTGATGGTAGACACATACTTTGAGTTTCAAGTCAATACCTTTGATAGTATTCAAGATATTTGAATTTAAAAAAACTTTAACCAAAAATTCTAAGTTAAAAAGGGGCATCAATCTGTCAAAAATCAAAACAGAGTTATGGGGATTGTTTCCTCAGGTGAAGATGTTGATGGTAGACACATACTTTGAGTTTCAAGTCAATACCTTTGATAGTATTCAAGATATTTGAATTTATAAAAAACTTTAACCAAAAATTCTAAGTTAAAAAGGGGCATAAATCTGTCAAAAATCAAAACAGAGTTATGGGGATTGTTTCCTCAGGTGAAGATGTTGATGGTAGACACATACTTTGAGTTTCAAGTCAATACCTTTGATAGTATTCAAGATATTTGAATTTATAAAAAACTTTAACCAAAATTTCTAAGTTAAAAAGGGGCATAAATCTGTCAAAAATCAAAACAGAGTTATGGGGACTGTTTCCTCAGGTGAAGATGTTGATGGTAAACATATAGTTTGAGTTTCAAGTCAATACCTTTGATAGTTTCAAGATATTTGACTTTATGAAAACTTTAACCAACGCAGACGCCGACGCCGACGCTGGGGCGGGTGCAATAGTCTCCTTATTCTTCGAATAGTCGAGCTAAAAAGTCATGTTAACTGTTTATCATGTTAACTGTTTACCTGTTAATAAATTTAACAAAACGTACTTACTTTTTCCTGTATGGAATGGGATCAGCATGTTGGGATATGGTAGGTAACATCTTGTGAATGCGGAGATCTGGAAATGGCGAACATGGGCTACTGCGATCTGATACTGAAATAAACAATGTCAGGATTATCTCCCTTGTAACATTACACATTAATTCATATCAGTTTGAAGACAAATAAATGCTTGATGCACTGTCAAATCAATAATTTCTTACTATTAAAAACAAAACAAAAAAAACATACTTTATTTCACATTTCTTCAAGCTCCTTTTCTCTGTGTTTATAATTTTTGTCTATCATTATTACGAGAAACTGATTTTTACATTTGACTGACACAGACACAAAATCATTACAGACAGTCCTAAATCCTTACCAACTTCAACAGATCCTGATGTATCATTGGTTGTCATACTCGGGGTCGAAGGTATCCGGAACTTGCTCACACCTCTATGATTATACATGTTTATTTCATGATCAATGCCCTGTCCACTTGGCGATGACCCCGGAAATACGGCATTTGGATACTGTTCACTAGGTGTTGGGGTAAAGCTGCTCTCCATGGATGATAACTGAGACGGACTTGGGGAACTCCAGTCTGAGGCACTGCCATGGTAAGGGGGCGGGTGATCAAGTTCCGGTATACTGTCTGGGAATGTAGCTCCGGGAAGTGGCGTACTAAATGGTGGCATGTGTACTGTTTTAGTGGAATGGTAGATATTGTATGTTTTAGCAACAACTGGCTGAGATGGTGCTGGCAGCGGATTCTCACTTTGTGAGCTGCAAATATGAAAACAACATTTTAAAGTGTTTTTTAATGGGTACCTGTGTTCCAACAAGCTACATGGTAATTTCAGTTTTGTATTTCTTTCAGATTTAATGCCTGTACGCAATCACTTGATCTCATTTATTGTCCTGCAATCATAACCACTTCCCTTCAGGTTCAAGTAACTGAGATAGCCAATTTTGTCTCCATCAGTAAACACCAGATTCTGGTGTTCTCAGAACTGACAGAAAGAGGGAGTCACATAGTTAAATTAGGTAACCCAAACTCTGCAATTTACAGTTTGGAGGAGTTGACTTCTATCTTCATAATCTCTCCTTCTGCAGAGGAAATAAATGGATTGAAAACCAGTGCATAATTAACACATACGGTATTGTTAGAACTTATTCCGTTATCAAGTAAGATAGTTAATTTTCATGTTATTTGTTCATTTAAAACAAAATCCATACTATTTCTTACCTCTGAGGATATGAGCTAGGAGTTGGATATGGTCTTCCACCAGGTGGTCTGTCAGTCAAGCGAGGCGGTGGAGAGGACAGGGGTTCGGGTGTCGTGTTGTTTGAACGGCTCCCAAACTGATTGCACTCCATCCGTGGGGGATTATGACTAGTTGGTGACAAGTACATGTTTGTATTTCTGGACTCTCTGTTTTGCCCTGATGTTGGCCGTCGTCGACCTGGCATGTAATTGTTGGGTAGATTAAACTGTTCCGTGGCCACCTGGCTTGGTATGTGTGGCATTCTGGGAGGATTTCTGGTGTTGTTCACCTTTGTTGATCTGTGATTCTGATGACTTTGTTGACCTTGAGGACGAGAATGATTTTGAGAATGACTTTGGCTCTGACCTTGTGAACCTTGAGAATGTGAAAGACTTAGACTTTGACTTAGAGAACTCTGCGAGTCTGACGGTTCATGAATATTAAATGAGCGTCTTGGAACCGGAGATTTAGGAAAATATGAGCTGACACTGGAATTACTGGGCTGTGGTGATAAAGATGGTGATGGTGGATGAGAACTGTAGGTGATTGTGGAATCTGAGTTCTGTGGTGTATGCCTTGCAGCCACAAAAGATGACACATTTCTCTCTGGAGGCATTGGGGGTACACGCGCAGTTGGGATATGTTCTCCCGAGGGGTTTATCACAGCATCTATGGTTGGGCGCTTATGGTGGGTTTTCTGAATCTGTATCACAGTTCCATTATTGGCAGTGTTTGTAATTTTCATGCACGTTGGCCATGTGCCGGTGCTGCTAATTTCTGGGTCAAGCTCTCGACTCCTTCCACTACTTCTGTTTGTATTTGACGATCCAGAATTGTCTCTGTGATGTGTTGGGAAAGAGAACTCCGCAAGATCACCACTATCTTCTATCATAGTCCGAGGCCTGCTCAGGGTCAATGTGCCTTTCTCACTTTCGCTCCTCTCAGAGCTCTTGTGCCGTGGACGGAATATTTTATTCACAGTTTCTAAGGCTTTATCATAAATATGTACACTATGTCTTCCTTTACTATCTAGGTCCTTGTCTGAATGTTTTCTGTCTTTGTGTCGCCTGGTGAGACCAGGACTGTCCAGACTGTCTGTCTGAGAGCCGCTACTTTTTATGTTTTTCATACTTCCTTTACTGCTCTCGCTGGTTGACTCCCAAGGTTTAGAAGTGTCTGATTTAAGAGGCGAGCTAAAAAGCTGCTCAGGCACACAAGCTACAGTGGGAACCGGTGAGGAACCAGCTGAGCTCAATGGTGTTGTCTGCCTCCATACGTCAAGTATGATTGTCTCCCCTCCACACTGATACAATACTTTCTGTAGGTCCTCGGGACTCATATTTTCAACACTCCGACCATTCACCTGAAAAACCAAAGAACTACACTAAACAGAAGAATTTACACTGAACATACAATGAGAGCTTGTAGATTTTGTGCACTTCAGGAAGCAAGCCCCGCCCACTTCTACTTTATACTCAGGAATATCACTTACTACAACATTAATGAGCTGTTGAAGTTTAAATGTTTTAAAGTGATGTATACAGTGTTATATGCAAATGTATCATCACTAAGTTAAACCATATTCTATTTACAAATATAAATTATTGTATTATTCTTCTTACACTCATGATTCTATCTCCAACGGTGATGAGACCTTCCTTTGCCGAGTACGATCCTGGATTTACACGGGTCACATAAAGACCATTCTCGAGGTGTATACCAATATCTGAAAACAACAAAAACATCAGCTCAGGACCTTTTTCATTCTCTTGGTACTAACATTATCTATTTTTTTCTTTTCTATTTCTACAGAATATTTTTGTAATCTTTGGTCTGAAACCTAAATTGTTTTACTATTTGCTACTGGAGATTGTAAAAAAAAATTTTAAACTTCTTTTCTTTATATTTCTGCTAAGTATAGTAATGACTGTATCAAAATCAAAACTCCATAAATTATTAATTTTATTAGGTACCAATATGCATAGGAGTCATACTTGGGTCTTGGCAAGTTCACCAGGAGAGAGATCCCAAGGTCGGCCTGGACTATAAACAATCCAAACTGTATCAAAATTGTAAATCCTTTTTTTTAACTTACAGTTTTGTACCCTGAATATAAAGCACTATCACCAATATAATGAAAGGTGCCTACCTTTTCCTGGAGGAATACTGAACTGTATTGACTGCCACAAGCGACTAGTGGATGGGGAAATCTTCCGTCTTCTCATTAATTGCTGTAAGCAAAATAATTCATTCACAATTTTTAATTCACAATTTTGATCAGTCTTGTGAATATCACTGTTTGTGCCACAAGCTCAAAAATGCCAGATCCCACTTAATATCTATACATATTATGAAATTCTTTAACAATATTTTTTTTAAAAATCCCACTTCGCTTATTTCCTTCCCTTTATTTTTTCAAAATGCTTGTACCCTGTATTCTCTATCTAATATTTCAGAGAACTGCTAACATGTCACTTAAAATCAAAGATTTAAATGTTACCCTGTTGACAGTAAGTGATCCTGCCTTAGCGACCTGTGTAAATCATGTACAATCTGTCTCGACATCTTTGTAGTCTGATCATGATCTACACTGTTAGTCATTCAAAGTCAGCAAACTTTGACTGAACCCCCAATGAACAATAAATAGTACTGTCTAAACAAGAGTCCACACAAGATATTTAGTATTGAAATACTTGGGTTAAAAAGCTAACTTACGACAGTTGCAATCCCAGAGCGATTCCTCAACAGACCTACAGCATATCTCTTATCCACATTGGTTACGTCTTTATTGTTGATACGCAAAATCTGATCATTCATCCTATAGTTATAAAACAAAAAATTCCCTATATAGTATATGGAAAAAATTAGGTCTATAAATCACTGTTTTCAATATGACATGGCAACTATGCTAATCAATAAATCTACAGCAGATAAACACCAACAAGAGGGCCCTATATCGCTCACCTTGGTACAAGACCACTTGCCTGGTGGAAGATCACTAGACAATGTTATATACCAAAAAGGTTTTCCTATATACATCTTTGTAAAACAAGTTCAGCCCCCCCCCCACCCCCCCCCCAGGGCAAGGTCCTGGAGCAAGGGGCATAATTTGAACAAACTTTGAAGAGGTCTACTAGGCAATGCTACATGCCAAATATCTGAGCTCTAGGCCTTGTGGTTTCAGAGAATAAGATATTTTAAGTTTTTCCTATATAAGTCTATGTAAAACTAAGTGACCCCCATGTGTGGGGTCAATTTTGATCCGGGGGTCAAAATTCGAACAATCATGGTAGAGGTCCACTAGCCAATGCTACATGCCAAATATCTAAGCTCTAGGCCTTGTGGTTTCAGAGAAGAAGATTTTTAAAGATTTTCCTATATAAGCCTATGCAAAACTAATGTGGGGTCAATTTTGACCCGGGGGTCAAAATTTGAACAATCATGGTAGAGGTCCACTAGCCAATGCTACATGCCAAATATCTAAGCTCTAGGCCTTGTGGTTTCAGAGAAGAAGATTGCAAAAGTTCTTCCCATTTGTTGCCATAGCAACCAGAAGTCTGCATTGAATTGAATTCTTTGAACAACTTTGATAGAGCTTCGTGCAAGGAACATCCATGCAAAGTTTCATCAACATTGGCTCAGTGGTTTCAGAGGAGATGTTGTTTGAAGGAAATGGTGGACGGACGTACGACGTATGAAGCACCACGGATGGAGAGCGATCCTAATAGCTCACTCTGGCACTTTGTGCAAGGTGAGCTAAAAACGCTGTGGTCCTAATCTTGTACATCAGACAATAGAAGCAAATGTTTTGGTGTACTATGTTGAGACATCAGTATACATGACCGGATTACCACAGCTTCAATGATAAACTATACGCTGATTATTGTTCATGTAGTAACAGATAAAATCAACTAATTTTTGTTGTCTCTTTCCTTCCCTTCCAAATTTGTTTAAAATCTTCGTAACACAAGCTATAACATACATGACTTGTAACCTTTTTCCAATCTTCAAACACAGATACCAGATTCTCACAAAAAACACAGAACTTGAAAATAACAATTCTGATGACCTGAAAGCTGCTAAAGTATACATCATAATATATAGTAACAGAAGTGTAATTTTCTCACTTCAGCTTTCCATCTGCCAAACTTCCCTTACTGACATGACTGACAAAGATGGAATTGTCATTTGGATACTGGGGGTCATCTTTTCCTCCAACAAGGTCAAAACCAAGGTCATCTTTGTTCATACCAGTCTGTAAAAGTTTGAATTCATAATAAAGTTAGTAATAAAATTAACATAAATTCATGATATGGCTGACTTATGATTGCTTTAAGGTTAAAGATCTGGAGAGATACAGTACATAATTGTTTCTAAAATTATAATTATCAACAGACATCATGTTGTTAATATCAGCATGAATGATCAATGACAAGATGTCCTCATATTTTCTTTTAACTGAACTACCTTTATTCAAGTACATTGTAATTCAAATTATCAGGTCAATAATGAATGTTGTATTGTCTAGCCCAAACTTGTAACGATCAAACATCAGCTGTCCCGTGTATTCTACGCAATGTTCCAGTTCTAACTAGATGCTTTAATCACTTACAAGCTCTATGTCGATGGTCTCAGTCTCAAACTCCTGCAGGTCAGCGTCTATAGCCGAGTCTCGACTCCGGTTGTGAGCCACGGAGTTAAGTTGACTCTTTCTAGCCTCCTTATCACTGACCATCTCGTACTTCTCTCTGAAATTACAAAGTAATACACCCTTCATTTCTGACTTCAAAATGTTAAATATACGACCTTACTTTCCACAACATTAATAAAAAGCTACCAAAGCAGTCTTAACTGTTACACTGCACAATTTCTACAACTGACTTGTCTACCTTTCAAAGTGGATAGTATTGTGTTAACTGTTCAGTGGAAATTAACTAAATGACTAGCAAACTTTAGACTGTGACCAGACTGCAGAGATGTACAGGCTGATCATGATCTGCACTTGCTGCAAAGGTAGAAACACTACCCCAAACACGATAAGAGGTAATGAAGATGTTATGAACAAAACAAGAATGCACATTGCATAAGTTTAGCTCTCTGTCTAATCTACACATATATATATATAGATCACAGATGGCATAGAGTTTCTTTTGAATTTTCTATTTACATACCGTACCATTGTACGTTTAACAAGGTACAAAACTTGCCAGTAAAGAGGGAGCTATTGTATAACAGTTCTATAAATATGTGTTGTAAACATATTTATAGAAGAAAGCATGAAATTTTGTTTTTCTTCATTGGCACTTTTCATATCTGTATTTCTATTTGTGGGATATATTTTTTATTTACAAGGATAAAATATCTATTAGTGGTTTCTATTTGTGGGGATCTACAATTTGTGGTTTACATCATCCATGAACTCTACTAAAACCATTGCCCAAATTTTTTATTGTCTACATGGTAACTGCTTCATAAAGGAAGCTGAAATGTAGGAACAAGTATGTCAAAATTTATTATATTCAAAAATATTTGTACAGATAAATCAGAAATTGAAAAACTATCCATAAAATCTTTATTTTCTTACTGTCTGATATAAATGTTATAATTTTTATGCAAATTACATTGTGGCAAAGGTCCTAAATTACTGGTGACTGGTGACTGGGGACTGGTGACTGGGGACTGGTGCGTAACTCAATCTATAGTCATACATGTTTCACTGACTTATTAGTTAAAGCTGCTCACTCTCAGTTACCGATGAAAAAAATATTATTTTTTTAATTTTGACATAATTTTACATAAATATAAAACTAAAGGCTGGAATCAAATGTAAGCAAAACTCTAGGTAGGAATTTGCAGAAATCGATTGAATTTGTTGGTTACACGGCACCGCAACACTATATATTTATATTGAAATTGCAAAAGCGTTTGCAACGCTTTTGACTTTGGTAGCATATTTTTTTTAATTTAGAGATATACGTGGCTGGTATTTAACTGGAGCCTTTTTATACGGCTATAATGTTCTAAAATACGTTATTTACAAACAGTTTAAAGAACTTTATTCTTTTACCAAAATCTGAGAGCGAGCAGCTTCAAATCTCAAACTTTAACACTCAAAGAGAACACTCAATGTGTTGTTGTTCCTGCTTTTTTTGCAATATTTGTTCTTGGCTGTAAAACCCTTTTATTTATTTGTGGATAAACAAAATCATTTATACAGGGTTAAACAATACTGATATGTTTTCATATTTCCAGAAACCTCCTATATAATAACATCTTTTGTTAATCTTCGTTTTATTTTAGGAGCCTAACATAATACATAAAATTACAACAAAATTACATTGATTTCATTTTAACAGAAAAGTTATAAGTTTTAGCTCGCACATGCTAATTATGTTTAACTTACGAAGAACTGGAGTACAAAACTGAATTTGTAAATGTGTTTTTAAAAAGCACATTGTTTTAACACATTCTAAACAATCATATTGTGATGCAATTTGTTCATTTCGACTATCTTTCTCCATTTAGCAGATCTTCGGTAAAAACAGTTTCAAAACTTTTGCAGGGAAAAGGGTTTTAAGAACTTTTTTAATTTAAGACACTTTCATTGTAATAAAAAGATTTCTGAATTTTAACTCTGGCAGTTTCTAGAAATTATTAACTTTTTCAAAACTTATTTAATTATGCAACTAAGCATTTTACAAAATACACAACATGTCCATATAAATACAAAAGCCCTCAATATGTAAATGAAGGATTTTTTTCAGCCAATCACAGTTATAGCCTATCAACAACACTTATAATCAAGTACGTGAGATCTGTTTTCTAAAATGCTATCTCCGTTTTATCTTCAACTATCGATGAAATAAACGTAAATTTTGTTATCAAGATAACATTATGTCACATTATATCCGCCTGTACTTACAAGTTATAAAATGGTCATATATAAAAAAGTGAACAATTTAATTGAAAATATCCGGTATATAAATGAAAAAACAATGGGACACTTATAGAACAATACACAGTGGGAAATCATGCAAATTGCTTGCCGTTATCTACTGCCAGCAGAGCTCTTATGTTCAAGCCCATGTTTTAAAAAAAAAAATCTTTTTTTTTTTTTCCAATTTATATTTTCTCTCTCCTTTTTTGTTTTTTCTGTCTGTCTCAGTTAATCTTCTTTCCCTGTCGTCTATCACTATTTCAGACTGTCTGTCTGCCTCCATCTCTCTGTCAGTGTGAGTACAGCAAGCTCTATTTGTTACAAACTACTTGGGACCATTAAATTCATTCCTTATATGCAGGGTGCATAATATTCATGTAGCATTTCCATATAAAATGTAGATGAAATGGAATAGGGCCCAGAAAATGTGTGCATTATATCCGGCATTTTTATATATCCAGAGACCTTATGTACGGAGTCAACTGTAGCTATGTTGATTTCTCTGACTACCTATTTGTCTGTGTTTTCTATTGATCAGTTCATATGATTATCTCTGTTGTAAGTTAATGTCTGTCTGTCTGTCCATCTGGTTTTTTTGTTTACTTATCTAGTTGTGCCTATGTGACTGTCTGTCTGTTTCTCTATCTATCTACCTGTATTCCTCTTTATGTCTGTCTCTCATTTGTCATTTATTCACTATAAAATACTATATGTTATATTTAGAGGCCATTAGACAAGTGAAGCATGCAAAGTTCAAGCAAGTACAACGACATGCACAATTACTGCATTACATTATGTAGTCCAGACCTCGACAAAATTCTCACAATTATCTTCAAACATCCTAAGTTAATGTATAAATGTATTAGCTGATGGCGGGCCTATTGCAAGTTCAGGAAGAGTAGAGGAATGTACATGGTAGGAAGCAAAACACAGCGTTTATTTTGCTTTCGTGTTCTTTAAAAAACGTAGCAACCATCTGCGTAATAGTTTCACTAGAAATTAGGCACCTAAAGTAGAAATGATTCTGAGAGACAAATAAACCAAGCCACATAGTGACAAAATCACAGTCGACATTTTAGCACCAAAGCTTACTTTCCCCATTTTCACAATAAATGCAGCAAAAATTAGACATACACTTACCCGTTACTCAATAAAAACAAACAAAGGAAACACAAGGTTATCGTTAATGGGTGCAAGGCCAGTCAATGAGAATACATGTCTCTTGTTAGAGGAAAAAAGGAAAAAAACAACACATTAGCCATAGACAAGCATCAGTGGCAGATAGTGTATTACATCCACTTGAAGCACTTGTGCCCTACTTATTGTAAGTACAAAGCAGACTCATCTGTAGCTTCTGTTTTAAGTGTTATCTCTATCTTAAAGCCTGTTCATTGCATTATCTTGTACTAATCCCTATTGTTTTCTCACTTGTATCTCTTAAAGATAAAGAAATATCAGATACTCAGAAGCCTGTAGCTGATTCGTCAACTGTTAACCACTTTTTTTAAGTACTCTTTTTTTATGTTTTCACTTTTCTTTCTGTGTATTTTTTGTTTATATAATCATACATATTTCAAATTTTGATGAAAAAAATCCATTTGGCTACATGGTATTTTGCACTGACTAACTTACCAATGACTGACTATTTTATTGTCCCCTGACTGACCCATGACTGACTATTATCATGGATTTTGTGCTTGTTCATTTACAGCTTTTAGATCCCTATAAATTAGAATATTTCTTTTGCTGATTGTTTAGAACGAAAGATTTGAAAACCATGGGCCAATGAAGGAGTATTTCCTTCAGCAAACGAAGAAATATCATGTAGACTTATACAAAGGCACCTCAGTACTTGCCCTGCTGGCCTAATTTTTTTACCTAGGTAGCTGACTTTGCAAATATTAAAATATTTCATTGGCACACACAAGTTCAAGTTTGTGTGCATAAAAAGAATTACGTTGTCACAACCTGTCAAAAAAGAACAAATTAGCAAGCACTCACAATAGCTCACACATGCCATTCTCCCTAGGGTGAGCCAAAAATAAATTCTGGCAAAATACTATAAATGTAAAGCACTTTACCAGTCAATCTTTAATATCATAAATTAATCAAACCATCTCGATCTGTTTTGACATAACCAGGTCCTATGACAGCCAAGAAAATAACTAAGCTGTTGAAGAAACTTGTCTCGATTTTAGTGCAAATACTCTACCAGACAATACAAAGAAACACCTAGCTGTTTGGAGTATAGGTAATAGTGGTAAAAAAGCTTATGTTGAAATCAGCTGCAATTTTGTTTAAAAACTGTATTTTCTTTTGCTGTATGTAAGTATTTTAAAACGTCTGCAACTTGGGAATATGAGCAGGTAACTGATGGTTATAATTACGGTACATCAGGAAATATAATTAGCTTCCTAGTTTCCACGCATTGGATGAGTGAAAATCGTGTAAAAACCTAAACTGTTCCTATTTGAAACTGTTTCAGTTATTCAACAGTAACATAAGAACAAACATTATCTGTAACAGTTCATGTATTATTACATTTATTCACCGCCTGCACATACATGGAAAATCCATGGATAATAACCCTTGAAACAAGGAGAAGTTACATACATAACAGTGCTGGTGGCCTTGTCTTATAATGCTGATTTTCATTTTAGTTCAATCACCTTATCTAATTTTTTCTTGGTGTATATTGCCTGTTTCATCAGTCATTACGGTTAGAAACAAGGAGGCAGTTTAAGGTAAAGACCCAACTATTTCTTGACCCCTATCCTCTGCAAGCAACTGACCAATGATCCTCAATAAACAAATGGCTACACTTATTTCAAGTCTTATCTTTCACTTATCTCAAAACCAATTCATTGGAAGCTGCTTCCAACAAAGCCCTATGTGTCCTCTTCTGCTCCCTTTTTTCTCACTATCGGACTATCAAATTCACTAATGTCTACTTACTTTGTCTCCTTCAGTTCTCTGAAAGCCTCTTGTTTCTGTTTCTTCATTTCATCATAATCTCTCAATGCCTGTGCGAGATCACTGACAGCACGGTCCCTGTCTCGACGTAGATTGTCACAGAGTGTACGAATACTGTCTCGTTCCTGTACAATCTTGTCCCGTTCGCTCATTGCCCAATCTCTACGACTCTTAGCTATCTCCGCCTCATGCATTCCATCTACAAAAGGATGAAATCAACTTTATTTTGTTTTAAAATCATGCATTACATGTAGTTTAATTAACTTGGGGTCTCTAAACAAAGTCATTTCCACTATCTTATTGTCTGATGCTGGAAGGAATAATATACATTTAATGAATTTGCTGTTACTTCTAGTTTAAACCTATTAATGATATCACATTAAGAGTAGAGTCAAGTTCCTGCAACTTATCCTGACTACTTTCCATGACAGCCTCTTTGCAAAAACAAGGGACTGTGAATCCTCGTCAAATAAAAGTTTCACATCAATTGAGATACCAGGAAATGGTACCTTAATGATACAGTGACATGCTGCTACATGGATGTTTCCTGGTTTTATAACATTTAAATGTCAAACCTTACATGTATAAACAGCTGTACTGATACTTGTATTTCTGGCATAAAATGGTTCATGGCTTACCTCAGACTTTTGTGTGACCATAACATGGAAGTTATAAAGAAGGCATTGCCGTAAGTTCTACATAATATATGACCTATTTCTGATGCTCTAATTTGTCTGACTTCTTGCTGATCAATAAAATACTACATTACCACTTTACATGAACAGTAAAACCTGTGTTATCCAGCACCTTTTTGCACCAGTATGATAAAGAGGCCTAAAAGGACACTGACTAAGGTAAGATTCCTTAATGTATTAGTTTAGTTTAAATCTATATTACATTCTTTACAGATGTACCTTTTGCAACTCTTTGCTTCCTGGAGTTCTAACCAGTACTCACACCAGCAGAAGGGACTATTTAGGTCCCAGTCAAATTCCACAGCTGGGTCTCAAACCTTCAACTGAAGAGTTAGGAGACAGACAATATACCTCTACATCAAAGCACACTATTTTCCGGTGATCATTCAGACAGAAAGCTCTTTGCTTAAAATCAAGGTCAAAATGACATATCATATAACATACCATACAATTCTTGCTGTAACTTTTCAACTTGTTTTTTCATGTGTTCTGTTTCTTTACTGACTTGATCCATTTCTTTCTGAACCTGCTCAATAAACAATAATACAATAAAGTTATGATAAAAGCCCCAAGGGCATAATATTTTCTGAAAATTTCATATATCATAAACTGCTGTAGCGGCAATTCTCACAACACAGTCAAGTCCTTTCATTCTACATTAGATGTTAATGAAGCAAAGGAGTTGGTAAAGGCAATAATGTTTCAAGGAAAATCAACCCCATTAACCAAGGAGTGAGTTACAAGACTTAAACTTAGTACCCAAGGACAAACTGGATATGGCCTTAAAGAATTTAACACTGACCCGTATGGGTAGGGTATAAAAGTAATTAGACTTATACCTTACACCGCTAATTTCTAAACTCAACTTTCTGTCAATTTGTTCAAATGTGTGCTGATGGTGAAAATTAAAGGACTGAATAACCTGACAGTGCAGACCTTGATCAGACAACCCTGATATATCATTTGCAGGCCCAAATATCATATCATTTGCAGGGTAAAGACAGACTCTTGAGACCTTGAAAAGTTTAAATGACTTTAGTAAACATCCTAAGTTAACACTTGGAAAATTTTATCAGCAATATAAATAACAATAAACCGAAAAACCACATCACAGCTTTACCTTAAAATGTGTAACTGTTTGTTGTAGAAACATTTTATTATAGCTACACAGGAGAAGTGGCACAGCTCAGTAAAAAAGTGAAATTTCCCAAGGTATCTTTTTAACATAAACGATACATTTCTGTGCTGCAATTGCGTTACCTGGATAACAAAGGGCACCATAGTTTATCAGTTCAGTAAACATGCATTTACCACCAGATTAATTAATCCATTAAATTGTGAAGTTACCATTAACAACAGGTGTATCTACTTTAACTTTTTGTAATCAATGCAACTGCTGTGCTTGTTTATCATTATCTTACAGTACCAAAAGTTCATATAATGGATCATAGCATTACCATTTGAGAAGAGAGAACAAACTGTTTTGTTCTTGCTTATTTGCTATACTTATATTATTGGAATAATGTAGCTATAGGTATTGTAACTAAATGTGTTTTTGTTTTTTGTTTCAAAATGCATGCCTCCCCCACTTCATAGCCAAAGGGAAAAATTGAATGTCATTATGAACTTGACCTTTGACCTACTGCCCCAAAAACAATAGGGATCTTCTACTTTATAAGACCAATCATCATATGTTTATAGAAGTTTAAAAACTAATTGTGGGTCATATGAATCTCAAATTATTGAGCGGAAATGATTTTTGAAGTTTGGACCACTGTGACCTTGACCTTTGAACTACTGACACCACATAAGGCCACTCATCCTATGAAGTTTGAAGACTGTGGTTTGGCGGACTGAATGTTGAATTTTTATTTCCGTTCTGCATTTTCACAAGGTAAGCAGTTTTAAATGAATATTTCTGGCAAATGATTAAGCCATTAAGGCTCTACTGTTCATATGCTTCACTTGGTTTTTCTTTCAAGTTTGTAGTTATTGAAACAACACCTCTGACAGATCGTTTGTTTACACGTAACACAAGACTGCTTGCTGCTTCACTTACCTGTTCCCTTTCATATTTCTCTCTAAGTATTCGGTCCCTATCTTGCATGGCTTCTTGTCTCTCTTTGCGTGCAATATCTCTCTGTTCTATAGAAGTTTCATAATTCTTCTTATAATCCTCTTTTTGTTTCTCCATTGCACTTTGTTTTGTCATCAAATCATTACACTTTTCATTGAGTTCATTTCTCTCTTTAACCGATCTGTCTCTATCCTGCAGAGCAGATGTAATTTCACGTTTAAGAGTTTCTGCCTCATCTAGAGCAATTTTCTTCTCCTTCATTAAAGCTTCAATCTTTTTAGTTCCATCTGAAAGTGTTTCTTGTAACTGTTCAATGTCTTTGTGAACCTGTTCTCTTTCTGACATAACAAGAGTATATTCGCGTAATATAGCATCTCTGTCCTTTTGAACCATTTCCAGTTCTTTCTTTAGACGTAACTGACTTGCTAGAGCTTGGTTCATTTCTTTCATCACTTCATCTCGTTGCTGAGTAATTTTTATTATTTTCTCATTTGAGTCATTACGTTCATGAAGTACTTGGTCCCAATTCCTGATCGCAGCTGTACACTGCTGTTTCAGGCCATTTTTCTCATGAACAGCTGCATCACGTTCACTGCACACTGCCTGATACTGTTTCTTTAGCTGCAAAATTTCTTCCTGTCCGCTTTCATATTTCGTAACTAAAGCACTACGCTGAGTGACTAGATCTGAATAACTTTCCCTAAGTGCATCATAATCCTGTTTAATCCGATCATACATGTCTAAAGCATTTAGCACTTCACTAGAACCAGTCTGACTAATAATATCTCGTTGACGTTTCCGCAATTCTGCCATTTCTTGCTGATCTTCCTCCCTCAACTTTTTATAGTTTTTCACTTCTTGTTCAAGCCTTTTACTTTCTGCTATTAGATCATGATTCTGTGCACTAATCTCATTAACCTCCTCCCGGCTCTGCTGTAGCTGACCGAGGGTTGACATATAACTTTGACGATACGAATCGGACTCGTTCATGACTGCTTCGTAACGCTTTGTGTTATCTGTCTGCTGAGATTTTAGAGCTTGTAGTTCTGACATGGCTCTTTCACACTGTAATTTTAACCAATCATAATCCTTGTTATGTCCACTTTGTCTGTTTTCACCATTCTGACCTAGTTTATACCGTGCTGAATGTTTATGTTTGGCCCCAGAACGATGTCCCTCGCTGAGAGAGTGGTCCAGATCTTGAAAATCATCGTATTCATATGAAGGGATTATTCGTGTATAGGTCTTCAGATCCTGGGATCTTGCGTCACCTGAAACATGCAGAATAGTAAACAGTCTGAACAATTTCGAATATTTCTTACATTTAGCAAAATATTTACACAATAATTTTTATGTTCTGTCAAATCACAATCATCTTTGTCAAGGCATCTATTCTTTCAGAAAAGCATTTTCAATGATTTCGGAAGAAGCATACCATAGTTAGCATTTCGTATTTCACAAGATGTTACCATAAATAGCATTGCCTGAAGCATTAAGCAAAAAGCATTTTGCGACGAGAATGTCGTATTTTGCAAAAAGCATATCCAAGTTCGCAAAAAGCATTGCGCCCAGGCCATCAGTACTTTTCCTACCCTCTTAGACAGAAAATATAATGTGTTATCTCAGTCATGCATAGCAATTTAAACTCAACCTTTCTATAAATAAAGTTTCCAAGTGAATACCACATTCAAATCAGTAGAATGTAAACTTACATAAAGAATAGATAAAACATATTTATTAAAGCCAAAACAAATACGCTCCCTATAGAAATATGACCTGCTTACAGTCTGACTTGAACAATGTTCATAAAGAACCACTACATAATGCTACATCCCAAATATTTAGTGGTTCTTAGACAAAAAGAGTTAATAAGTTCTGCCTACATCAGCCTATGCAAAATCAAGTGACCCCCAGGGCGTGTCAATTTTGACCTGGCGGTCATGATTTTAACAATCTTGGTAGAGGTCCACTAGGCAATGCAGCCACATGCAAAATATCTAAGCTCTGGGCCTTCTTGTTCTTGAGAAGAATTTTTTTCCTTTCTGTTCTGCATGGAACAGAATCATTAAAACAACTATGAGGGCTTCATGCAAGGAACACCCCTGCCAAGTTTCATCATCATTTGCCTAATGGTTTCAGAGGCGATGTCATTTGAAGGAAAATGTTAACAGACGTAAGACAGACGCTGGACGGCGAGTGAACCTAATAGCTAACTCTGGCACAATGAGCTACAACCATTTTCTTATTTTTTTTCAAGCTGAGTTAATGATAATTATTGTTGACCTAATAACAGTCCAATAAGGTATGGCAAATAGTATCACAGTATTTATGATATTTTTGGATAATATACCAAACAGGTATCACAGTATTTATGATATTTTTGGATAACATACCAAATAGTATCACAGTATTTATGATATTTTTGGATAATATGCCAAATACATGTAGTTTCACAGTAATTACGATATTTTTGGATAATATGCCAAATACGATATTTTTGGATAATATACCAAACAGTATCACAGTATTTACGATATTTTTGGATAATATGCCAAATAGTATCACAGTATTTACGATATTTTTGGATAATATGCCAAATAGTATCACAGCAGTTTGTATTTTTGGAATATGCCAAACATCAAGGATTTTATATATTTTTGGATAATATGCCAAATAGTATCACAGTATTTACGATATTTTTGGATAATATGCCAAATAGTATCACAGTATTTTCGATATTTTTGGATAATATGCCAAATAGTATCACAGTAATTATGATATTTTGATACATAAATCAAATAGTATCACAGTAATTATGATATTTTATACACAATCTGTTTGTTTTTAAAGTTTTACACTGTTTTTTTTTATACAATTTTAAGACCTACCTGCTGATATCATTTCCACTCACATAATTTAATATCAATGTTACTAAATCGAAGCTGTAAATTACGCATCATCATATACCTATTTATTAGTATATTTATTAGTATTTTGCTACTACACCATCTTTTTCAGTCAACACTTTCTTTTTCCCAATTTATAATCCAAATTCACTTTGTTGAAAATTCAATACACAGTGTTTGCCATCAGCAATACAGCTGTTTACCTATGTTTTGTAAGTTGAGGCAAAGTTCACAGTACAAAAATAAAACTGTCAATATCTATCTTTCACATGATGCACTTCTGCATGTACCCATTTACCTAGGCAAGATTACACATGCATAGCATAAGAAAATAACACAAAGAAATTTTCACAAAGAAATTTTCAAATTTTCATATAACGCTTTTATTTTATGTAGAGACGAAGCAAGTAGATGGTCCATTTATAGCAGAAAAAGTACCCAATCAACTTTCCTATCTCCTGCTTCTGCCATAGTTTATCATTATAAGACACTCTATGAGGAAAGTAAACAAACCAGAAAAAAACTAGGTCTATCCCCAGGTACAGTATATTATATAGTTCCAAACTTTGTATGCGCTTCCACAAGCAAAACACTCGTTATCCCTGTGGTACCTATACATACAAGTTGATTTAATTATTTGTGCTGGTTAATAAAAAGTACCCTAATATATACGTGCTATTTTCGCTCAGACATTGAAATTTAATTTTCAGTTTACCTGGAGCATTTATGAATGCCTACTAAATATGACAGCACAGTTTACTTGGAAATGTTAACAAACTTCACACTTCAGTGCAAATTCAAATACAGTCCAACCTGTCTATCAGTCATATGTATTTGAAAATCATCTGTCACTGAAAGTCACTGGTTTTAAAACCATACAATACAATTTAATAATAAATCTATTTGACTTCTCACATGGCCACAACCACGTCTGGCACCTAAAGTACACAATGTTCAAACAAAAATAAATTACGAACATACTTGAGTTTGCAGTATTAAATTTATTTCTGTATGTTCTAATTTTCATGCATTTCCTTGAAATCCATTAAGACACAGATGACCTAGAAAGAGGATATATCCGTCTAGCTCTAACCTTGAATAGTGAAACTTTAAAATGGTGTTTTGTTCAGTGAAATTTAGAAACACTTTTTTCTTTTTTCTCCTCATTGTTGTTGTATGAGTTTTAAATCTTGTTCAACCACATTCTTGGTCATTTTTAAAGGCAGGCAGTTTAAATTACCTAACAATCTTTCCTTGGAAAACCAGTTCTTAGATCCCTATCCTCTGTAAGAAACTGCCAACTTTCTCACACAAAGAGACATTGTTGGTAACAGAGCTCGAACCCATGACCCTCAACTATGAGAGGTTACAGTGATTTCAAGTCGGCCACTCTAACCAAAGAGGTGGATCTTTTCTCCTTGTTTCAAGGTCAACTTGGCTTATATAACTATCTGAAGAAATGGACTATAGAAATGATGGAATCCAGAGAGGAGGTTGTCACAAAAGCATTTCCTTCAGCCGCTGTAAAAGTTTAGTACCAGTGGGCAGTCTACTGATGCTCTATACTCTTACTCTTATTGCTCAAGTCATGTGCTTATAATCATTATTACTTAATATGCTTTGTTTTATTACAGCTGCCTTAATCTAGTTATAATTTATACATATAAGATTTGTCAGTAAATAGATTTCAGCTAATGTTTTCTGTTTATGCAAGCTGATCATGATCTACACTTGTCAGAAATGGCAGAATCATTTGACACTAGTGTGGCAAAACTTAATCTCAATCAAGCAACAATAGACTAGACTAAAACCGCCCAGCCAGTATAATACCAAAGGTATCACAGAGGCTTTTACAAGAGTTCATGGAAGTAATGTAGATCAGTATAGTGACAGGTGATGAACAGTAGTGGATAGAACATTATCACACCTGGATATACCTGTTCTTTATAGCAGAAACCTCTAATTGTATGCCAAACAAGTTCACCATCTTCTCCATTCGTGCTGGGAGAACTGACAACACATTAACAACAAACTTTGTTATAAAATGCCTGTTCCCTCTATAAACGATGGAATACTTAGTCTTAAATGTCTATCAAACTGTTTTTGTTTTTCCCCCTTTTTTCATGAAGGATGGATTACAAAGCAGTTAATTGTAATACGGACCTGCGCATGTGCATAAAATTTTAATTATCTAAACATATGAGGAACAAATTTTTCTGAATTAGTTTGATAGAACAAAATAGTATTTTTTCCTTGGGCCATTATTTTTTTATTACTTGTTACTCGAAGTTTGAAATTAAAAAGCTCCGGTACGGAGGAGGGGAAAAAAAAAAAAGACTTTTTCATACTGACAAACTTTGTTGCATCGTGGACCTGCTTTCTCTCTAAAACCAACATAAGAACAACCCCCTCCACGAGCAAAAGCCCTTGAATATTTGTTGACTTTTTTAGGGATAAAATATATTATTTAAGGAGGGAATGGGGCGATTTTGGCCTAAATCGCACTCAAAAATAACTAAATTTTCAGATAAAAATACTGGTGTCAGTACAAAACTGTTAACAACAGGCATTATTGTTGAAAAAATCTATTTTTATCTTTTTTGAGTCTTCTGAACACTGTTTTCTTTGGTAAAATTAACAAAAAAGCGGGTCGCGAAAATAGACGACAAGCGAAAAATCGGCGATTTTCCTGACTATTTCAATTGTAAGGTATCAAATACTTGCAAGAAGTGATTATGAAACGTTTTATTGATGGAAACTTACTTTTATAACAATTTTGGCAAGCATTTGATTAATTTAATCAAAAACTTTTGTCAGCATTCATTTTGAGGGATTTTTGTCAAAAATGGGGAAATATACATCATGTTAGGAGGGATGGGGCTAAATTATTGTCCCAAATCGGTCTGAAAAATTCACTAGACGAATGCAGCTCGACGTTATCACTTGTATAAACGGACCTCTAATTTGCGATTTTAAAATTTTGAAAAAAAAATTTGAAAAAAATAATTTTTTTGGATTTTTTTTTTGAAAATACGAAAAAATAGGGGCGGCGGGTTCGAGTAACGACAAATCAAAAAACACTGGCCTTGTGGTTTAATGCCCGTTTCAACAGTATCTTCAGTTACATACCATCATTGTTCCTGGAGACTCGAGTCCTCAACGAGAAACTTGCAACTTTTTCACATTAAGAGTTAAAGCCCGAAGCAGGGCTCAAAACAATGACAGGTTAGTCCCACAACCTAACCAGCCAATCAGAGGCAGGTGTATTTTTGCAAAAAGTTATAAGCAGTCTGACTGGTCCTATCTAGAGTGTCTATTTCCAATGAATTCAGAGACAATTCTGTTAGCTTCTAATTCGTATCTGATTCTGCTTTTCATGGCCAGTGTAGATCATGATTAGTTGGAAAGTTTAGTCTGATTATGATTGGCACTGTTTGCTATTCTGCTAATAAATTCTCAAAATGAGGCACCCCTTAATATGCAATTAATAGTCCTGTCCAGTCCGAAAAAGACAAATTCAACATAGAAAGGGTTAAAATTCAGAATTATGTAACTAATGCCAAGTTGAAACAATAACAAAAACTATACCCAGAAATTTTTGAACTGTACCTATTTTCCCATGAATCTTTCTCCAGTATAAAGCCTACAAGATTCTAAATCCTGAACTTTTGATTGATTAAAATAATCTTGCATTAAAGTACACAGTTAATCATATCAGAGCAATTCTGAAAAGATTCTTCAAGCTACAACAACTGCCATTAATCACCTCAAAGCATCTTAAAGACGGATATACAGATGCTGCAATGAATGTGTCTAAGATTTATATTTTATCTGTAAATCCATAACATTATCTTGTAGCTAAATCCTCAGAAAATCCTTCTTACCATCAAAAATTACATGGGGAAAAATCATAAGTATTCCTCACTTGGTAGATATGGCGAAGACTGTCATATACATTATCATGAGGCTAAAGTTTCTGCAACCTGCCTTCATGGTCATGACTTGTCTGAAGGGTTTGAGTCCCGCTAACCATCGGACCCTTTATGTCTGAAGTTGGAAGTTTCTTATGAAGGATTGGAGTCTAATACTGGTTCCTCCCAGGAACTTTCCTGCCAGTTCATAAACTAAAATCCTGTTGAATCATCAAAAAGGATCAACAAAAAACTTCCGAACTGAAAGACTTCTATACTTAACGTATCACACCTATTCTTATTCATTTTATCATGATATCATTCCTACCTAAAGTATTAAAATGAATATGCATCATTGTCTTATTTTAGAGTGTACTCCTCCAAAGCAAGGTGTGATAAATGTACTCACCAAACTGGTGGGTTTTTGTATTCCTATTCGTAAATTAACTATCATGTGAACTTAGTACTAATCTCTGTTTTTTTCCTGATAGATTTCCAAGAAAACAACATAAAAGAAAACTGTGAATCTTACCATTAATTATCTTTAATCTCACATCCTCCCTTAGCTAAACCTTAAACCATTCTTAAGTTTCTGAAAATTTTAGCTTAATCTTCTATCTCAACATGAAGCATATTATTAGTGAAACAAAAAGAACAATGGCGAAAAATTCAAAACGAATGAATTTTAACATTCCACCAGAATGGAAACATGTTAGGTTTGTAAAATAATTTGTAAAGGCCGCATTATTGGTAAACAAAAAATGTCGTATACAATAATAGGTCAAATCACAGCTATCTTGGAGACTTACAAAAGATAATGTCCCGATAAGCTCATTTTATGAATAGCTAATTTAGATAGTCAAGTCTCTTATTGTAATAAAACAATGACAGAATGTATTGTATGTTAAACTTGGTTTTAAAGATATAGAAATATCTCCAGATAGAAATAATCTTTCAGCTATATTTATTAATAAAAAATAAGGAATCAAACTGAATGGTTCATTGTTTTTGCTGTTTTTTGGTACAATTCCTTGTCAGTCTATTTTCTACACCAGATTACCATATATTAATAAGTCACAGCACATCTTGCAACTCTGTCTTGAATATGAATTTTATGTAAGTCCAAAAAGAGTGTAAGCTTTATATTAAATTTTAATGGCATTATAATTTTAAGTTTCTAACATCTCAAGTTAAATTTAATGATCCAAGAGTGTAGATCCTGACTTCCTGCTCTGTGATGTATTCGTTTATATCTTTCACCCTAAATCTTCTATAATGAAACATTTGACAACAATTTTTCAATTTGTGTCATACCTTCACAATAAGAGACTGATTTCAGAGGCAAAATGCAGTACAGACTTTACTTGTACCAAAGACAGATATGGCTGATTCTGTATTTATTTTGCTAGGTGTTTTGTGTTTTATTCCATGCAGTATTTTTTACCTTGATTCTTAGCATTCAAGATTTGCTGGAATATGTTCAAGAAATTACAGACTTTTATTTGCATGGAGTACAAAATCATTAATTTTTAAAAGTGAAATCTTCTCAGATACACTTAATACCCGGAACCTTTGCTTTTTGAAGCAAGTTAAAAGTAACAAATCAGCCAATCATATTTTCTCTTTTAACTATACTCTAGATACAACTCTTATTAATAAATGAACAGATTCATTAAGATACATCAAAGTCAAGTGTTATTGTTATTTTCTAGTACAAATAAAAGTAATTCAAAATTCATACAGTAGAACCAGGAATGTGTCCCCTGTGAGTAATTCACTTAAATGTCACACAATTTTCTGAGTAATTGAAGGGGAATAAAATTAGCAAACTGACATTTTGACTCACTTTAACCTTAGCTAGAGATGGCTGGTTTTGAAGGCCGAAAATATTTGCTGATCTGTTTTGAAAGCGCAAATCATATGACCAACGAATTCTACCCAATCCTTATTGAAACCAGACAAGATAAAGAGCCAGGAATTATTTTTTAATCCTTTTCTTTCTTAATTCATTTTCCTGTTGAATTATAAACTGGACTTGTCCATATGTGCCATTATCTGTTGAAAGAGGTGATCAGTAAAAATCTACAGCACACAGGGTGATAATCCGAAGGGCAGCACACAGGGTGATAGTCCAAAGGGAAGCATCATTGTTAACTTACTAAAATAAAACAATAAAGGGAGGCAACTCTGGCATATAAAATGATTTTTTAAATATATTTTAGGAGATAACTTATCAAGCTGATTAAAATCAGATAATATTTCTGTAGATTTATGTCAGCTGTATCAATTATAAAACATTTTCTTTGCATTTCCCATTAAAGATATTTCTGTAGATTTATGTCAGCTGTATCAATTATAAAACATTTTCTTTGCATTTCCCATTAAAGATTTCACTGTGTATGTGGTTCAACTCGGGTAACAAATACAGTAACTCAATCTCCTGAGTGATTCTGTACCGGTTTAAATTTCTCTAATTACTGAAGGAAAGACTTGAAAACATTTATAATTCTTGACACACTCTGACTATAAATGCAGGTAATGTTACAGAAAGGTGGGACAGGAATAAATTATTTCTATGTGTTGTATGGATGAAAAATAACCTGAAAATATAAGATATGCAAAAAATTTTTATAGTTCATGGCAGTACAAGAACGGCTTGGATGAGTCAGCTACCAAAACTCAATGCCCTACTGTACTTGACTTCTTAGTACACAACACAACATCCTGGGAAATTTGAAATAACCTTTTTCCAAACAGTTATAAAGCCATAAAACATTTTAAAATAGGAATATCTAATCATGAAAGATATAAGAAATTTAATTGGTTTGCCTATACTAAATGTGGCAGATTAAAAACAAATATCATAATTTTATCCTTTTTTCAATACTTTCTAATTCTTTCATTTTCATCAATACTTTTGAGAAGAGTTTTCTATTGTTTGAGCTTAATAAAAGGAGTAAATTTCAAACCCCTGCTGTGATGTTTTAATCAAGGAAAAAGGAACCAAGAATTGCCAACATTGATTTTTCTTTATGTTAAAATCTGCAGAGATTACTTCTGCCTCCGACTTTTGGGAAAATCTTTCATCAAACATTGTTGAGAAAAATTATTGTACAAGAGGCATGAACATGCTGTAGATTGAATTTAAAACTGAAGCACCCAAAAATCCAAATCAAATAGAGCAATACGCAGTATTGTAATATTAATTATGCTCATAGGCATAGTGTTACATTCAGACAAAAGAAAAATGGCAGTATTTCAGTAGCTTGAAATTACTCTAGAAGGAAGCTTTTTGGAAAGCTAACACTAAGTACCAGATGTATCCTCCATCCACACTCAAAGACATTAATTGCAGTAAAAAGTTTTATAAAATAATCTGGAGTTTTTCATTTTCAAATCATATAAAAACATGGCTCCAGCAAAAGCAAGCAGTATGGAAACATATTATACAAGATAACTGAAGGTTTTTTTTCAAGTATTCTACTATTACATTTTTGAAACATACTCATGATAAAATTTGAGAAAACTCTTGGTTTTATGAGAGATGAAGCTTTCACAAAGAGGGGGTACATGTTATTTCAAAGTGATGAGTAAGTTTTATCAAGTGATGTTAGATGTGATACTAGTGTCAGTTCCCTGATAGCTGTTTTCGTTTTTCATACTTGGTTTGTTTGGGAATAGTAAGATAAATATGTACCGTATTTTCTCATATTGCTGCCCTAATACGCAACCCCTCATGTTTTTCTTGGAAAAAGGGCAAGTACATGTATACAGAAGTACCAGTCATACTCATCAAATTCAAATATCAAAAGTTGTACCATACGCTACAAGAAGGCAATCTGTACTAAACACCAGCTGTATTATGTGCAGGCCACAGTGAGATATGCAGAACCAGTATAATGTTCTGCCAACATAACTGACTTGCAAAGCTTATGAATTATCCATAATAGTGAATGGTCGGAATCCTATTCACAATGTTTTTGCATATTTCAAAGTGATTATTATCTTGGAATAGTCAGCAAAATAAAATTATTGAACACTGTTTATTACCCCAGTATAATATAATTAATTTATAAGCTCATAGAGATTTAATTACAATTACAGAGAAAATGATAATGATAATAATAATGATGATGATGATCATGATGATAATGCTCATGATGTAAGATGACTAAAAGAGACTAGGTCATGATAATTCTGATGCATTTTAACTGCATGATTAATGTATGTCAAATTAATTTGAAAATGCATAAAAAATGCATTTACATTACACTGAGATAGAAGTTAATGCTCAGTATTACAAAATTATCTAGACACTTTAGATTTTTCATTGTTTTCTAGGTTTCATACTGAAGCTCTCTTTGACAACAAACATTTAATTAAATTAAGATAACTGAAAAGTCCGGTCTATAACATTTTCAAATATGTCTTGTCTTAAACTTTTCAAAAGAAAAGAAAAGAAAAAGATTAAATCAATGATTTCATTGGATAAATTCCGAATTATGGTCATGAATCTAAAAGATTTGCTTCCTTAAATTCTTGTGCAAAAAATATGGTTTCTATCAAACTTTGAAGGAATGTATTTTTGTGCAATATTTAATACTCTAAAAAAAATCTGGTAACAGTTTTTTCTTTTTAAATGAGATTAATTTATGACAAAAAGAGAAATAAAAACCTTAGACAAAACTAACCTCTCCTGCAATGTACAGTCCTTTTATTAAGTAGAAGAATGTCCCTTCTTCCTTTGTCCATAGTTTCATCAAGTTACGAGAAGAAGAAAAAAAACTCTTATTCGAAAATGCAATTTCCCCTTATTTAGCCACTTTCACTTCATCTGAAACTCTCAAGTTTCAATGACTGGCTAGAGTTACATTTATCACTACTATCAGCAACTCCCAGCTCATTTGTTAAGGCACAGTACACCTATCTGGCTTACTAGATTAACAATGAACCTATTGAATTGATTTCCTTACTCAAAAATATCTAATGCAAAATGTGGCCCTTGTCCACTTTTCTTTTATTTGGCATGGTTACCTAGTTACTGCATGACCCCAGCTGACCCAGACTCAAAACATCAAGACAATCATTCTGACCAATTTTCATGATGACTGGGGGTCAAATGTGGTCCCAAGAGTGTAAACAAGGTTTTCCTTTGATTTGGCATGGTGACCTAGCTTTTGACTCGATGTCATTAATACACTCATTCTGACAAAGTTTCACAATTCAATAAAAAATGCTGCCTCTATTACATACACATGCTATGATTTGACCAGGTGACCTAGATTTTGACCCAAGATGACCCATTTTCAAATGTGACCTTGACTTTATTGACGCATTCATTTTGACAAAAGGTCACAACGATCGAAAGAAAAATGAAACTTAAAATTGCATGCATGTTTTACTAACATTTGGCCTGGTGACCTAGTTTTTGACCTAAGATGACCCATATTCAAACTCCACCTAAATTTATCAAGAATCTCATCCTGACAAAGTTTCATGAAGACCCAATAAACAAGAGCTGTCAGTAGGACAGCGCGCTCGACTTTTTTAGTGCTTGCCAATAAAACAAATCAAGGATCTGTATAAACAAGGGCCAAAAGTAGCAAGATATTAAGTCAAGAGTTATCAAACTTAAATGTTTGATATCCCTGAATACTACAGCAAAGTTGTAGATTAATACTTCAAGTGGTCAATGATATATGACAATTGCACACAAGACTTTAACTAGGAATTTCTAAGTAGAAATCAAGAAACATTTTCACAGAGTTATCTTCTCTTGCTTACTGATAGGTGTCATGATGGTACATAGGTATTCCAATTTTCAAAGTAATACCTCAAATGGTTAAGTCAACAAGTAGACAAGAATGAAAATTTAACATAGTTTCTAAGTCAAAAACGGCCATAATTCAAATAAAATCCTTGACAGAGTTACCTTCTCCTGCCTATGTTTGGGGATCATGACGGTAAACAAGTATTCCAACTTTCAAAGTAATATCTCAAACAGTTTAGTCAAAAAAAGGACTGGTACAAAAAACTTAACCCAGATTCCAAGACGATAAAGGGCCTTAATTTTTAAAACAAATCCTTGACAGAGTTACCTTCTCTTCTCTACAGATGGTGTTAATGATGCAAACAACCATTCAAAGTTTCAAAGCAATATCTCAAAGGGTTAAGTCAATAAGTGGATTTTACCCATATTCAATGTATTTTCTAAGTCAAAAAGGGGCATAATTCTGTCAAAAACCTTGACAGAGTTATGTACTCTTGTCTATTGATGGAAGTAATGATGATAAATAAGTATGGTAAGTTTCAAAGCCATACCTCTAATGGTTTTGAAATAAAGTGGGGTGGCACGAAAAACTTAACAAGGCTCAATACACTTTCTAAGTCAAAAAAGGGCCATAATTCTGTCAAAAACCTTGACAGAGTTATGTACTCTTGTCTGTAGATGGAGGTTATGATGGTAAACAAGTATCGAAAGTTTCAAAGCCATACCTCTGATAGTTTTGAAATAAAGTGGGGTGGTACGAAAAACTTAACCAAGGTGTGACGCCAACGCCGAGGCGAGTAGGATAGCTCCCCTTTTCTTCTAAAAGTCGAGCTAAAAATGAAGTCACTATTGCATACACAAAGTTTTTCTACTCTTTGACATGGTGGTTTAGTTTTTGACCAAAGTTAACCCATATTCAAACTCTATATTACTCATTCTGACCACGATTCATGAAGATCCAGTGAAAAATGTAGCCTCTATTGCATACACAAACAGATGACAGACAGACGACGGACATCAACAGGTGAGCTAAAAATAGCTTTGCTGGTATTACCACCAAATAATAACATTTAGGTATGCATGCACCTTAACTAAGGCACAAGCTACAATGTATTTTGTCCAAATGTCAAAGTCAGGGCTAGCATCCAACTGACATTTTCAATTTCCACTCCAAATGTCTCTCCATGGTTAAAACATTCCAGGGACTGGAAAGTTATATAAGAGGCAGCAATTTGCTTTAACTACAGGAGGAAATGAGTTGGGTCATTACTTGGGCTGGTCGTACAAATATTGTACCTGCATGTATGGAAAGAAGCAGTTACAATAGTTTCACAATCAGCCATGGAAATTCAGCATACTGACATGCAGACACATCATTTTCAGAAAGCAATTCCCAAAAAACAGTAAATTAATAAAAGCTTCCGAGATTAAACGATATAAAAAGATTTCCAAGGTCACATCTGGTATAAAAATAACTCTGAATGCCGACAACTTGCAAACAGTTTCAGCTTTTACTATGTACATTGTATAGTTTATGCATTTTGAATTAGGTGGTATTATATTATACACATTTTGTCTTTAGTTGTGTTTCATACATTTTATTTAAGTGACTAATTGTACATGTACCCCTAACTCACAGCAACGTCTACTAAATACTGACATTACGATGAACTTTCAAGAAAGTCAGTCTAAACAGGAAATTCATGAAAATCAAGTCAGGAACAAACATTTCTGAATAAAAAGGATTTTGCTGGAATTGATGCACTAAATGAAGTATGACCAACAAACTTTCACCACGCATTGCACATTTCTAAATAAAGCTATTTGACAATTACTTAAAAATGATCATCATTCATTTGTCTGGGTAACTCACTGTATGTTTCATTCTGTAAATATTTGGACATATTAAATGTTGATAATACTGAAAATACTTACGCTGCAAAAATAAAAACAGTAGAGTTGTGTGTGGGGGTACAAGGGTTTGATAAAGGGTATTAAAAAACGCACCTTCATTTCTAATTTTTAAACCACAGCAAGAAGTGTATTTCAGTAACTTACCCGAGCTGTTTGACCTTCTTAGAACATCATCTTCAGAATCAGATGCTAGCGATACTGGTCTCACTTCTGGAAAATAAACAAAAATTTCATCTTTATTCCAAAATTCCACAAAAAAATCTAGGCAACATTTTCCCTCAATCGTGACTGTTTTTTTTTAGTTTAGAAACTTAAAGAGAAAAAAACTCATGGCTATGTTTTGTTTTAAATTTATCACTGAATTGTATAATTGTTTTAAACTTTTCACCGAATTCAAAATGTATATCCTGGGGAGGTCTATGAATACAGAAGCGGGCATGTGAGAGTCTGTTACATGACAAACAATACATGCTCCAGTATGCTGCCATCAACCTTATGCTACTTTCATTATGCCAGATGCTCAAAAAAGCTACTGATTGTATAGAACCATAGCTCAAAGAATTTCTTCAGAAACAGACATATTACTTAATATATAAACCAGTAGAATCACAGTTCAGCGACGGGATTTAACTAAACTAGCCAGCTAAACCATTACCCTCCTGCGACTGGAGCAGCTCATGATCAGCCTGCACGTATATCCTGAAAGTTTGATCATGTTCTACATTGTTCACTTTTCAGTCTACATTTGCACCGACCTGAGCATAATCGGCAGCAAACAGCTAATAGTGCTGTCGAAACTGGATAACAGGCAAAACCATTGATACGGCTTCAAGCAGCACAAAAATCACTTTCAAACTGTATTTGCTACCTTGAAGATTCATGACAACAATAAAGTGAGTGCCAGCCCAAAAGGTCTATGTATCATTCTTCTCATCCCAAAATTATAAGCTAAAAGTACATTCATGGCTCAGTGCTTGAAACTGGACTTCACCTCTACAGCAGAGAAAGTATAATATTTATGAATAGGACTTACAAGAGCTGTAACCTTGACCTCTGAACTGCTAACCTTGATCATTTAATTGACAAGGCATCATGACCTGTACACAATTC